>CM043019.1:54312928-54740155 GCA_023690525.1 Holotrichia oblita | reverse complement strand
ACCGAATATGAATAGACAAAATTGTATATGGAGATGTAAAACATTTGTAGAAATATGTGTATGAAACCCAATTTTCAAATTATATTGAAATAAAATCAAGCAAACGATTTATAGAATTATGTAGATATGGCATCGCTGTAAAATAATCAGCTGGTAGACGACCCTCTTAAAGGTAAAGAAAAACGGTAATTGTAAGTATAAAAAACATTTATGCATTTTCTAGAAGCAAGAGTTATTTACTATACACTTAAACAGAAGAATTATATTAGTATAATGTCAGATATTTGCAAAATTTAATTTAGAAAATCACGTCAACTGATACGTTCCTCTCTAGCAGGGCACTTAACTTGCCCTTGTTTACGGGAGTTATATCATGTTGTCCTGGAAGTCGTGGCATTTTATTTGCTTTAATGGCACTCTATCAATGTTCAAAATAGAACCGTTGATTGAAGGAATAGATAAAGATGCGCACTCTATGACAGTTGACAGAAATTTCGGATCCCATCAAATGGAAATTTGCGATTGTTTGTTTCTGTCAGACGGACTGTTATTATGGTTCGCTTTTTATTAACTCCTCAAATGTTAAGTAATTCTTTCAAGTAACTACCTACGTTGAATGTGATAATTACCCACATTTTATTGAGAGTAAAAAAAAATGTTATAGTAAAAAAAGACAGTGCATCATATAATTAAAATCGAAGATTTCAACATTACGCATCACTTCTATACGACCTTATTACGGCTTGTTATATTGGTTGCCTACATCCTATGCCACTTCTATTCGTATTTAAAAAGTTATATAGTGTACAGTGCGCGTCAGCCAAAATGACAGGTCTCTCGCAGTACGTGGTACGGTCTATGTGCGTTAAAACTTCGGCTGCAGTCGGCATATACAAGGTCATCGCATGTGTGAAACACCGCTTTGATGTTTAAATAAAACTTGTGAAATATATTCAGGGTGATAGTACTACTTGAGAATAAATACACCGCTTCGTATCCAAGCGGTACGCTCACGTTAGGCAGACTATCGTGTATTTGTATGATTTTATCAATACAAGAAATGCAATGTTGTTAGAGAATACTATGAAGATTGCTCTGGATATTCTTTTTTCTTTTGCATGGTCGTATCGATTTTTTTTTATTAATTCAAATAATTTATAATTACAAAACTTATCAGAAAATACTGGTGTTTACAGTTGTTATATTTATCTTGGGAATGTTTTCCTGACGGATATAAGTAATAATAATGAATAAGCATATAGAATATTTAAAAATGTAAACACCAGTATTTTCTGATAAGTTTTGTAATTATAAATTATTTGAATTAATAAAAAAAAATCGATACGACCATGCAAAAGAAAAAGAATATCCAGAGCAATCTTCATAGTATTTTCTTAAGCTTTCGAAAGCTTAAGGTTTAGATAAATGAGTCTTATTTCCTTTTAATAAGGATTTTTCCATTGGCTGCTAACCCCACTAGCTCCACGATCATCTTAATTACGTTTAGTTAACGTTGTGACAGCCGTTTACTTCCCCTCTAACGATAATTATCTATTTAATAGTCACAAGATCAAAATATTTCGAAATTATTGGGCAAGTAATAAATTTCAATATCTAAATAAGGCTTTATTTATAATTTAACATTGACAAATCACTTATTGGATATTATGAAAACATGATAATTACTATTCGGTTATTGTTCTTTAAGCTTTTTCATTACGTTTAAATGTCTAACGTTTTTAGTGGGAATACTTGCGGTATAATTGCAATAACATTGCATTTCTTGTATTGATAAAGTCATACAAATACATGATAGTCTGCCAAACGTGAGCGTACTGCTTGGATACGAAGCGGTGTATTTATTCTCAAGTAATATTATCACCCTAAATATAATTCACAAGTTTTATTTAAACATTAAAGCGGTATTTAAGACATGCGATGACCTTGTAGATGCCAACTGCAGTCGAAGTTTTAACGCACTTAGACTGTACGACGTACTGCGAGACATTTTGGCTGACGAGCACTGTGCATATACAGGCTAACAACTTGAACTACGAAAGCCTATTGATAGGAAAGGGTGGTGGGAGTTAAAATTAAATGTATCCATTTTACTATTGTCAACTTTTTATGACACGAATGTCAGTGGTTATGTCAAATATTTAACCAAACCATCAAACTTTATCCTAATGGAATACACAATTAATCAAAAAGTGCAAGTTATAAAGTGGTTTTATAATTTTTCATAGTATTTGACATAACCACTGACATTCCTGTCATACAAACAGTTGGCAATACTAAAATGGATACATTTAATTTTACCCCCCACTACCTTCTCCTCTCAGTAGACTTTCGTAGTTCAAGTTGTTATCCTGTATATTAACATTTACAAACAATAAAGTAACTATCACTAGTAGTATCACTAAATTATCGCACTAGTGTTAATAGTATATTATGACACTAGTGCATAATCAAGCTTTTAAAGCACGAGTAACGAGTCTAAGTATTCGACGAAGACGCGATTTGTGCTTTCATCGGGGCCCGTCGGCTCTAATTAGTAGGCTAATTTGTATTATTTTATTTGAAATTTTTATTACTACATCTATACAAGACCAGCTCGATCATCCAAACAAGTATCTGCTATTGAACGACGTTCCGGCGCCTAGCCTATCGGCTTTTAAGTCGTCGGACACAGAAAAATTTCACTGATATTTTCCAATATCTAATTGGAATTTCGGAATTAATATTTGGACCGCGCCTTTTTCGGACGCATATTTTATTTGATTCTCTGCTCTGTCGAGCAGTTTGACTATCTTTTTGGTATCCCACTCATTAAGGGGGAAAATTCCATTTGAAAGGACTCAGAATAACAACATAGAGAGATCTTCTGTCTTTGTCGGTCGTTTGGCGGTCGGTATTCTTGGAAGCCGGTACTTGCGGTTAGGCGTGCATGAGGGCCGCCCCGTACCCCGCGCTTCCCTCATACGTAAATCCGCGTCACTCTGCACTATTTTTTGTGCTCTTTTTTGTGAATTTGTGTTTTATTGAATTTATGCGAATATCAATTCTTTATCTCTCTTTCGCACACGCCATCCAGAACAATTATTTTAATATTTCGTACAATATATATTTGATGCAACAGCTGTCTAAATAAAAAACTTACGATATTTATTGGAAACAAAATTTATATAGACCGATAGAAATAACAGTTTATCTCTGAATAAACGAATTATTAAAAAAAAAAAAGATATAAATTTACACATTTTTGTCTTTTGCGTAGTCTTTGTTTTCTAAAATCTGACTATTATGCAATAATGTATCGTACGCCTCCTAAAAGGCCCCCCTCTTTCGGGGACGTTTTGCTTCCTGATTCTCCTGGGGTGAATTGTGATGTCACGGTGAATAATGGTTCGCATTCCCAGTCAACTGGGAACACTCCCACCCCTAAAAATACTCAAAGGCCATTCTGGCCGAATAAAGATGAATTATCTGATGACTAAATTCGTACTCAAATCCAACTTTGGCAGGAATGTCTGCAAGAAAGAGGCAATAGTAGACCTTGTAGCAGAAATCTAGCCCTTCAATTTGTCGCTGGTGGGGATCATACCTATGCTCAGGGCTTGAAGCCGTCTGCTTCTCAGAAGTCCGTCTCCCTCTTAGTATGGACACTTCCATCTGTCCCTCGAATTTTTCGGTCAACGCTGTTGCCAACAAGATAGGCACTAAACGTCGAAAAAGAACTTCTACTTCTTCCTCTAGTAGTGATGATTCTGTTCCTCATCGTGATCTAGTCAGCGTTGAAGTCCAGGTACACCCTGAGAGGCCTGGTGTGAGGTCGGGCTCTTCTGCCTTGCGACGAAATGATTCTTTCTTCGAAATAACACCACAAAAGAAAAAGAGAACTATATTACACAAAGATCTTGATGTTATTGAGGTAGTCAATTCTCAGAAAAATGTACGTAGCAATCGTAGTTTACCTGACGCAATTCTAAATTCTAGGGCCAGTGGTCCCTCTGAGGGCCCTAATAATATTGAATCTTGGCGAAGCGCGCATTCCTCTGAGAATGCTTTATCAACTGACGCTAATAATCCTGAAGGCAAAATTCCTCCGATTGTCCTAAGAGATAAGTCCAAGTGGACTAAGATAAGCTCCGAAATACAGAGGCGGGGCTTTCAGTTTAGTAAAGCTCAGAATATTGCAGATGGTATTCGTATATTTCCAGTGTCTATTGCGGATTATCGTGGTATTACGAAATTTTTTCTCCTAGATCAGATACCCTTTCACACCTTTCAGCTTCCTTCGGAGAAGCTGCTCAACGTGGTTTTTCGTGGTGTTCCCTTGGAGATCGAGGTTGGAGACGTGCGTACTGCCCTGGTGGAGATGGGCTTTCATCCGGAAGCCGTAGTTAGAATGCGACGTCCTCGCAGCAACGTTCTCATGCCCCTCCTTCTGGTAAAGCTCCCTAGAACAGAAAAGAACATCTATCATGTCAAAGAAATTCTTAAGTTAGACTTGTCAGTAGAGTCATTGTGCTCCAAGTCCGAAATAGGCCAATGCTTCAGGTGTCAGCGGTTTGGGCATGCCCAATCTCGCTGCACTGCTCAGAGAAAGTGTGTTGCCTGCGGGGAGGAACATGCTGCCAGCGACTGTAACAGACCAAAATGCGATCCTCCAACTTGCGCCAACTGCGGTGACAAACACCCTGCTAATTATAGGGGCTGCCCACGCTTTCCGCGTGTTAGACCGGCACCTCAGCGTGCCATACCAAGCAAAAGTCCTGCAGCCCGGGTCGTTCCCGGTAAGTCATATTCACAGGCGGCCTCTGCGCCCACCTGGACCTCGCAAAATAAATCTCGTGCCACCCCTTCCTCAGCGGTCACTCCAGCTAATTCTCCTAAGCCAACTCGAAGCATTATGAAGACTTCTTCTGATAGGTCCCAGCCTGAAAGTAACAGCATCGCTCTGATGCTGGATGCTCTTCAAGGATTACTCGTACAAATCGCCACAGTCACCGAGGCTGCCTATCCAACTGTCAGGTCTTCAGTATGAATTTCCAAACAAATCGTGCTTTTCCTAACATCAAGATGGCGGCCTGGAACGCTTGCGGCATCCGTTGCAAGAGACAAGAACTTTTAGTTTTTCTCTCTGAGCATAAGATTGACGTCCTTCTTGTCAGTGAAACCTGGCTTAGACCAGGTGACAAATTTGTTTTGCCCAACTATAAGATTTACAGATCTGATCGTCTAATCGGTAGACGTGGCGGGGTTGCAATCGCGGTCCGGTCCCACTATGATCATAACCGACTTCCTCTTCCTAGTCTCCGCTTTCTCGAGGCTGCAGCCGTCACACTTCAAATTAGGGGTTTTGGCCCCCTGTCTATAATCTCCGTTTACGCCCCTCCCACTCGGGCTTGTGACTTGGACGACTACGTCCAACTTTTTCATGGTAACACTCCGGTCCTCGTTGCCGGTGACCTGAATGCAAAGCATCCCTCGTGGGGATGTGCGACGACAAACGTCTTCGGTAGGAAATTATTTTCTTTCATTTCTTCCAATTCTGTCGACGTGCATTTCCCGAGCACGCCAACGTATTTCGGGCCCGGCACGAGGCCGGATGTCCTAGATATTGCCCTCTCGAGGGATATCCCTTTTTCGATTTTCGTCGAGAGTGCTGCGGAGTTGTCGTCTGACCACAACCCGATTTTAATATCGTTTGGCGGTGAGGCTAGTTTTTCCGGCTGCGGACTTGTGCGAAGGGTTGACTGGGCTGAGTTTGGTGCATTGGTCGATTAGCTTGTTGAGGACGTTCCGTCTGAAATCACTGATTCCCAAAATTTGGAGGGTTTGGCCTCTGGGCTTTCTCATAGCATTACTGAGGCAATGTCGAGAGCAACAACAACTTCTATCCCGATCTATGATGGGTGGATTTCCTCGGATCTTGTTGATTTGCTGAGGGAGAAGCGCAAGGCTCGTAAAGGGCGCAACGCACTCGCTGCCCCTTAGATATCGCCCGAGCCAACTTGTTATCTAATACCCTGCGAGACGAACTCAGAGACTTTCACAGTGAGAGGTGGTGGGCCAAGGTTTCATCTGTCTCTGTCTCCGACGGCTCCATTTGGAAACTGGCGAGATCCCTTAAGAGAAGCAAAACTCCTTCCACTTACGGACCTATTCATGGGCCGAATGGGCTGGTGTATGACAGCGAGGGTAAAGCGGAGATTTTTTCCGAGCATTTAGAAACCGTATTTGCGGGTGTCGGTGGTAATAATGAATTTGATGTCTTTCATGAGGAGGTCGATCTTTTTATCCAGTCTTTGTCTTTTGCTACTGGTGATCCCATTCCACCTGCCAATGTTGACGAGATAAAATTCCACATAAAAAGTCGCAAAAGTGGTAAAGCCCCTGGTTATGATGCAATTTCGAACTCCGCGTTGAAAAAGTTGCCGGATAGAGTCGTTCTGGTCCTCTTGAACATTATCAACGCCATGCTACGTTTGAGATATTTCCCGTCCATCTGGAAGCATGCCCGCGTCCGGGTAATACAAAAGAAGGGCAAGGACAGTCTCTTCCCTCAAAACTATAGGCCAATAAGTTTGCTGTCCAATATCTCGAAAATCGCGGAGGCCATCCTTTTGAATCGACTTAGAGCCGAAATAATTGATACGAACATCCTGCAGGATGAGCAGTTTGGTTTTAGGGAAGGACTGTCAACTGAGTATCAACTCCTCAGGGTTACAGAGGAGATTAGAAATTCCCTGGAAAGACGTGAGTCTACTGGAGCGGTATTCATGGACGTTGCTAGTGCCTTCGACTCCGTCTGGCACTCGGGTCTTCTTTTCAAAATGCATTTGGCTGGGATCAATCCCAATATAATATACCTCATGAATTCGTATATTTCGGGTCGTTCTTTCGATGTAGCAATCGATTCTTCCGTCTCCTCCACTAGGCCCATCCTAGCTGGGGTCCCACAGGGGTCGCTTCTCGGCCCTGAGTTGTTTTTAATTTTCATGTCTGACGTACCAAAGACTGCGGGCACTAAACTCGCCATGTATGCTGACGACACTGCAATCTACACGTCGTCTAGATCTGACGCCCTTGTCTGCTCGAAGCTGCAAAGCGCAGTAGACGAACTCCTCTCTTGGTCTACCAAATGGCGATTAGCCGTAAACCACGATAAGTGTGTAGCCATACGTTTTTCGAGGAAAAGATCTGCCCCTCCAGTAATTATCTTCATAGAGGACGTTCGTCTGCCCTGGAGTTCCACCGTCAAATATCTCGGCATGAATCTGGACTCCAGGCTTCACTGAGACATCACTTTGCTGAGACAGCGGCCAAATATTTAACTGCGAGGTCAGCTGTGTCCCAGTTCCTATGCAGCAAAAGCCAGCTCAGCCTAAAAATTAAGCTTTTAGTTTACACAATTTCTTTGAGGCCAATACTCACCTATGGATCCCTGGTCTGGTCTAGCGCTGCACTCTCCCATAGGAAAAGGTTTAACATCCTTCAAAATAAGACCCTGAGATACATAGTGAACGCGCCTTGGTACGTCCGCAATGTTCAGATCCATCAGGACTTGAATATTCCCACTCTTCTTCAGCACGCAGCAGCGTTGGCCGAGAAGACATTTACTAGAGTTTCTCGCTCCGACAATCCCCTGGTAAGAGAACTGACTCACCTCGACCCGGACAGACCCCCTCCTCAGGTGAAGGTTGCTCGGATCTCAACCACCACCGAAATGACCTAAGTCAATACATTGGCTTGGTACTCCGCTTTAGACCGATTTATTCTAGTCTCGCCCTCTCGTGCCCATAAAGCGCTCGCCTCCGGCTCGCGCTTTAAACTGGTCACTCATTCGCGAAATATGATTTCACGCACTTGGTTCGTAAATAACTATTATGATGCATGCATACTAAAATAGTAATTATATACGAAGGGAGAGAAGGCATTTTTCTCAGCCGAGTAGCCGCTTCGCGTCTCGGGAAATAATGGCTAAGAGGCTGAGAAAAATCTTCTCTGCCGTGGTTTATATACTATTTTTTTCCACTACTAGCATATTTAACCGTTTTCTCAATAATAATGTAATATAATAAGTATGCAGTCGTGTGGTTCATAAATATGCCACGATCAGTGAGCTCACGTAACCATCCATTGGAGTATATACAGCATAGACGTTTTCTTATAATTTAAATTAAATACAAAATTGCATGTGTAAGCCGCTGGCAAGTATAGCGAAATTGCGAAGTTTACTCATGACCCATAATGATGCATCAACAATGTGTCTCACTAAACCAAAAGGTTTGCTAAAATCCATAAAAATACGAAGTGCCTTTTTAGATAAATCTAGCTCGCATGTACGACGATGAATTAAAATCATTGCAAATCAAATAGGCGAGGAAAATTGATGTATCATATAAAATTCGATTTTACACAATATTATGTGAATAGCATAAAACCGATATAGTCAAAAATATTTCATATCAATATAGGACTAAATATTGATGATAAAATATTGGACCGTCTATTTTAAACAAACATATATGTACAACTTTGGCAAACATTTGCCAATACTAGAACTAGATCTCAATATCAGCCCAATATTGGATCAAGTTGTAGCCCTTGTAGTGTTCTATCTGGACAAGAGACTTGCATTGGTTAATTTTGGAGAAATACGCGTTACAGGCGTTAATATTTCATACCAATATAGGGCTAACGTTGATAATGGCCTATTGGCCCATTTATTATAAACAAACATGGCTACAACTTTGGGAAAAATTGGCGAATACTAGACTAAGCTTAACAGTTACATGCACTCCTATAGGATCCACTATCTGATACTATAATGGTTTTCTCTCAAACTAGATCTTAAATTTCTTAATTACGGTTCCGAATTACTATAATCAAAGGTGATTTCTTTTATTGTCTTGTGTTCAATCTTTTTTCTATATATTAAAAAGAAATACATATACGATGTTTGTGGGGTACGTTTCAGTTCTCAACTAGCTACTGCCAACTTACTCCTCAGGGGTAATGGTCCTGATCAAATATACAGGAATTTACCTTTAATGTTATCGTGTTATATCTGTTCATCATGGGACAATGTAACGAGGCGACGGACGACTATTTACTTAACATAAACTCAATCAAAACTAATGTATTCTGTGCAATATATTTGTGATGAATGGGAGGATCAGTTGCAGAAGGGTATCTAGTCCATCAAATAGACCTTTGGTTTTTTTGGAAGATAGAGCAGATATGCTTAAATTGTTAAATTTAAAACTAATTTTTTTTTGAAGGGGAAAGTTGCGAATTTAAGACATGAATCTTGAAGGTCTAAATAGTAAACAGTTCTAAATAGTAAACAGGTCTAAATAGTAAAAGTTATGTTTTTAGTCATCATTTATTATTGCATTGTGTTTTGTTTAGGTATACATTTGAGAGAGACATTTCCGATGAGACAACTAGATTACAATTTTACAACTTGTTTTTAATACTTGACTCTACACTGTCTTATATATCACTGAACCGTTTGCAATTAATTTAGCTGTAAGCGTTTCTCCATTGAACAAGGATAGATTTGCCATATATTGTCCTTGAGCTATGAGCGGGGGCAACTTTTGCGCTATTATGTTCAAATTTTTGAAAATGTAGAATCCCTGAAATATTGTCTATCAACTCAATTAAACAAGAAGTTAGGCACACAAATGGATTATATATAATGTTATATTGCGCCTATATCGCCCTGTATAATAATAGAATACAGTACCGGCATTTTCTTGGGAATTTCACAGCATATTGTCTTATGTTAAATTAGTAGTCATTTCTAAATTACGTATTTTAAATAGTATACGAATTAAACACTAAATGATTTCATTAAATCATGTACAAATGTCAACTTCCGCTAAGGTACGCTACACGAATGTGTGTATATTATGCAATGAGCATTTAATGATAGCTATTAAGACACGAATATGAAAATGAATACGAGTGATGGAGCTAGAGACAGGCACCGATTTTGTAGTAAGAATATTAACAAAAGAACAAAAGAAAGGCTATTAAAAATCAGCCTGCAAAAAGCAAAATTTTAAAACAATAAGGGAAATTTTATACAGAGTATCACAAAATTAATTGTAAAATCCAATAATGCAATCATATACAGGATGTTCTATTTAAATTAAAGAGAGTAAATTGCTACTTCAAGTTCTACCAGAAGTTATACTATATTAAAAATATTTTAGTACAAAAGAAAGTTGTAGGTTAAGAACAGGAAATTTCTAATGAGCAGGTTCTATTGTAGACTTTGCATATATACAGGCTAGGGGCACCACATTCACCTCGGTTGATATACAAAAACGGTAAGATATATTTAAAATCTTTTTATTGGAGCATGTGTAAGTCTATTGGGGGCACGTTCTAGAATTATTTTGAAATATACAGGGTGTCCAGAAAGAAAGTTACACAACAACAAAGTTATCAAAATTTAAATGGAACACAATATATATTATTGCATATTTCGATGACGCAGACTAAATAAAGGCAAGTTACTGTTATATTTCCTACACCTAGGTTCGACAGTTTTTGAGATATTTAACAATTTTTGAAAATGTAGATCAATATTTAGAATGAGTACCTACTTGACGTGTGTATTTAAGTTACGTGTTTCAAGTATTATTTCATTAGCACAACCATTACATCTAATGCTAAAATAAAGATGCTTTCTAAAAATTATACAGGATGGTTAAAATCTTACCTCTAACTGTGAGTACCATCAATGCTCAATAACTTGTTTATTTTAAACGGCACACCCTGTATCTAACATCGTCATTCGATTTTAATTTTATTTCTCTTTTAAATGTTATTAAGGTGCCCTATGGCTATCTCTTTTAGTTTCTTTGTAAAAGTCAATTTAATGTTTTAAATGGCGATTATATACAAAAAATTGGTTAAATCAAGGTACGTAGCTTTGACATGATTACAATAATTTCAGATATTAATTTTGTCTAATTTATTCTTGAAAAGTAGGCACTGGTGCATTGGACGTTGCTTTATATCTATTAGAAACAAAACAAAAATTAGCCAATACTTGTGTTATTACATACAAATTTTCATCATAAATTTAACCCTTTATAGGTTACATTTTTATTTTACATAAATATGATAACGGTTGGCGGTCAAATTTCGGGACACTTGTTGTATTTTGTCTCTCTCAAACAAATTCAACTGGATTATAGCTCTTTTTGTCGTAATATGTACGTAAACGTTTGGTGTCCTGATATTAATTCAAATATTACACGTATGGATGTCTATGGGACAATTACCGCCAACTATGTAGTAAGTGTCCCCGTATTGGGACACCAACCATACGTGCTATAGGTCACTCCGGCATTTTGTTCGTTTTGTGTGGTGATGCAATTCATTTGTGTTTTTATTGAGAAAAAAGTGTAAAATCGCTGACAGTTATATAGAATATCAACTTTATTATTTAGCAGGTAAGTTACATGTCTTATATTATTGCCATTTGTTTAAATTAAGTTACAGTTTAGATTAGAAGTATGAAATGTCATACATAACCTAGAAACCTAAAAAGTTTGGTACATTCATTTCGTTATTATTCTGGTAAATTAAACTTTGTCCTTCTTGGTACGAATTCTTTAGATATTTTGGTAAAAATATAAAAAGTCGCTTATATTTAAAAGTTTTGCGCTAAGTTGTTACCGGCATTATTTTGACTAGTGCACGTGTTAGATATTGAGGTTGTGGAATTATCTATATTTTTAGTATTATTTATATTTTTATAACTTACAAGTAAATTGGATATCGATCTAGCATTTTATTTTAGTTATATTAGAAAAGTAAATTAAGATAACCAATATTGTTGGCTTTGACTTTCTGCAATAATTATTTAATCTAGTCCTTTCAGAATGAATCGTCCTTTCCGTTATGAAGAATTAGAGCGAATGACTCCTTCAGAGTTGGATGAGCTTTTGAATTCTATCACAGACGATCAAGCAATCAATTCTGACGTCGGTGGAGATAGCGATGCTGAAGATGACAAGAATCACCCATCAACATCAAAAATACGTCGGGTAAATACCGATGTTGCGGGTAATCTTGATTTAGAAAACGAACATAATAAGGAGTCTGATAACGAACTGGAAGAGAACTTTGAAGAAAATGTTCCAGATCCCATTTATATACCACAAACTTTTGTAGATAGTGATACAGGTTCTGATACTGCTGAAGAAGTTCGTGATCGTTAAATATTAGGACACCAAACATATTAGGTTTTCTTGTAGCTTAAATGCTTGGTGGCTAAATGTAAGGCCACCTCATTGCTAGCCACAAAATAGAGTGACAAACTAAAAATTTGTTTTTATATGTTCTATGTATACTATTGTTCGCTATAAAATGCATAAAAACTTTTTTACGATGTATAAAAAATTTGAGCACTCGGTAACTTTTTATAGTGGTCTCACATTAAACCACTAACCTATAAAGGGTTAATACAAAAGAAAACAACCTACACATGCTCCAACACAAAGATTTTGAATGTGTTACCGTTTTTTGTATATCAACCGAGGCGAATGTGGTGCCCCATCCTGTATAGATTGTTATGTTTATCTTATACGACACAAATCGGGGTATCTATTTGAATTTTTAATTATGTGTGCGTGAGTTTAAATGGTAATTTCAAAATAAACGGAAACATGTAGTTTATAAATGTTATTTGAGCAATTTACTTATAGTTCGGAAACGCAACTTCCGGCAGTTCTATATAAGAATAAGAACAAGGATTTGTGGCAGTGATATACAAGCAGCAGGTCGTTCAACATCTGCACAGGTTGATTGAGAATATTCTGTACAAAATAAAAAAGAATTCAAACTAGTTGAAGAATGTTATAGTCTAAACGCAAATAAGTATTTTCAAACTGTAATGCTGAGGTATCTGAAGACATAGCGGTAAAATACCATAATTCTCATTTATACAAGTCATATAGTGATCCCCATAAAGAGCATGCGGTGGTGCCGATGTCAGTCGCGTCTAACACAATGGCTCATAGTTCAAGGCCAACAGCAAAAGAGAATATAGGAAAGGAAGAAACAGAAAAGGATAAATAAATCTTACTCCACATTTTATTATTTCGTCGAATATTCCTTAGCATTATATTTACTTTTAGTTTGATTATATGTATTGGTTAGAAAATGATATTCTTCGTTAGATTGGAGTTTTCTAGTTCAGGATTCATTATACAAAAGATTATGCTCAAAATAATTCTATATCTTTAGAGTAGATGTTTAGTAGACCACTGCAATCACCTTATTATTTTCTTTTTTTTTTTTGGGACTGCACGGGCGGACGAATCGTAAAGGCAAACTCGGCAAAAAGGAAGATCTATTGTGCCCCCGTGCTGTTTTACCCCTCTTAGACAGGTTGCACTCGGATGAAAAAGTCTGCAACATGGTCGGGAGTTAGTTTTCTTAGTCCAGCATCGTCCAGATGCCCGACCCCGAAGTAAATCCGTCTCTCCCTGTCCACTGTCGAGCAGTCGGTAAGAAGATGGATTGGAGTTTCCTCCGCATTCCCACAGTTTCTGCATAGGTTAGAGTTTACTATGCCCATGCGATGCAAGTGTTTGTTTAGTGCGCAGTAACCGGTTAAGATTCCTGTGAGTAACTTCGGCCTGACCCTGCTCATAGAAACTGCCTTGCGCAGTGTTTCCTCATGCCGGCAAGTGCATTCCAGTGGGAGCAATGCCTAACAGCGAGTTCAGATCTGACAAAGGCTTTGATACTGCCATAAGAGTTCCCACATGTAGGTTCTGGACCCACGAGTGGTGTCTCACTGGCGCCTCTAGCTAATTTGTCAGCTATTTCGTTACCTCTGATTCCAGAGTGACCTGGTACCCATCTCAGTGTTGTGTTGAGACGTTCCGCCCGTTTTACGAGAGTCTTATGGCAGTGTAGCACTATCTCGGAATCGAACCTGACAGCCTGTAGTGCTCTAAGGGCAGCCTGACTGTCAGAGAGAATTTCCACTGCTCCATTAACCTGCGGCCAATTTAAAATGACTTCCGATTGCTGAATTGCGATTACTTCGGCTTGGAAGATTGACGCGGAGCTCCCTAGGCTGAAAGCTTCACCGTCGTTTTCACCATCTTTCCAAATTCCAATTCCCGTGCCGTTAGGCGTTTTAGAGGCGTCCAGAAACCAGCGAGATACCTCCCGTCTCGGTTTGTGGACGGCAATCGGCAATCTCTCTTTTGGAGATGTTTACATTGTATCCCCCACTGAAGCTGAAAGTAGGCGAAATCTTGTCCGCCCTCATGGACACGTAAGTGGTTGCTGGACCCCAAAGGGGCACCCAGCTGCCGACCGACCGTTAGGTATGCGGCTTCAGGGAAACTGCACACACTCCTCAGGACAAAGAGGCACGAAACCAGTTGCCCGCACGAGACCGACCCCTCGCGGAGAGGCCCGGCGAACCGGTGGGCTCCTCTCCCCGTGCTACCCATGTTAGACAAGTTTTCTTGTCAACGTTGGACGGGTCACCGTTGGAGACGCTTTAGCGAACTCCTACCTCACATCTAACCCCACGGGGTGTAGGCCTCCTTGCGGATGACTACTATCGGCCAAGCGTGGGAAACGGAATCTGGCCGTGAGGTACAACCAGCCCGCCCGTGAATTAAGCCTGAACTACGGGGACGGCCGGGCAAAAGCCCTACCCCAAAATGCCAACCGCGCCAACTCCTTCGTCCCTCCGGCGATCAAGTATCCGCGGCAGCTACAGTGAAACCGTAGGGCCCCAGAATCACCGAGTTGTTTTAGGATGAAACCGAAGGTTTCCCAACCAGACAACCAGCGGGTGGACTACTCCTCGGCGAACCGACTTTTACTATCTTCGCCAAATTCTCTCGCCACGCCCGTTTCCCTGTGTGTGGCCACCAAGGATGGGGTAGTGCAGCTGCAGAGTTCTCTAGGTAAGCGCCGTAGGGTGCCTCACTTACCCACCGTATATTCCGACGGTTAGCGGCCGGACACCGGAGCGTATGCCCATGCCTACGCCCAAGCATCCTCCCCTATATACGAAGTCTACTCCCGCCACGCCCGTTGCCCTGGAACTATGAAAACAGGGATTGGGTAGTGCAGCCGCAGAGTTTTAAGGGTCGACGCTATAGGATGAACGCCGACCCGAGGCGAACGCCGACCCGAGCCCTCATGAACAGTGGTACTGTCTGCTCTATGTAGGTGAAGATGTTGGTATGATCTCCCGTTCTACCGGAGAAACCACTGCATCCACTACATTTTGCTCTGTAGGCCCCTAAGACTGCCTCCTACCACAAAACAAGCTGCAGCGGAGGAAGCCCAAGGATCGCGTCCATCGCCGCAGTCGGTGTCGAGGACATGGCTCTAGTGATGCCTAAACAGGCAATCATCTGGACTTTACTGAGTGCGTTGGCAGCATAGCCCAAACTGGCTTTGTGCCACCAGACCAACGCTGCGTAAGTTATAGAAGGTACTATAACTTTTGTGTACAGCCAGTGTACCATCATAGGTTTCAGCCCCCACGTTTTGCCAAACATTCCTCTGCAGGCCCAAAAGGCCCTCGTGGCTTTGTTTGTTACCTGTTCCAGGTGTGGTTTGTACGTCAACTTGGCGTCCAAAGTCACCCCCGGTATTTGACCTCAGAAGATACAAGTATCTTTGAGCCGAAGATGGTCGGACACTGAGGTCTGGAAAGCTTCCTTCTTCGAGTGAACGCGACCATGGTCGTTTTTCTAAAGTTAACAGTTAACCCTTCCCCTTTACACCACCTTTCCACGAGTCCGAGTGCGACTTGCATCCTCTCGGATATCACGCCTTCGAACTTGCCGCAGATCATGATGGTGATGTCATCGGCATAGCGCTGTGCATGGAATGCCGCCGTCCGGAGATCAGAAAGCAGGCCATCCACCACCAGGCACCACAGCAAGCGTTGCCACGGTCGCCTTTATAGTGCAGAAGTTCTGTGACACATGAACCATCCTGTTTCTTATCATGACGTCGATCCACCTTGTCACCGTTGGCTCGACTCCACGTCTTTGCAGTTCCCTACCTATCGGCAGAAAGGACGCCGCGCCCTGTCAAAGGCTCCCTCTATATCGAGGAAGGTGGCCAGCGCGACTTCTTTGTTGCTTAAGGCAATTTCTGCTCGCCGGGCAAGCTCATGAATAGCTTGCTCATAGGATTTTCCAGATTGATAGGCATATTGGTTCTCTTTTAGAGGCAGCTTTGCCAATATGGAATCCCTCAAATGTCTGTCAAGTATCTTCTCTAGAGTTTTGAGAAGAAAAGAGGTAAGGCTGATGGGCCGATACAACTTTGCTTCCCATGCCCCTTTGCTTGCTATAAAACTATCGTGTTTGTCGAGTGCAGTGCGTTTCTTTGCTCTCTGTGATATCTGCATCTTTTCTTGGGTAATATTGCACCATTATTTTTAATTTTGGTACGGTTGTGTGGATAAAACATTCTATTTTTTATTTATGTCATTTAAGCAAATATTACTTTTGTTAATTCATAATTTACACCGCTAAAACCGTTGTAATATCTATTATAGGTACGGTTTTCTTTTCCATCACGTTTTTTACCTTTTGCTTTTTTTTTATTGTCCTCCTTTTTTAAAGTTTCATATACGGGGATAGATTTAAAAATATTTTTCATATTAACGATAAAATAGCTGTCCTTTACACTATCCTTACTTTTCTGCGGCCTTATTGTGTGTATTGTTAGTCACCAGGACAGGCCCCCTTGGTGTGAAATCTGTGTCCCCGTTAGCTCCTTTCTCCTCTGTTCTTTTTCTTACCTTGTAATCGATAGTTTTTTTTTTCTTTCTTTCTAAAATGAGTGTAACGTGTAGCATCTGTAATGGTGCTGTTAACGTGGAGAATGAGATGTCGTGCGATTTGTGCAGAGGCATTATCCATACAACATGTAGTAATCTTTCAAGATTGGAGGTTCAGTGCATTAGAAGCAAGAATCGTAAATTAATTTACTATTGTCCAACATGTTACGATTTTAAGCTACAACTTGCAAAAATGAATGAACTATCTTCATTGGTCAGTTCATTGCAGGAGGAAGTAAAGGCATTGAAATCAGAACGTGTAATATCCTCCGCTGCCACTGTTGATAACATCGATTCTCCTATTGTTGATAGTGTGCTTCAGGAAATGGCTGAAAGGGAAAAACGCAAGAGTAATTTAGTTATCTTTAATCTTCCCGAGATGGAAAATGGCTCCAGGAGCGATCAGATTTCCGAGGATGTGAGTTCTGTTCGTGATATTCTTGCGAACTTGGGTGTTGTTGTTGACCAGGTGCATCCTCTGAGACTTGGAAAATTTGATCCCACTCACCAGCATCGCAAGCGACCTATAAAGATAACTTTGTCGTCCTCTGGTTTGGTTTCTAGTGCCTTGCGTGAAAGCTCGAAACTGAAATCAATTGATAAATACAAGTCCATTTTCTTGACCAATGACAAAACTCCTCTTCAAAGTTCCCTATATAAAGCTGTAAAACAACAGCTCAATCAGCGAATTGCAGCCGGTGAGACAAATATCTACATTCGTCATTTTAATGGGACACCTAAAATCGTTAAACGTAACAATCCGGTAAACTAAGTCAGCCCAACAGAATAGCGCAAATACATTTACTTTACCAAAACGTACGTGGTCTTCGCACAAAAACCAAAGAGATGTATTTGTCTGCCTTGTCTTCATCCGCCGATCTCATTTTACTCACAGAAACATGGCTCTCAGACGACGTGGGTGACGGAGAATTATTTGATTCTACACATGGTATACTCAGAAAGGATAGAGATTTTGCTGAGGTAGGAAAGTCTACTGGTGGCGGCGTGTTACTTGCAGCGTCGAACAATTTGCGACCTTTTAATTGTGATGTGTCACACTTAAGTAGATTAGTACCTCTTGTTGATGTAATCATTTCAAAATGTAATTTACTCTCACAAACGGTTCATTTTATTGTACTATACGTTCCTCCGCAAATTGATAACGATAACTATGAGGTATTCTTTGAAAGTCTGGCACTTGGCTTAATCGACAAAAAAGTTGTTATATGTGGAGACTTCAATTGTCCAAAATTTAATGCCTTAGATAATACCAATGATCGTAGATATAACATTTTGTGTAATTTTATGAACATGTTACAATTATCACAACTCAATACTGTTCTAAATAGCCAAAACAAATTACTAGATCTAGTTTTAACTAATTTGAATTGTAACGTTACCATTGAACGTGATCAACATCCTTTGGTTCCTGAAGACAACTACCATCCTGCGCTAAGCTTTATAATTTCCTTGACCTCACAATCTACCCTCAATTTTCCCTCAAGTTCTAGTCCCAGATATAACTTTAGAAAAGCAAATCTTATCGACTTATACAGTGAACTTAGCACAATAGACTGGTCTCATCTAAAAGCGCTCAACAACGTTAACGTTGCTGTTTCGTCTTTTTATGCAACACTGCAATCATTGGTTGACAGATATGTGCCGAAATATACTTGTTCCTCACGTCAATTTCCTTTTTGGTACAGTGGAAGTACGGTCAAATTGATTAAATTAAAGGAATTCTATCACCGTAAATGGAAATCTTCTGGCTCACCGAAATACAAGGACGAATTTGTCAGGGTACGGAGATTGGTTAAGTTGGAATTACGTAAAGACTACGACGCATACTTGGCCAATATTGAAACTGAAATTTCAGAGGATCCTAGAGTGTTTTGGCAGTTTATTGCACAGAAGTCAGGCAAATCGAGAATTCCTGGGTGTATGAAGCTTGAGGGTCGTGAGATGGTTGAACCCCAGGAAATAGTGGAAGCTTTCGCGAAAAATTTCTCCGATGTTTATCAACCTCGTTCTTTGTCTGCACCCTCAACAACGATAACAACGCCCACTTGTTTTAATATTAACGGTTTCACTACTGACGAAGTTACTGCGGCCATTAAACGTCTCAGGGCAGACTTTACATCAGGTCATGACGGATTTCCTAATTTCTTCATTAGAGATAGTGCACCTGTACTGTGTGATCCATTGTGCGAAATATTTAATCTCGCTCTGCGTACCTCGACTTTTCCAGATATCTGGAAAATATGCAAAGTCAACCCAGTATTAAAAAAGGGGAATAAATGGGACGTACTGAACTATAGGCCTATTAGTTTACTATCTGGTTGTGCTAAGGTATTTGAGCATCTCATTTACAATAAAATCTACAATAATGTGAAATGTTACATCGCACCTGTGCAGCATGGTTTCATGAAAGGAAGATCAGTCCTAACTAATCTAGCTGAAATTACGCATTATATTAGTTCCTGCATAAACACACAAGAACAAGTTGATGTTTTATACACTGATTTTGCCAAGGCCTTCGACACCATAGACCATACTATATTGCTTTCTAAACTTGATTCCCTGGGTTTTTCTTCTACGACTATAAACTTTATGGCTTCCTATTTAGATAATCGCACCAGTTACGTTTGCTATAACGGCTTCTATTCCAGAACATTCACAGTTTCATCAGGGGTTCCTCAGGGATCAAACTTAGGCCCGCTTCTTTTTAACATTTATATCAACGATCTTTTATCCAGTCTCAGTTCCCGTGTTCTCGCCTATGCTGACGATTTAAAAATTTATTCCAAGATATCTACCATTTCCGATTGTGAAGCATTGCAAAGAGAACTTGATATTATTAATAACTGGTGTTCTCAAAATAAGATTATGCTAAGCGTAAGCAAGTGTGCCGTTGTTACTTATACCACAAAAACTAAGCCGATATCATTTTCTTATTCTGTGGGACAATTCTCTATACCGAGGCTGGCCAAAATACGAGATCTGGGTGTTCTGTTTGACCAACGACTTCAGTTCACCGATCACATATCTGCAATGTCTTCTTCTGCATCACGCTCGCTTGGTTTTGTTATCAGGTCTTGCCGCTCGTTCTCAAACTTGAGTACCCTAAAAATGTTATTCTTCACCCTGGTGCGTCCAAAGCTTGAATTTGCTTCTATAATCTGGTACCCATGTTTCCTTTTTCAAAACCTGCTATTGGAAAGAGTCCAGAGAAGGTTCCTAAAGTATCTTTCGTTTAAAGCATCGGGTATCTATCCTCCACGAGGCTGTGACTACGGAGAATTACTAGAACAACATAATTTTACGTCACTAATGGACCGCAGAGAACTAAATAGTGCTAACTTTTTATTAAAATTGATACGCAACGAAATCGATGCCCCGCATCTGCTCTCCAATATAAATATTCTTGTTCCCAAATATGGTACTCGTTCGTCTGACACCTTCGCCGTTGCCACAGCAAGAACTAATGTATTCTCCAGGGCGCCTCTTACCCATATGGCGAGGAACGTAAATAAGTATTATCCCGATCCGTTCCATTACCCTCTTCCCACATTACCCCATTAAGATGTCTGTTTTAGTATAGTACATATATTATAGTGTTTTAGTATAGTATTTAGTATACATATAGATTTAGAGCATCGCATCATATTATTATTTAATATTGTCCTTTTAGTGGATGTATGTCTGTTGGGCAATAAAGACGTTATTATTATTATTATTATTATTATTATTATTCCCTGTAGGACGCCTTGCCCTGTTTAGGAATGAAAACCACCCGAGCCTCTCTCCAGCTATTTGGTATGTAACCCGTAGCTAAGGTAGCCCCTAGCGGGGTACATAAAATTGGGGACAGCGGCTCCAGGCCCTGTTGTAGCAGTGACGGGAAAATGGCGTCCGTACCCGCCGATTTAAAGGGTTTTAAGGATTCGATGGCCCATCGAATTTTTGAGACTTGAATTATTTTTCGTGCGAGGTTCCAGTCTTCTTTCCGCGCTCTTAAGTTAGGTATCTGTGCATAGCTCAGTTCGACACATTCCTCCCCAGTCTGGGTATGAATGGTCTTAGAGCCAGGAAAGTGCACCTCTACGAGTAGGTGTTTGAGAACCTGCTCTTCTGTTTCGGCCTTATCGCCGTTTGGCTTGTTCAGTGTCCCTATTCTGCAGGGTCCTTCTTTGCTCTAGTTCCTCTGTCAGGCTCTTCCGGTGAGCGTCCCAGTTGCATTTCCTAGGATTTTTATACGATATATGACTTATCTGTGGTATTTCAATATCGAATCTTACATACCTGTGATCAGAGAGAGACGGCTCATCCGACACATACCACTGCACCACCCACTTCGCGCAGCGCAGTATACAGACGGTGATATCGATGACCTCCGCACGGCTAGCCGTTTCAAAAGTCGGCTTATTTGCGCGGTTAAGTATACTTATTCCGTTTGCAGCGAAGTGATTTAAGAGTGACTCACCTCGTTTATTGGTGCTTGTGCTACCTCACAGGGGTGGTGGGTGTTGGCATCACATCCGAGCAGGAATTCCTGTTTACTTTCTCCCGCATAGGCAGCCAGTGCTCTCACTTCCGGGGTGGGAGGTGGACCCTCTTAGTCGTACGGGAGGTAGGCAGACCCCAAAATTAGGTTTCTTGCCCCGGTACCCTCCACCCACTGCGGCTAGGTCCCTAGAACAGTGCATCAGAAAATTTAAGTTAGTTTTAATAAGCAAGCAGACTCTGGGATTGGGGATGTCGCTGTGTATCAGGGCCCATCCCCTAATCCCTAAGCCGCTTACTTTACCCATGGCAATCCAGGCTTCTTGTATGAGAACTATATCAATGTTTTTACTTACCACAAAAGCTTGTAGCGCAGCTGAGGCCGCCTTACAGTGATGGAGGTTAATCTGCAGCAGTTTCAGGAATGTTGCTGTTCCTGTCCTGCTGTGTGTGTTTTGCCTGGCGTAGTTCGCAGGAGGTCGTCCACCAGTTGAGCGTCCGTCAGGAGGTCCGTGATGGTACACGCAGTGCCTGCAGACTCTGGGGAACCCACAGCCCGTTCAGTGTCTGCGTTCCCATCAGGCCCCGGAGGCAGCTGTGTAGATGGTCCTGCCTTGGCAGTTTCCATCTCCGCGTCGTCAATGGTTCCTGCTTCTTCCTTCTCCCTCCGTCCCAAGAGTCGGAACGGTACAAGGGAGAATTGGATACGCAGTGTACCACCGTAGGTTTTCTTGATTGTTTTCCTCCCGGTAAGTGCAGAGCACCAACCGGGAGCCTGGTTTAAGATGATGAGACTTTCCAGAAGGAAAACCCACCATCGGCGCCGTAAAATCCCATGTGCAAGCTCTAGGTCACGACACGACAGCTGAGCCGGGAGTCTGATTCCCTGCGGGCTGCCCACAGGGAAAGCAGGCCAGTTTATCGACAAGCAAGTCTAGATCCAATGTGTTTAGCATAGAACAGAAACACCTCGTGTAGGACGTGGCTCTTCACCACGCACATTGGTCTTGACTGGTGTACAGTCACCAGCCCTGGTCATGACAGAGTCCGAGGAATAGGCATGCTAGATACCCCCTCAAGTCCATCATGCCCTCGCTTCCGCAATCACCTTATACAAATATATTACGTTGTAGGTATTAATATGTTATCTAAAAAGATGTGCTTTAAGGATTGTAAGTAGTGCGACTTGAAAAAGTATACCTACTTACAAAATCCGATTACCGTTGAAAAGGATGTAAAAGTAGACTATTACCTTTTTTAGAGGACATTGGGTTGCGTTTGATAATAATCGAATTTCGCCTAAACCAATCGTATTTTACCGAAAAGCTTCGCAAACGGGCACATCGAATTGCATAATTGGAACTTTTGAAATGTTATCTGCGATTTTATATGCTCTGATATTCATCTGAAATTGCTATTACTTATTACAAGGGATATAAAACTTACTAGATGTTTTTACCTTGAACATGTCTGCTAAATCTCTTACAAGTTCGAAGTGTCCAGACACTGCTCTATATGTGCAATTGGGTTAAACGTTTATTACGACAAATGATTTAAAATATATTGGGTTTAAAAAAATATGTTGTTGAATGAAAGGGTGTATAAATAACATATATCTATACCATTAGAGCGTTGCAAATGAGTAGAGCGAGAAGGATTAATGTATTATTGTAGTACATAAAATGTTCGAACACGTCAATATTTAATTTTACGTGGTTACCACACTGTATAACCTTAGCGTAGTGCATAATTTTTTGAATAACACTATTAAGTAATCATCTTCCCGCGATGAATATACAGCGTGATCATCAATAAATAAAATGATGTAGATAAAATGTTCGAACACGTCAATTTTTAATTTTACATAACTGGTTACCACACTGTATAACCTTACCGTAGTGCATAATTTTGCTTTTTTAAATGTGTGGTGGGTGCTTAGTTGCAGTGACTCCGTAACCTGTATCGCTTGTCTGGCTATCACTGCAACTCTCGCGGTGTAGTTTGTGTGTATAAGTTGTGTTCAATGACTTTGTGACAGCACCATATCGCCTTTTATAATGCCGCGATATTAATCACTTTGCTCCCAACAGCGAATGGCAAGTCCATCCGGGATTAAACTCTCTGAAAAAATGTCACCGTCCCTCCAGAGAATTGAACCCCGGCACCTGTCGTCCTCTCACAACGATAGTCAGCCGCCTAACCACTGCGGCCATCGACCCGAATGTTAATAACATTCAAAGTTAACAGTCAAAGTTAATAACACTATTACAACTAAGGTATTTAAAATTACAATTTTGTTGGCGTATTTCAATTATACCAGCGCAACAGCCTCACTATAGAAGTGAAAATATAGAAAGATCGAAGTATCCACGACATTGCATTACCGTTTATATAATTAACAACAAAAGGCCTAAAGTTGCGGGTTGTATAGTAAAAATACGATATTTCATGATTTTCGACGATTTTTAACCATGTGCCAAAACCCATACAAGTTTTATTTCTAATTTGTAATAATATAAAAACGATTCAAAATAGATTTCCCAATCCAGAAAAAATACTTTCAGACCTGTTATTCCTTAACTGTATTCGCGCAAAAGGTCTAAATTATAGTATAAGTTAAGTTATAGAGTCCCGTAAAAACGCCGTTTTCCATATCTAATGAGTGTTTATTTATCACATTAAGGTTTGTAATAAGACTCTAACAAGTCATTTCCAAAAAATGTATTAGCCAAACATATCATATATTGCAGCTCTCAGCTCATTTCAACATTTAATCTGTGCTGAAATGACCCAGCTATTGCAGCGGAGGCTCTGTCCGACACCCCGAACCTGTCACTCAGCAAGGATATTGTTGTCAGCTTCGAACGCATTTGCGCAGGAGAAGAAGGCAACAACAAACCTACATCAAGAAATGTATTAGCCAAACATATCATATATTGCAGCTCTCAGCTCATTTCACCATTTAATCTGTGCTGAAATGACCCAGCTATTGCAGCGGAGGCTCTGTCCGACACCCCGAACCTGTTACTCAGCAAGGATATTGTTGTCAGCTTCGAACGCATTTGCGCAGGAGAAGAAGGCAACAAAAAACCTACATCAAAAAATTTATTAGCCAAACATATCATATATTGCAGCTCTCAGCTCATTTCAACATTTAATCTGTGCTGAAATAACCCAGCTATTGCAGTGGAGGCTCTGTCCGACACCCCGAACCTGTCACTCAGCAAGGATATTGTTGTCAGCTTCGAACGCATTTGCGCAGGAGAAGAAGGCAACAAAAAACCTACATCACAGTCAGCGTCTGACGAAGTTTTCTGTCTTCTATTTTTTTCATCACTGCAACCACTCATTACTCTTTTGGTTGCGCTGGAAATACTTGGATCAAACGTAGTAAGCGATTCATGAGACAACAACTGTTCTCTTCTTTCTTCTTTCTTTTGTAATTTATTAGTTTCCTGTGCATCTAAACTACCAATAACCATTTTCCTGGCTGTTCTTTGATCGTGGATAAATTTCAACTCTATGCCTGGAATCGTTTTTACTTTTTCACATTGACAAACCTACAGTCAAAGGACAGGCTGTACTACCCTAACAGACAGTCTCACATGTGCAAGACAAAGTTATATTACATTTACAGGCAGCAATATCGAAAAGTTTGGTTTTCGCATTCTGTACCAAAACTTCCACTCTTTTCTCTTTTTCACGGTCTCGATTAAAAGATTTTTTTAACGCAATATACGAGTTATAGTATCATTGGATCATTTGGACCACACGATTATGTGTTATTGTTGGGATTGTGGCCTTGTTATAAATCTCAACTATTTGAGTTCCTACGGACTCGGCCACAGCTACAAATCCTAACTTTTTCTTATTGTTAGGGCTAAATAACAAAGTACGTTTATACTTCTCATCTAAGCAACACAGCAGCATATTCTCGTATGTACGCAGCGATATTCCATTTAGTTCTTTGAGTACGCCAATAGGGCACGTAATAGACTGTCTTGTAACACGCGAAAATTGCCCATTTGTTGGTTTGCGCGGATACAGTTAGGGAATAAGGGAGATGAAAGTATTTTTTATGGATTAGTAAAACTATATTACATAGTTTTCACATTATTAGAATAAAAAAATACAACTTATTTGGTTTTAGCAAAAAAAAAAGTCGAAAATCATGAAATATCCTTTTTTTTTACGATACAACCCGCAAGTTTAAGCCTCTTGCGCGAATTCAGTTAAACAAAAATGGATCTACTTATTTTTTGTATGTATTCAGGACACTCTTAAAAACACTTTTTTCACTATTGGAACAAAAAAATGTATTTTTTTGTAATTTTTGTATTATTTTGAAATTTACCGGTATTTTGACTTTTTTGGTAATTTTAGGCCTTCTTCGCGATTTCAAATTTTGAAAAAATTTTTTTTTAATATTTCTTCATTTATAATGACGCCTATGCGCAAGTTTGCCGCGCTATTAGAACTGTATTGCAGAAAAAACGCGTTTTTTGATCCACCATAGTGTCCAGACACTGCTCTATATGTATGTACGATTGGGTTTAACGATTCTTATGACGAAGGATTTGTAATATATTCGGTTTAAATATCAAACCTTCGGATATTGTAGATCTGTTACAAAGTCATCTTGATAAAACTATGAACAATAAGTGAAATATTGATTGAAAGGGTGTATAGATTAAATATTTACCATTAGAACGCTGCAAATGAGTAGACTGAGAAGGATTAATGTATTATTGCGGTACATTTTAAAATACGTAATCACATCTCGAACGTATTCCCCTCTATTAATACTTTCTGTTAGAGGAAATTAAATAATTATATTGACACAATAAATGAGTATGTTGATGCTTCACTCTTCGACTAAACATCATTTTACGTAAAGCCGATACGTCGATCATGATAAACTGAACGGAACATCTGATTCCACTTGCGTCGTTTTAGTCTATGAGAAATTTTGTAATTTTAAGTTTTCAATGTATTTCAATTGAAAAAATATCGTTTCGGTGTATAATTAGGTATGAATTCATACTACTGTAACTAGAGGACACACCATTTTTAATTTAAATGCTTTTGAAAATTTCTAGGCAGTATTTGCTACGTATTCTTGTCAAGTATATTTTCATAAAGAGTAGTAAATTACATGACAAAAATTTACTATATAATGGAAAAAAGTATTTGTAGCAACATTTTCTGAGATTTATACATATGTACATATAGAACAAATAAGCAACTGAATTATTTAGTCAAATTGTGGTACTATTATTATTTTAGAAGTATTTGACAGATATTACATCAAATTTATTATTATCTAGAGTCCTATTTTGAAGTTATTGCGGTATTTTTATGTTGATTTAAAGATTGGTATGCATGTCCTAGTTTTTTTTTTCAGTTGTTTAAAGTAAGCGTAAGTGTACACCGGCGATGTTTTTAGCTAATTCGATATGGTATTTTGTTAAAATAACACTACCATGTTTATTTTAAAACTCTATTTTTGTTCTAATTAGTAAGTTTTATTTGCCGTGATACATCAGTGAAACAAAAATCAAGCAGTAAATATAGGTTATCTGTTATAGGTTCATTATTAAATGTCATCCACGATTGATCACTTTTATTTGTAAAGTCTATTGACAGGTTATGTATGTCCATAAGTTTATGTTAGTCTGCTTCCTTACACAGAAATAAATAAGCACATTACTATCACAGTTCAGTATGATAATACAATATTGACATGGTAGTTAGGTATTTTGATAGTATTACTTTAACCAGGCACTACAATGATTAAATAAGTTATCAGAATTGCTAAAATATACTGCAACGTTACTTTCTTTTTTCATTAATTATTAATTTGTCGGGAATTAAAAAATTTGTAAATTAGCTTCTGGACCGTACGCCACTGGTCGCTTTGCTTGTCGGTGATCGATATTATCGATTTCGCTTGCGCCTTCGTTCACTGAAGATCCGGGCTGCGGCGCTGTATCACAATTTGACGTTTGACATACGAAGTTTGTTTACGAATGTATCAAAATCAGATTAATGAGCGAGAAAAATACTTTAAAAGTGTCAGTAACGTCGAATTAACAAATTATAACCGCGGGGTAGCGGAATAAAAGAAAGGTAGGTTCATTATATACATATATTTACATTAAAATTCAGATGAACAACATTTTCCAGATGACATACAAATACCAGTAATCAGAAAAAAACAATCAAAGCAATAATCGGATATAAAATAACAAGTGTCGGTTTGTACAGAGAAAAAAATATCAGTTTATCAATGGCAAATATACAAATACATAATATTTACAGAAAGCGTGAGAAATAAATCTTACGTTGGATGTATACCAGGTCCTTCGGTTGTTGCTGTGAACAATTCAACATCATTAAATTAACATGCGGATACACAAAATAATAATCAGGCAAAAATATATACAGGTACGTAATAGCAAAATAAGTAAAATAATAAATGTCTCTGATATCGGTCTTGTGAACGGACAGATACCTGCTGGCCAATTTCTCGGCTCCGGCAAGTCAGACGGGATGGTGAACGCCAACTTTTCGGCCGCTTCACCCAGGATACTTGCTAGCCAACTTCTCGGCCTCAGCAGGTCGGATAGGATGGTGAACGCCAACTTCGTCGGCCGCTTCACCTGGAAATACCTGTTAGCCAACTGTATCGGCCCCAACAGGTCGGAATAGGAAAAGGAATTCTCTTAATGATGAAAAATGCGGCCTTTATATAGTCGGCTGGACCCGTTTTTGTTGTCTGACGTCTCCCGGAAAAACTCTGAAAAATATACACAGGTATCCAAAATATAAATATACAGGTCAATTCAAAACTATTTACAGCAAACAATATTAAATAAATTTTCGCTTCTTAAAATTTAACATTAAACTAAATAAAAATTGTTTCTGTGTACAGAGGTTCGTTACACCCCCATACCCGGTGGAGAATCGAACTCCGGTTTCCCTCGTGACAGGAGAGGACACTGACCACTACACTACGGAGGACACTCGCGCACTAGCACTCCGACACTGCGTGCTGACTGGCCGGCGTTGTCTCGTGCGTGTCGTTGGACAGCTTCGGGATCGTTGATCCAGTCCTTCCGATGCCTCATCCATGCTGGACCTCGGTTTCGGCGTTTCTTTACGCCGACGGCTGGGCGAGGGCACAAGGAAGGTGGATGGAATGGCGACGGTCCCGCTGGTTGTCGGCTGGTATAGCATGCGCGGTCATTGTTCGGTGGGGAAAGCAGGATCG
Source organism: Holotrichia oblita (assembly GCA_023690525.1). Lineage (NCBI taxonomy): Eukaryota > Metazoa > Arthropoda > Insecta > Coleoptera > Scarabaeidae > Holotrichia > Holotrichia oblita. The sequence continues at coordinate 54,711,506 of CM043019.1, read as the reverse complement.
GAAGGGGAATCCCTACTGGCTTCCGGTGGTGCCATCTTTAAATCCTTGACATGAACTCGGTCCAATTTGCGAGTTCCAGGTACCTGTAACATTACAATTGTAGGTGATACTACTTTAACTATCTTACAGGGGCCAGCAAATTTGGGAGCCAATTTGGATGAAAAATTCCTCGCAGCGTTGGAAAGCAGGTGTTCTCGCTTGAACACGTACTGGCCTACTTGAGGACGGAACGGACGTCTTCGCAAATTATATCCATGACTCTGGCGTTGGAACCCTTCTGCTAATTTGACCTTGGTAATTTGATAAAAGTCTTGCAATTTTTGCAGCTCAGGAATTAATTCTCTAGCTTCTGTTTCCTGGTGGTCCCCGGTATCTTTCACTTCTCTCCACAGCGACTTGGGAGGGACCAACAGACGTCCAAAGTTGAGAACTGCCGGCGAAAATCCAGTTGTCTCGTGTTTAGCGGTGTTGATGGCGAACATAAACTGTGGTAGGTTTACATCCCATTCTCTCTGATCTTCTTCAATGTATTGTGCCAGCATAGGCCCTATAACACGATTGGCTCGCTCCACCGGATTTTGTTGCGGGGAGTACGGTGCTGTGAAGCGAATCTCGATGCCCAGGTCCTTGGCGGCTGTCTGGAATAGGCGGCTGGCAAATTGAGGTCCGTTGTCGCATATCAGCCGTTTTGGAGTTCCAAAACGGTAGACGACCTTTTCTTTCACCACCTGGATAACGGCAGTGGCAGTGGCTTGGCGGAGAGCTTGACACTCGGTCCATTTGGTGAAACGGTCCTGTAAAACTAGAAGGTACGTAAAACCCCTACGACTTCGTGGAAATGGGCCCATCAGGTCTACCGAAACTTGTTCCCATGGACAATCTACAGGTGAGTACAACATTTGTCCAAAAGGTTTCTGTTGACTGAATTTATGTTTTCCACAGGTTTCGCATCTTCGGACGTAATTACGTATTTCACGGAACATACCCGGCCAGTAATAATGGGCGGCAGCTCGAGCGATACTCTTCGCAATTCCCAAATGTCCGGCTTCTGGAGCATCGTGTATCTCTTGCAGGATTCGCAGCCTTTCAGATTTCGGGATGCACAACCTCCATGGAGCTTCTCCATGAGTACCCGGAAAATTTCTGTATAACACTTCGTTGTGTATCAAGTATTCTGGATACTGTCCGGGGTTGTTGGTGACGGCCTGAAAAATCTTGTTGTACCATGAACAAGTGTTACCTTGAAAAACAGCGAAGATCTCATCTTCTTCAACCACACACGGCAGAGGATTTCTAGATAAGCTATCGGCTAGGTTATTCATATTTCCCCTGCGGTACCTGACTGTAAAATCAAACTGCTGCAAGTCGACGGCCCATCGACTAAGCCTTCCGGATGGATTCTTCAGTTCATTGAGCCATCTCAGACACTGATGGTCAGTGACTACTTCGAATGTATATCCCTCTAGGTAGTATCTGTACTTCTTGATGGCCCAGACGACGGCTAAACATTCTTTCTCTGTTGTAGAGTATTTGGTTTCGGCCGGATGCAACGTCCTACTGGCGTAAGAGACAGCACGCTCCATCCCGTCAATTTCCTGGATCAAGACGGCGCCTAGACCTTGTTCGCTGGCATCGGTATGTAATTGGAAAGGCCTAGAAAAATCAGGACATATTAGTACCGGACTTTCTTTCAACGTCTTCTTTATCGCTTGGAACGCAGCGTCTTGTTCAGGACCCCATGACCATCTTTGGTTCTTCTTTACCAAACGCGTCAAAGGTTCGGCAAGCCTCGCGAAGTTCGGTACGAACCTTCTGTACCATGAAGCGGCTCCTAGAAAGCTACGAACGTCTTTCGCTGTCTTTGGAGGAGAAATCTGACTGATTGCAGCGACCTTTTCTGGATCCGTCTGGATGCCTTCGGCGGACACAACATGACCCAAATACTTGATTGAGCGCTTAGCGAATTGGCACTTGGCTGGTTGCAACTGGAGACCGGCTTCTTGCAGACGATTGAAAACAACACGTAAGTTGTTTAAATGCTCCTCGAAGGTTTTTCCTAATACAATGACATCGTCCAAATAGACTAGTGCTATATTACCTAAGTCAGGACCGATGATGCTGTCTAGGAAGCGCTGAAATGTGGCACCGGCGGAATGGAGGCCAAACGGTAAAACTTTGAACTGGAAGAGGCCTTTCCCGGAACAGTAAAAGCTGTAATGGGACGGCTTCCTGGTGCCCACGGTACTTGCCAATATCCATGTTTCAGATCTAGCGTCGAGAAGTACCTACTGTTACGAAGTCTATCTAGGATTCCGGAAATATATGGTAGCGGGTACGAATCTTTAATTGTTACGGCGTTTACTTTGCGGAAATCTATACAGAATCTGGGTTCGCCAGTCTTCTTCTGTACCAAGACGACGGGAGAACTCCACGGACTGTGGCTCGGTTCGATAACATCCTCGGCCAGCATCTTGTCCACTTCCTGGTCAATCACTTCTTGACGTTTTGGATTACACGGATAATACCGTTGTTTAACGGGAACGGTATTGGGCTGGATGCGTATTACGTGTTCTACCTGACTGGTTCGACCTCGTACGCGGGAGAATTTGGTCATTTCGGTTTGAAGAAATTCGTCCAATCGGCGCTGGTCTTCCTCCGTCGTTACCGTGGCGATCGCCTGTGCTGCGGAGGTGAGTACTTTGTTTTGTGTCGTAGCATACCTTACTTCATGTTTCCCAATGTCTACGATTGCATTCATCTGTTTTAGGGCGTCCATCCCCAAGATCACGTCATACGTATTCTTTGGCATCACCACGAAGGATACTAACCATGTATTCTGGCCCGACGCTATGGATACGCTTGCTCTAGCTTGGGATTCGACGACATCACCACTGGCTAACGATATCTTCGTCTTGGAATGTTGTACACATCGTACTCCTGGTTTTGGTAAGCAATTCAACAAACTTTGGCTCATGCACGAAGATGTTGCGCCCGTATCTACGAGTGCATCGACGCTTATACTGGCAATGTCTATTTTCAGCCAGATCCGGTTATCGGGGCGTTTTGATAGCACGGCGGTTTCCATGCTGGAACGGGTGCGATTATGCTCTGAACGTCTCAGCCCCGTGAGGCGCCCAGATTGGCGTTTCCCGGACATCTACAGTCTTTGCTTGCGATATCCCGTAATCCACATCTCGAACAGAATAAAACAGGGCGATTTCGACAGCCTACCCTGGTATGTCCTGTTTGACTACATCGCCAGCACCTTTTACTGGGATTGGTCAAACGATTCGGTCCTTCGGTTGCAGGAGCTCTCGGTGCTGTATCGGTAGAAGCCTGCAGGTCCGCTGTCTGTTGCTGGGTACGTCCGCTGGCCGTACCGGAATTGTGGGTACCTTGCCGTCGCTGTCCAGATCTCTGGTCTTTCGTGGAGCTAGAAGCTTCACCTGGATGTGTTTCCTTTTCTTTCTGTATCTGCTCATATTCGGCGGCTAAAGTTGCCAGCTCCTTCAACGTGGTGAAGGTACTTCTTCGGGCGTAGAGTTTATATTCTGGACGTGCATTTCGGTAAATACGCTCTAACTTGTCGGCATCGCTCATGTCCTTGCCACGTCGAACGAGGGTTAAAATTGCGGTGAGATAGTCTTGAAAAGACTCCTTCGGACGCTGATAACGGGAACGAAGTTCTTCTTCAATCAAATAATCATATCGTGGAGGTAAATATTGCATTTTGAAATCGTTTATAAACTCATCCCAATTTGACCAGTATTCTTTGTTGTTTCGGTACCATAAAAGTGCATTACCTCGAAACAACAACGGAAGCGTTTTTAATAAATCATTACCTGTTAAATCGTAGCATTCGCGTAATTCTCTAATCCTTTCTAGGAATGATATACCATCTCCAATGCCATCGTAATTCAAACCCCATTTTCGGGCTTTTTCGCAGAGAGATATCTTCGTATCAGCGGTAGCCTGATTTGTAATAGGCGGTGTCGGAGATGCTGAGCGGGACGTTTGCGGTGGATTTGCCTTCAGAAACGTACTAAGTCTCTTCCTGAGCTCATCAACGGTACCAGTAGTACTTAAATCTACTCCTTCTAAAATTTTCATTAATTTTTCTTTAGGAACAGAATAAATCCAGGATACAGCAGTCGTCGGTGCTTTCAAAGGCATCTGAAAAGTTTCTTCCGTGTCGGACATGTTAGCGGAGAAAAGGAAGAAATTTATCAGAAGAAATTAATGTATTTATTGAAATATACTATGTATAAATTAATAAAGAATTTTGCTGCTTGTCTGATTACTTTCTTGAAATTAAAACAAAATAGTCATCAACTAACGGGAAATACAGTAAAAATAAATCTGGAATCGGTATGATATGATTAATTAAAGAGTGTCCCTGCTCGGGCGCCAGTTAATTTGCAACGTTACTTTCTTTTTTCATTAATTATTAATTTGTCGGGAATTAAAAAATTTGTAAATTAGCTTCTGGACCGTACGCCACTGGTCGCTTTGCTTGTCGGTGATCGATATTATCGATTTCGCTTGCGCCTTCGTTCACTGAAGATCCGGGCTGCGGCGCTGTATCACAATTTGACGTTTGACATACGAAGTTTGTTTACGAATGTATCAAAATCAGATTAATGAGCGAGAAAAATACTTTAAAAGTGTCAGTAACGTCGAATTAACAAATTATAACCGCGGGGTAGCGGAATAAAAGAAAGGTAGGTTCATTATATACATATATTTACATTAAAATTCAGATGAACAACATTTTCCAGATGACATACAAATACCAGTAATCAGAAAAAAACAATCAAAGCAATAATCGGATATAAAATAACAAGTGTCGGTTTGTACAGAGAAAAAAATATCAGTTTATCAATGGCAAATATACAAATACATAATATTTACAGAAAGCGTGAGAAATAAATCTTACGTTGGATGTATACCAGGTCCTTCGGTTGTTGCTGTGAACAATTCAACATCATTAAATTAACATGCGGATACACAAAATAATAATCAGGCAAAAATATATACAGGTACGTAATAGCAAAATAAGTAAAATAATAAATGTCTCTGATATCGGTCTTGTGAACGGACAGATACCTGCTGGCCAATTTCTCGGCTCCGGCAAGTCAGACGGGATGGTGAACGCCAACTTTTCGGCCGCTTCACCCAGGATACTTGCTAGCCAACTTCTCGGCCTCAGCAGGTCGGATAGGATGGTGAACGCCAACTTCGTCGGCCGCTTCACCTGGAAATACCTGTTAGCCAACTGTATCGGCCCCAACAGGTCGGAATAGGAAAAGGAATTCTCTTAATGATGAAAAATGCGGCCTTTATATAGTCGGCTGGACCCGTTTTTGTTGTCTGACGTCTCCCGGAAAAACTCTGAAAAATATACACAGGTATCCAAAATATAAATATACAGGTCAATTCAAAACTATTTACAGCAAACAATATTAAATAAATTTTCGCTTCTTAAAATTTAACATTAAACTAAATAAAAATTGTTTCTGTGTACAGAGGTTCGTTACAATACAACATGAAATGCATAACGTGACGAATCGCCTTCTATATACAAAGTACAGAAAGAAAACTATTCTCATATCTGCTGATTGTCAATATAAAACCGCAGATTTGACTGAGTTACTGAGAAGATTATGTTGGTAGCAAACATGAAAATCGAGGTCACGCTGAAAATTGTCCAGAGATAATACATCTCTAGGAAAAGGATAATATAACTGCGTGTCATCTGCTTACATATGTATGTGCATTGCACGCTCGCACTGACAACGAATCAAATAATGTACAGATGCATATATTGCAAAGCCAAGCGAGACGAGAGTTGAATCTTGCAGTATACCCGATCGCAAATAAAGCTGTGCCAGGTATGTACGTCATCTTCTAACTTTACTGATTGTGATCCATTGAAGAAAAAATTAGTTATTAATTAAATAGCATGACTTCCCATATCCACGTAATGAAAAATATTAACCTTTTGTGATTGAGCCTGTCAAACGCTTTTGTGAAATCGAGTAATATTAACACAGTAGCAAGTACATTATCATTTGCACACAAGATATTATCACTAATTTTTAAAAGAGCTGACTCACAACTGTAACCGAGGCGAAAACCAGATTGAAAGGATGGAAGTATATTAAAAGTGTTTAAGTGTTCGATTAGTTGCAAACCACAATTTTTTAAAAAATCTTCGAGAGTACCGGGAGTAAGCTGATGGGCCTGAAAACTGAAAATGATTTGGGAGATGACTTTTTTGGTGACGGTATTATTAGCGCATGTTTCCAAAAATCTGCGAACACATTTTCAAGTATACATGAATTTATGTGAACAATGCATTTAAGGATAAAAGGCGCCCAATTTTTGATCATTTTTATACAGAGATTACCACAGCCGCAAAGAGGTAGAATAAATACTGTCCAATTGGAGAACTATTGTCTGTCAATTAAGGTGAAAGAAAAATCGTTACTAATATAAGTTTCTGGTGTGTGTTGAATAGTAATCTTCAAGCTTCTGGTGATGATTTAGTTACTGAATTAACAAAACGATGGTTGACGTCTTCGATATTCTGCGGAGGCGGAGGCAAATTCATCAGCCTTTTATTGGAAATGTTAAGCGACTTCAAATCATTTCAAATCGAATTTGAGTTCTTAGATCTATCTAAAGCTTGAAAATATGCTTTTTTTCACGAGTGATAGCTTGTCTAATGAGATTTCTCTGTTATTTACAATGTTGATAATCACTTCCAATTTCGATGTAAATATTTGCCTATTATATACCTATGTAGGTAATCCAGGGAGTTTTAGGTGCCCGGAATATAATAGTTTTGATGAAAGCATGTGAGTGAAGCCAACACATCGGTAAGTCACCGGTAGATACAGATTAGTGACGTAGAGTGAACTAAATACCTACACACTCTACTACATCACAGCGTGAAGAAAGATAATTAAATCATAGTTGGCATACAAGACGTTGTAGTTAGACGAGACAGATATTAAAAATATTTAATTCATTAATTAACAATTAATCTAAAACATCTTCATTGTTGTTGCTCGTTTATGGAAAGGGATTGAGTGTGGTGAAAATGTCGAGGCAGTTTACTGCTACTATATGCTACTATACTGGCAAAACAATTATGAAGCTAGCGGCATGTTACATGTAAAATTCATGTGTTATTTTTCCAGCAGCAACTATTCAACAATATAATCCAACCACAGACGCATTAATAGCGAGTATTCGCCCTGAAATATAGTCTATTTCAAGCTTTCTGAGCGACACCGATTTAATGATAATCCTGATAAACATTAGGTAGGTAATCATATGTCAAAATTCTTAAACAAAGCAGTAAGAACGGGATTACAAATATTTATTTGAAACAAAAACTTACTTAAATATTAAAAAAATATGTATAATTAATAGCGGTCCCAGGTTAAAGCTCAGTGAGATAAAAGCTCATTACAGGCTAGGCTTGAGTTGAACCTCTTCAACTCAACTATTCGTCGATGATCACGTAGATAGGAAGCAAACTAACTATAAATTACGCGTCAAAGCCCGTAGTCATGCATTTTGTCAACAGTAATTTGCGATTCACTAAACTAAAGGCTTTATTTAAAAGCATAAAAATAGCAATCGCGATATTGTTACGGAATAAGGATAATATCGGTAAATATAATATTTAAGTAAAAAGTTGTCAGCCCTATTAAATACTAGTCGATTGATTATGTTGAAAACAGATGACAAGAACATAATTGCACTGTAGTTATGAATACATTACGTATTCCTATTGTTATATAAGAGAAATTTCTTGCCAGTTTTCAAAACTGTTGGAAAGATTCCTAATTGAGGACGTTAAATGAGCTATTATCTCATAAAGTTCCTGGGCATGACCAAGCTTCACAAACATCGATGGTTACAAAATACAAGGGAGTTTTAACATTACCGTAGTTTAAGCCACTTTGTAGTACAATTTTACTTAATGTAATCGAAGCATTGAATGATTAAATGAATAAAAGATTGATTGAATGTATATGTATATATCATTATTGAAATGTCTCCTGACTCTATACAGACATTTCAATATTTGCGACAGCCTTACTGTTGAATATATTTCAAATTTTTCTTGTATTATAGGAATCGACGAAATTTAATTTGTTAAGCTGCTGTAATACTCTATTTGTGTTATCCTTTGATACATTTGTACGTTTTTCAGTTTGTTGTAATTTGTGAAAAAAATGCTCGAGGGCAATACTTGGTGCACGAAAAACATTATCAATCCGCTGGTTTTGATTGCTACGATTGTATGTATTCATAATAGAATATGAGTTTTAATGAATAACTCGAAGCCCTGATTGACACAATCGATGAAGAAGATATCATTCTAACTCTCTTGAGATTCAGTACAGCTGCAAATATATCGTAACTATGTTTAGATAGACCTTGCAATCACAGATACGTTTCTATTCAGTTTTCCCAAATTATATATTTTATAAAATTATTGAGCTGAATGATCAGATAGTTTCACAGTCCGATATTAAAATCGCCGCACATAATTATTTCGATTTTAGAATCTACTGCTGAATGATATGTATATTGTTTGTACTATTATTCGATACAATAACGAGAGCCTACTAATTTCTAAAACACGCATTTTTATCATTTTGAATATTTAATGATGAATTGCCGGATGTTCAATATTGCCATACTAGCGTTTTAGTATAATTACAAACAAGGTAGATTGACGACTGTTATCTCGATTAATATTCGGTGGTTTCGGTACTTGTCGTTAATATCAGCTACAAATACTACAGAAACACTAACCATGCGTATACAGGATGGTCCATTTAAAGTGTAACACTGTAATATCCAGCGGCGGTTGCTGCGTGTCACTTCTCGGGGCACAAAAGTTAGCGGCCCATCGGCTACCTATGCATAAATTTAAGATTTGCTGAGGTAGCCGATTGCTGCATGTTTTCTAGTGTTGTTGGTTCCGTGTCATATACAACAAGTCGATATTGTACACTTATAATAAATATAGCGATTCTTCTGCGCAAATGCGCAGCATCAAATTGGCGGTCACCAGCCTCAATGCACTTTCGCACTCGTTCGTGCACTCGTTTCATTAAAGTTTTGCATTCATTGTGGTACCAAAATATTTAGTGATCAATTAGGAGGCACAGCCATTGCAACTCACAGCCAATTACATTATTCTACGATATTATTCTATTTTATCTATACCTACTATTGTTATTATATCCATCTACATAAGTATATTATTCTTGTCAGCTACAATTGCAGTATCACTAACCTTCGTCGAGATTAAGATATTTCTCAGTTACATAAAACTGAAGCTGGTTGCAGAATAATCCATTGTGCTAAAGTCAGTTGAAGGTTTGTGCCAGGTATCTATTTGCGAATGATTGCTGATTTATTACATGGTTTTAAAAGCTAAATTAATGCAATGATATTAGATTGATTCTTTCATTAACCGGTTTTAATCTCTTTCTTATTAGATCATCAAAAGGTTGATGGTATGATTGAAAGTAAGCTTATTATCATGCATATCATTTCCATTCCATTCCATTCAGTTTATGATACATTTCAAATTCCCTAAACTAAATGCTGTAACAATGTAAAAAGTGTTCTTCACATTATTACTAAATACTTAAAAGATATTTGGCAGGAAATATTTATCATATGAATTCGGTTAATATAATTGTTCTCATTCTGAATCAAATGAAACAAATAAAAGTATAGCCACACTATGTGTGTGTTTTTATTTGTTCGTTATTATATCATATTCAATTGAATATTTCATCAAATGTCTGCCTGCGAACTGCGAACATGCAAGGTTGGTAATCTGTTGTCCTAATATTTAAATTTATATATTATTGATCCATAAATCGTTACGTTTACTACCATTACTTGTTTATGTAGAATAGCCAGGTCTAACTTGTATTGTCCTTGAGGTAAGAATGGCGGCAACCGTTCTGAATTTGCGTTAACATTTGTGAATGTGTAGAATCCCTGAAACATTTCATTTAAAAGTATTTTAAATTGAATAACATTAAAATAGGTTGTTGTTGTGTTCTCTCTTTAGAAATGATTTTTAAATGAACAAGTACTAGACAGTTTGTTGGTGGAATACATCATTTAAAAGAGAATTTAATAATAAAGAATAATTAAAATTTATATATTAGTGTTACATTCCTTGTGATTTCAAGGACTGTGGGCTCGTAATAACCATAAACATCGGTATCACCTCACACCACAACTTTGATCAAAGTTGTGGTGTGAGGTGATACCGATGTTTATTGTTATTCCTTGTGAATGTTATATGTGCTCGAAAAAGTTATATGAACTAATTATATAAAAAATAGTTTAAAGTTTATATTGTTTTTTTTTAGTAACCAGTACTAATAGTTTAATATTATTTCTAAACTAATTTTAAAGTTGCATTCCAAAAATATTTTATGTATTGTTACCTCTTTTATTGGACAACGGGTTAGATTCGACAACGATCTCATTTCGTCTATACCAAAAGTGTTCTTATTCATCGATTCACAAATGAGTATGTCATATTGTAGAATTGATATCTTGGGAACGTTATCCACAACTTTATATCCTTGAATATTTATCTGAAATCATCAACTTGTAGCAAATAATGTTGGATATTGAAAACTGCTATTTCACTTTATATGTGTTGCCATTTATTTCTTTCAAAAGCTGAAAATGTCCAGATAGAGCTTTATATGTGCGATTTGGTGTCACACTTCTTATTAATGGCGATTTTAAATAAGCGGGGTCATAATAATTAAGTTTTCCATAGTCCAATACCAGTGTATAATCTTCTTGATGAAACTGTTAAAGAAACTTTTAATACATTGTATTATAATACTTCAAATATACTTCTACCATAAAAACTTTATAAATAAGCAATAAATGTAGGATCAATGCGTTACTGAAACGCATTTTGGTTCAAATAAAAAATCTAACGTGTTATATTGTCCCCCGTATACTAATTTTGGTTTCACGTTAATTTACCTTTATCCTCATAAATGGGCGATGGTAATGATGCCTTTAATTACAGGTAATTAACTAATTGCCTGTATGTATAATATTGGTAAGTATGATTCAGGCATTCAAATGACAAAACGGATAGTATCGCTCAACGAAGTGAAATAAAATTTTGTTAAAAATCAATTGTTTTCTTCTTAACAATTTATTTAAGTTTGGCAGAAGAAAATTCTATCATGATAAAGAGATAATATTGCAGTAGTTTTGGGAAAGAAGATCTGGTCAGGTAAAACAACTATATTAGATTGGTTTTTGAATTATATCTTCTTTTCTTGTTCGTTGATGATTTCTTGTAATTTGCTTACATTTGACGCGTCCTGTTGATTTATTAATTAAACTGGTCAACATGATTTTTACCTCACGAGTACTTAATGCACTTGTTATCGCGTTTTTAAATACAGCGTATTCAGAATTTCTCTATAACCCACAGCTTTGTTGTTATTGTAGTTTTATGACGTATTCTAAAGCGTTTTTTGTCCATTTATCTACTGTCAAATAACATCTACAACGCTCTAATATAATAGTTGTACCTGTATAACAAAATTGTACCATTGCTACAGTTGTGCAGGTCCATGAATGTGCACATGTGATCTACTAGCACAGATGGGATTTGGATAGGAGGAACGTAAAAAGTCCCTACATTAGATAAGAATGACCTAAAGACGGATCATTAATTCCTGTACAGAAAAATGTAAAACATGGAGCGTTATGTAGTAGTACCCAAATTTGTGTATCTTATTCCGTTATACATGGAGGAGGTTCATGAAGTTCAAATAGAGGTTTTCTAAAATTAGTGATATAAAGATTGAAGAAGGAATATCTGTGGGTCCACAAATATGTTTCCTAATGCACGATGAAAAGTTTGAGGGATTATAAAATCCGCTAGAGAAAGCTGCTCGGCAATCCTTTAAAAATGTTACTCACAGTTTTTTAGGAAATCAAAAGGCGGAAAATTACTGTAATATTGTCAATGACCTTACAATATCTTATAGAGATTTTGATTTTAACTTGCTCTTAAAAGTAAACATTCTGCACTTAAATTCTTTCTCAAAAAATCTTAGCGCAGTGATCGAGAAACACGGAAAACATTTCAATTCAAAAAACCTACATATTTTTATTTCCGAGACAAAGAATAGTTTTTTTCTGCTAGTATTGACAATCTAATGCTATTAGTAGAAGAAGTTGAGGGGAGGACAAATGCTTCGTAACGGAGGATCTAACAAAAAGTAGATACGAGCTGTACAGGCCCGCTCAAAAGAAGTGGGGCGTCAAACACGTTTGGACCCAGGATGGTGGAATTAAAGTTAAATCATCTAATAAAGTGATTCATATACAATTGTTGAAGGACTTAGTAACATCTTAGTTAAGTATACATACTTAACACTGCATTTTTTTCTATTGCTGTCTTTTTTTCTACATATAAAATTTTGTGGGTAGCTTTCACATTAGAATAATTGTTATTTGTTGTGCTTTAATAGCCGGAAGTTTATACCTTTTTCTTTTTTTCTCTTTCTTCTCTTAGTTGTTATTCACTTAGTCACATGATTATCTTGATTTACTTTTACACATTTTTGTTTATTTGTGCATATTATATAACTTAATTAAGCTCCCACATATGGATATTCTAGTAAAACTTAAATCCTTTCTATCTCTCTAGTGAATTTGCTTTTCTATATTTTAGGTAATACTTATAGTCTTTATTTGGGTTATAGTCTCGTACTTGAAGTAACTTTTTGTTACTTTATAGCCAATTATTGCTTCATTTCTTTAAACTGTTTATTGGCTTAATTTGCCAAGCTAACCTAGCTTTTATTGTTATACTAAACTATTATTTTTGCTGCTTTCTGATATAATTGTGTAGTTTCAGTTAAGTTTCACGTAACTTTTGCAAATTAGTGTCTTTTTAATCTTCTATGCATTGCAGTGGCTAAAGTTTAGTACACATTTTTTATTCTTTTTTATAAAGCACTATTATCACTCCTTCTTACGTTATTATGAAATTCTGTCACTTGAATGTACGTTCATGGCGTGGAAGTTTTAGGTACATTGGAGATGTGCTGCAGGAACAGAGTTGTGATTTGTTGGCTATAACAGAAACATGGTTTAATCCTGATTCAAATCTAGAACATTTAACAATCAATGGTTATAAGTTTATCCACGTAGCTCGCACAGGAAGGGGGAGGAGTTGGTATTTGCATACGTAATATCTTTAATTTTACCCAAATCTTTAGTATTATTGACGAATTTATAGAATATTTGTGGATAAGATTTTCTTTCAAACGTAAACATTTTGTTGTTGGTGTGGTATACAGACCATCTAAAGCTGGTTTTAACTCATTCTAAAATTATTTTGAAGATGTTTTGGCTCTTGTGTTGCCGTCATGTGACGAGGTAGTGTGTTTGGGTGATTTTAATTTAAGTGTGTTAGATTGCACCAATAGTTATTGTTTATCTTTTAATCACGTCCTTAATAATTTCAATCTAAAACAAGTAATTGATGTACCTACAAGGATTACCTCTACCGGTAACACTTTACTTGACTATATAATTATGTTTGAAGATTCACCCGTTGCGAGATCTGTGTTATTAATGCACATATAGCCGACCACTTCTTGGTTTTCTGTGAGTTTAGCTTGACGGTTCAAAAACCTTCTCCGATTGAGCGGTTACAGGGGAATTATAAATATTTTGACTACAAAACTTTCAATGAACACTTGATGACTATACCGTGGTATTGCATTTTTTATGTCAATAATGTAATGATGATAAGGTAAACTATTTTAATATTAACGTAATAGAACTATTTGATTATCATGCTCCTTTCAAATTGCATCGATTTAACCGACCATTCACACCATGGCTTACAGATAATCTTAAATTTATGATTGGGTTGAGGGATAAAGCCCTAAATAAGTTTAAAAGATCAAAATCGATGTCAGACTGGCAATATTATAAAACACTTCGTAATTATACAACGTCTGCTGTAAGCCAAGAAAGACAGGTTTATTTTGAACGAAAGTTGGGTTCTTGCAGAGCTGGTGAAGCATGGAAACATTTGAAAATGGCTGGGATTCTTAGAATTGGGCGAAATATAGAAATACACCTTGCACCTTGCTAATGTCAATAAAATTAGTGATTTCTTCATTAATACTTGTAATTACCAATTTACTATCCATTACAATTTAATACAATTTTATATGTCAAATGTGAAGCCATTGGTAAATTGTCCCTTGTCATTTACAGAAGTCTCTGAGTTTGATATTTTAAATGTTATAGATAGCATCAAAACCGATGTCATTGGTTCGGATGGCATAGGCATGAAAATTCTGCAACTGTGTCCGCCATTTATTGTCCATTATTTGAGACACATTATAAATTTTTGTATCTCAAATAGTGTTTATCCAACTGTATGGAAGGAAGCGTTGATTACTCCTATTCCAAAAACAAGTGAAGTAGTTAAATTAAAAGATCTTCGTCCTATTAGTATACTCCCTACGATCTCTAAAATTCTTGAGCGTATTATAGCAACCCAATTATCAGACCATCTTATTAAAAATGATACTCTACCTAAATTTCAGTCTGGGTTTAGGAAAAATTATAGTTGTGAAACTGCTCTTACGTGCATTACTGATACATTATCGAGGGAATTGATGCAAATAAAATTACTGTCTTCGTCGCCTTGGATTTTTCCAAAGCTTTCGATGCGATTAACGATCGGATTTTACATGCTTTACTTCATTATGTAGGTCTCGGTGAGAGTGCTGTGAGGTTTTTTGTAAATTATTTGTCTGGTAAAACACAACATGTCAGAGTAGGTAATAATCTGTCGGATGTTAGGGTATTAGAGGCTGGTGTCTGTCAGGGTTTCGTTCTCGGTCCCATACCTTTCTCAATCTATACTTCATACTTTCTTACTGCATTAAATACATGTCGTTATCACTTTTACGCTGATGATAGTCAACTTTACCATTCCTTCTTTATGGATGATAGAAAAAATGCTCGCCTGCGCTTCTCGCAGTATGTCACATTACTGTTGAAATCTTCTTACTGCAAATTGAGAGTGTTATTCAATAATAGACATCTTTTTCATCAAAAATTGAAGTTACTATTATGCGATTCATTAGTGCTGTGTATGTTTACTCATTGCTTGTCTTTTTGTGGCCCTTGCCTAACAAAGTCTGATTGGGATCGTATTCAAAGAGTGCAGAAATCGTGTCTGCGCTACATTTATGGAATAAGAAGAAGAGAGAAAATCTCACATACTTTGAGGTGGGCGAACTAGTTGAGTATGGCGGAACGCCGGGTTTTGCATGCATCCTGCCATTACTTTAAAATACTAACTTGAATGATTCCTCCATATTTGTCAGAGAATGTGAGATTCAGAATGGACACATAATATTAATATTCGTATACAAACAAAAATATCCAGTAATCCATGCTTTCGATGTTTCGTTTGGCTATTCATTCCACGAACATCTCAAATGCACGTTTTGAAGACAACACCCGCTAACAAGATGCCTGCCAAGATATTTTTTTTTGCTGGAATTTCGCGCTTTAAGGGTAAGCAGTTTAAACTATGGAACAGGATTTTGAAATGGGCCGGCCCTCCAGTTCTGTGTAATCGATGAAGTACTGCTTATGACATATGTTAAGGCCCAGTCTATTTTAGTGTAGCGTAGATCAAAAAACGTTGTGATTGTACGATGTGCTAGTTTAATTATTAAATAAAATACGTTGTATATTATGGTATTTTTTGGATTCTGAAGCGTAATATACAGGTAGTCTAATAAACATACTATATAGTAATTTAATGAAAAGAAATAGCTGTACACATGAATGTAGTCGCAATTAAATATAATACTTTTAAAATTCTAAACGTTGTTTTCGTTTGAAATTGAACATTCGGTATATTTTTATGCCAGCAACCCCAAAGCTAATCTTCAGAAAATTAAAGAAACACCGAAATAGAAAGATGGGGTCTAGAGCTTGCAGGAAAGCAGCTACATTCACATGATCTTGAGTTGTGTTGTACCGATTTTATCACTAAGATATACAGGTATAGACAAAAGGAAAATTATTTTAATACACAAATTTTAAATATTTATTTTTCGGAAGTACGTGTACATTTACATTTAGTAAAATGTTTATCTCTACACAAGTTATATACCTTTCGAATTAAGTCTAGATCATTATATGCGAATTTATCAACGCAATGATCAATATTTCTTATACATCAAACACCAAAAACAAAATCCGTTAAACATATTAGTTTATTAATAAGGGGTAAACGACATCAAATTTATTATAGATATATACGGGTTCTTCATTCACTTATATTTTAAATATCGTAACATAGTAATGATTATATACATGACAACTACTTCCATTAATTGTATTATGTTAATATCACAGTTCGTATCTACAAACAAATTAAACTCTATACGAATTTCTTTAACTTTTGATCGTTTCTTACAGCTACTGTGTGTATTTTATCTAGTAGATTGTGTGTATGTACAAAATATATAACATTCAGACACAAAGATCGCAAACTGACGTCAAAGTTGAAAACACGTAAGATGTTCTATAAAAGTGCAATCCGTTACAGATTTTACGGGCTCAATAAATAAAATCTCTATGGTATTGCGCTTTTAAGAACACTCCTATTTCAGAAAAGGCTTGACAACAGAAAGCAAGCATCTAGGAATCTACATATCCTGTTCTACATATATGTATTATATGTTACAACAAGTTGTAAAAAATATATGGAACGGAGTACAATCGATTAAGTATTTTTAACGAACTTTCTCATAATAAACTAGAAAAATATAAATATAAGAGATGGAAATTGGATTCATATAATATAATAAAATTGATTTATGCTAAACTATGTATATACATTATATATGTTTTGAAACAATACGCCGATGAAGAATACATTAAATAAATTTGTTTGCACTGTAGATGATATGCATCACATGAATTTCTCTTAATTAAAACAAATGATTCAATTAGTATATAATATGTAGATTACTTACTTATAAGTATCTTAATAATAAATATTTCGAAATTATGTTTTAACAATAATATAGATAAGTATATTCCTTTCAGTGCACGTTTAGAGATGCAATAGGAGATATGCTAAAACTGTCGCTACTACTATGTAAATGCATTCGACACTTCATGCTAAATGTAAAGCTGCTTATATTGAATAAATAACATTGATTTCCTTACTTAAAATATGTTCTGCGTAATAGAACTTTTTCGATTCTTTCATGTATCCAGTGTGAAATTATATGATAATGTTAACCTTTCAGTTATTCCTACAGTTATTCCTACATCCATTCATGCAATAAAATACATTATATAAAGATATAAGACATATACATATTTTTATCTATGATAGTGTATGAGTAGGAGTTGGTGATTCTTGTTAATGGCTACACGGTAGAGAGTACAAGTCCTCGGGATGGATCCTGGAAAATAATAAAATAAATATAGTATTAGATTTCAAAAACTAATAAATCGTGAAAATGCTCCTATCGTTTAAAAACTACTAGATGTTGTATATTCTAAAGATATTCCATACGACTATCATTAATAGTATATTAACCACAAATTATAACAAACATATAGTATAATTTATACAGAGTGTGGCACGAAAGTCTTGATTAGAAGTTTTTAAGGATGTAACAATTTTAACACCAAAGCGGAAATACTTAACACCGAAGTATTTCTACGTCGCCTTGTTGCCTTCAGGGCCCTACTGATATTAATTCTAAATGCGAAGGAGATACTTTGCATTTGTGAAGAACGTAGTTAAAATAGAAGCGTCTAGTGACATAAAGGTTTCGTGGTTCCGTCCCGCAAATGCAACTTCATCGACCTATTCCATGCACAGACGCATATATTTTTAAAAATAAAAATAATTGCTATGCTGATTGGCGGTAGAAAATTACATTATATGAAATGAATGTTTTGGGATATTTTACGGAGTATCTAAATACCTCCATTAGAAATTGCGCAAAGGACCTGATTTTATCCACGAGAATAATTCATCGCATTAAAAAAAACATTGTAACATTTTAGAAGTCGTACGACAGGCGGAACATACTATTACCAATAAAGAAGCGATATCAGTTTGATATCAACAGAATAGAGCATCTACCCATAATTTTAAGCTTTTGACTCAACATTTTCACGATACGATTGATTAAGGATAGCCAATTAGATTCCGCTTCGTTGATTAACTCGCTCTCCTGACTTGACGTCTTTAGATTTTGGTATTGGGTCACATTAAAAATCAAGTATTTGCCAAGCTTGTTACGTGTCCTAACTTAATGAAAAGAATTAATAAATATTTAGAAGTTTTTGTATTTGTTTAATATTATGTTTAGTTATTTATAATGTATGTAAGCTATGTATAATGTAATTAAATTGATATCCTAAATGCCTAGTCATTAACACATAACAGATAAATAATATACTATCAAGTTGTCATATCTTTGACAGTCATCGGCCACGCTTTATTAATGTCGAAAAATTAATTAAAAATATTGCAATAATGGTTAGGTTTAGCTATAGGGAATGGTAATATCAAATAAAAGTAGAAATAAAAACCGTGTCAAATTTTACATTAGTAGCGTTTTTGTTTGCAGCAATATCGTTATATTTATTTGGAGCTGCGTTTTTTTCGAAAAAATGAAAAGAAATTGAAATACAGTGAAATCCGTTTAACACGAACCCGCTTAAGAAGAAATATCGGTTAACACGAAACAACAAAGCGGTCCCGAAAATGTACTATGTATTTACATACATTTCTTTTCTCTTAACACGAACAAAAAACACTTAACACGAAAAGATGTCGCTTCTCGGAATAAACAAAATACTGAAAACAGCTGCCGCGTCGGCGAGAATAAAAAGGTGTTTGAAATCAAAGCAAATGAGACAGTGTTGTTTATCTAAAAAGGACAATACAGAAAATATATCAGATTATTTTTCAAACGTTTTTATTATTTTCGTTTATTTGATTTTTTAATTGCAAATATTGTACTGCATTTCATTAAGTTGTTGTTAATATTTTTGTTTTATTGACTTTTGTTAATGGCATGTATACATCTCTATGTAAATAAAATGTACTAAACGTAATGTTGTATAGTATCTATATGTACACTTGGTTGATTTAAAATCGACTCACCCGGCAAGCGACGCGACGTAGACCTAACGTCGCACACAGAAACTTTCAACATTTAACTGGACGTTTGCAGTAATAAAGAAATTTGCTTATGAGCAGGTAAAATAGCTACGTAATGCGAAATGAATGAGAAGATCGCTGCAGAAATATATTCTTTTTCAGATACTTTTAATACCTGCGTTATTACGTAGGATAGCGTTTGCCAAGACCCATTACCATTAATGTCATATAAACGCAAATAAAATAATAATACAAATCAATTTTAGAACCATAATAAAAATTATTTATCAAAGCAGATAGACAGGAATCTATGTTCATCTTCAGTTTGTTTCGTTAAAAACACTGATTTTATTCGAGAATTAATAACAAAACACACAGTAAACAAATAATAATTTATTTCAAATAATAGAGAAGGTAAACGAAAAGGCAGTCAAACTGAAAACAAATTAATACACAGAAAAAACTTTTGAATTATTGGTTGGTTCTGAAGGACATTTTCTGCAACATTCATTCTCTAAAATATATGTAATAGGGTGAATCGAAAAACGCGGTTTTTTTCTGTAATACAATTCTAATAGCTCGGAAAACTTGCGCATAGGCGTCATTATAAATAAAAAAATTTTTTTTTTCAAAATTTGAAATCGGGCAGAAGGCCTAAAGTTACCAAATAAAAGTCAAAATCCCGGTAAATTAAAAAAAAAATGCAAAAATTACAAAAAAATACATTTTTTGTTGTAATAGTGAAAAAAGTGTTTTTAAGAGTGTCCTTAATGCATACAAAAAGTAATTAGACCCATTCTTGTTTTACTGAATTCGCGCAAAAGACCTAAATTTGCGAGCAGGGTTGCCGCCCTGAAAATATTATGTTGGCTATGATAATGGATGAGAGACCACACATTAGAGAACTTGGCTACAGGAGGATCCTTAAATCCAGAAATGAGCCATCGGCCGAAGGTTACGTAAGAGACTTCAAAATACCTTCAATAAATTTTAGTGCAAACGACTATACCGAAGTAATTGATTGGTCAATCTGCAAGTTAACACCGCCGCCACTACTGTCCAAGATGCCAACTGAACAGCTTCTTTGTTGAAAGACAAAGCGCTATCAGCGTTTAACTACCTCAAATTCCCATGCCACACCCAGTCAGTTGAGAGGTATGTAAAACTGGTTACAGAAGCAGCAGAAAAAGTGTGCGGGCATGAAAATCGAGATGGTTATATTAGAGCTACTTTAAAATCAAGACAGCTGATGCCCACATTTAATTAAAAGTCAGAACTCAAAGGGGCTTCTATGTAAATAATCTTTTGCCTACAACGAACATATGCATTGTACAAAGTAAATAATTACTGTAAATATTGTAAATAAAATTCACCCTGGTTGGTTGGTTGCGTAGGGTGGATGTGGAAATCACTTGTTAGAGTCTTATTACAAACCTAATGTATTAAATAAACACTCATAAGATATGGAAAGCGGCGCTTTTACGGGACTATAACTTAACTTATACTATAATTTAGACCTTTTGCACGAATACAGTTAAGGAATAACAGCTCTGAAAGTATTTTTTCTGGATTGGGAAAACTATTTTGAATGGTTTTTACACTATTACAAATTAAAAATAAAACTTTTATGGGTTTTGGCATATGTTTAAAAATCGTCGAAAATCATGAAATATCGTTTTTTTCCGATACAACCCGCAACTTTAGACCTTTTGTGCGAATTCAGTAAAACAAGTATGGGTCTAATTATTTTTTGTATGCGTTAAGGACACTCTTAAAAACACTTTTTTCACTATTACAACAAAAAATGTATGGTTTATAATTTTTGCATTTTTTTTTAAATTTACCGGTATTTTGACTTTTTTGGTAACTTTAGGCCTTCTGCGCGATTTCAAATTTTGAAGAAATTTTTTAAAAATATTTTTCATTTATAATGATGCCTATGCGCAAGTTTTCCGCGTTATTAGAATTGTATTGCAGAAAAAAGCGCGTTTTTCGATCCACTCAAATATGTAATAGACTTTTATATCTTGCCCCCATACGTATTCCTATTCATGTAATTTCTTAATTACATAAATACTTAGAATTATGGTGAAATTGTATGCGATAGCGATTTAACTATACATATGTTAAGCTCGCATTAAGAAATTATCGGTTTAGGAATTTATATATGATCCCTTGCATATGAAACTGGATTTAATAGAAAAATATATTGTACATACATATAAATAGTAATTTACATACAGTTGACCGTACTATTACTGCTTTGCATTTGGGGGCCGCAATAAAGCATACTTTTAACGGATTTTATGGCAGTTTGAGTCGATTCTAAATCAACCGAGTCTACATATATACCTATATACTTTTCGTAATATCCTTTAACACGAACATCTTTTAACACGAACAAATATTTCGGTCCCGTCAGGTTCGTGTTAAACGGATTTCACTGTATCTCAAAAACGATTAATTTTACATCATCGACAATGCAATGTAATACAAGTTTGAATTTTTCCTATAGCTGTATCTCTAAAATCTTCTAATCAAGTTTGTTTGTGCCACACTCGGTATATATAAGTACAGGTTTATTCAAATGTACCCTAACATCCAAATATTTCTGAAGGAATTTTCAAAAAAAAAAATTCAACACTATATTCCTAATGTACACCATTCTTGAGATATTTACTCTTCTTTGTAATTTTTACCACATTGATGTACTTAGGGAATTCTTTTGGTCCGATATTGAAGTAGGGGCTTTATTTTTTGTAAGTTTATTAACAAAGTGTAGGCCAAGCTTAAACGAAATGTTACATAGGGTGTTCAAACGATTGATTCGAATTTTAAAAAGTAATTTGAAAAAAATTTTTTTTTTTTAAATCGAGAGTTTGCTTTATTTATTTAAAATAATTTTCCATGAAGAAAAAGGAAATATGTTCTGAAGTTATTTGCAAATAATCATAGAAAGTGTGGATTACTTCAAGGTTAAAAAGTTTATAATTCTAGCTAACTGTTGCAAGGCTACTGTGATTTTTCTGTCACTTAAATTTAGACAGTTGACCAATTTTTAATTTCTGCCGAAAAACTACCTAATTTAAAGATATATGATACTATAGTGCCACATTAATGTATTTCATTTCTAGCCAAAATGAATCAACTAATAAAACATGAGCAGTTGACTTTGCTGATGATGATTAGCATTGGTGAGAGAATCGTAATAGATGTAAACAATTTCGTACGAGCTTTTCTTCAGTTTTGTTCATTTTTTGTGTTTTGTTTTTGGTTGACAAATTGTAAATGCTTTTTACATGCTAGCAACAGTATAGTTACCAGAATGATTATTTACACATAAGTTAACAACTTCTTAGTTTCCATTCCAGTAACATTTTTCTTTATTCTTTCACTGCGATTAATATTAAAAAAAACAAAACTTTTCCATAAAAAATTTCGATTTCATTTTCCAGTTTTCCAGTTTTGAAAACTTCTTCTTGCACACACTTTATGAACAAGCTTGCTCAAAATCAAAGTTCTATTTCAACATCGGCCCAAAAAATTTGTGTTTCTCCGGGAACATATGTTTGGCAGAAAATTACACAGAAGAGTAAATTTCTAAAAAATGGGACAAGTTAGATATAATTGCATACATACGCACTTTAAAATCTGAGCAGGATTACAAAAATAAAAAAGTATAGAGGCTATTTCATTTGAAACAAATAACTTAAATACAGTTTCCCACAATACATAATACATCCCCATGATGTTTAAAAAAAGATTAATAAAAATAAAAGTATGCAAGCGTTATGTCCAACGTGCGGCGATAAATTTTGAAACGTTTCAAGACACAAATATGGTAAATGTGTAGTAGTATCTCAATTATTAATCTTATATTGTCATGATTTTGACGGATGTCTCTACTATAAATAGAAGAACAAACTTCAGGAACAAGCATTTATTTTAAACAATGGCATCAGTTATAACAGATTGTACTGCAGTCGAAAATGAAACTACCGATGATGTTACTACTTATCTCGTAAGTGTTTAACAATAACAACATAAAATACATTGCCTATTACTATTTATACATACTGTGTTACAATATTTATTGTACGTCTTTTATATATCTGACGATGAATCGCTCTTGACATCGCCATACCTTTGCTTGTCGCTTATATACGCTAATCCTTTAATAATATATGAACTGTAATTACTTGACTTGTCTACCTACCCCATTTTTGACGGCAGAATCTTTCGGTGGAGTATCCCTACAGTCTGTTGTAAGCGTAATATTCGAACGAGACGTCATCGTTATGGCAGAAGTTGATGCATCTCCTTTGCTAACCAGCGGACCAACATCGTATTCGTCGTCGTTGTTAGGACAGATAGAAGTTCCTCTGCTTGGCTTGAATTTTAGCGATCCTTGTCTATTTTTTCGGGGAAACACGCTGTTTTCGAGATGAAGTGTTGCATTCACATCTTTACTGGCGGCACATGTGCAAGCTTTCATGAAACTCTTCTTGAAATTATCACTCAGAAAGGCGTACAGAATAGGATTCATAGCCGAGTTTGAATAACTGAGACAAGAGACTAGAAGATGTACGGTTTTTTCGAAAGTGGATACCTCTCGATTATCAGCGAATACGACGGTTAATTGGGAAACCCAATAAGGCGACCAGCATAATACGTAGACTGTAACGACTGTCAGAACTAAGTTGGTTACTTTCCGATGCGATCGCTTCTTTTCTTTCGATTTATTCTGTGGACCAACAGTTTTCAGTTTCTGTATAACGAGACAGTAAAAAATCAATATAAGACAAAGTGGTGTAGCAAAACCAAGGACAAATGAATATAATGTGAAGGTTTTAGGTGAATCTAGAATTGTTTTGTTGTTGAGATCGATAATACAGGATGTAGTATTACCATCTGGATTATCGATTTGTGTGGAATTGTTAATTATTGGTAGCATTAGTGTTATACTTAATATCCAGGCAGCCAAGGATACTATTCTAGAAATAAAAGGAGTTCTCCATCTAGGAGAAGATATTGGATGACATACAGCTATATATCTGTCGGCGCTCATAACAAATAAAAAGGTGCTGCTAGTAAACTGATTTATACTGGTTAATATCAAATAAGTTTTACATAAAGCCTCGCCGAATATCCAGTAGCCTTTGATCATTGTTACAATAAGAAACGGAATACCGATGAGGAAGCATTCGTCGGCAATTGCTAAGTTGACAATATACATATTGGTGACTGTCTGCATTTTAGAAAACCTGATGACAACATAGATAACTAAGGTATTTCCAAGAAGACCAACTAAACAAACTACTGCAAAAAGCACTTCTTGAAATATGTAAACGGATGGTGAATGAGCGCGGGGATATGTTTCGTTGGTAACATTTTCCACGTCCATCCTGGTTGATAAAATCCTTTTCTGTTTACTTGTTAATCATTGGAGGAAATCTGAAAAAGAGAAATATGAAATTAGGCAGAGCATGTATTATAGTAATAATTAGAGATATGTAGGTAGATTTGAAGTTTTCTCTGTCTTTTGCGGTTTTAGTTTGAAGACATAGTTTTAGTGGATACATTGCACTCTTCTCGAGGCATTTATCTATGTATTCATTTTGGTGATTAACTTTTTTTCTGTGCTAATAGTTTTTTTTTAGTTCTTTAAAGATGCTAAAGATTGTATCTGCTATAGGCATCAAACAATAAATGCACTGGCTGTGTTATTATTTTAGCAACAATCGTAGTTTACTACTAGATTTTCAGGTCTAAACTGCTCAATATTAATTAAATATTATTATCTAGCGATAAAAATCGTAAATTGCTTTTATAAATAGCTTATGCAAGTTTTACCTTAATCAGAAATAAGGTATTTATTGTTCTATTCAAAAGTCGGTAGACTATCATTTACAATAGTTTTACTTTAGAAGGGAGTTATATTAAATGGATACAATGTGTTTTGATGGCCAATATTCTACCAAGATTAAAATTGAGAAGTGCTTTTTTAATGGTTATTAAGTCCATTTAGGTTTAATATATGGCGTCTTATCTGCATAGACTAGTGTGTTGGAAACTGGATGCTCATACCATTATATCTTACTATAGTAAATGAATAATACACAATTTATTTTAAGCCAACTTTTGTGCTGAATAGGTATTCTTTTAAACCATAACACATAAAAATAAATTATAATATATACATACATCTACATATAACCAAACGCGTCGAAAGCTATAAAACTTTTAGACTAAAAATGGACTATGAACGTGTTTTGTAACCTATCTTTTGTTATTTCTTATGCTTTAGATGTTATTCGCGCATAAAAACTTCATAGACGCAGTCGAATCCTTTTATCCTAAATAATTTTAAAGTTTGCCTTTACCGCTGAGAAGTTTTGCAGTATTATTCTCAGACGAAACGTCGCAAATTTTTCTATAACCATTCTCTGTCTGCAAGTAATTACCGGTTTTATTTACAAAACAGTATATTCTTCCATTGCAGTTAGAACGAGACAATTTCAGACAATTATTTTATTGTTTATATATGATAATAATCATTACTATTGAAACATGGTATAATCGTGTTAAGATGTTATATGAATGTTTAATTAGACGGTTCGAAATAATTAGCTGACGTATGATGAATATGATAATAGATCTAAAAAATTATTTATAACCGTTTTTTAATTCTAATATTTTAGTTTCAACATCAGCAGCACCCGGGTCCAACTTAATACGTTGTTCCTATAAGACTATAGTTCTTCGTTACCAGCGTTTGTATAAAAAATTATCTAAGCTACAGGTACTTGAACAATAATATTGCAATTGTTGGAGTAGTTGCATATCACCTGATATAATTTCAGTATTGTAGAAGTATTCAGATCATTTTTGTGTTTGTTGCGTGATTGTTGATATCTATAGCGCCGAATTCATATTTTTGCTTGTTTTTTTCATTATTACATTATATACATTTTTTGGGCTAAACTTCCGAATGTCGACCGCTGAATTGGCAATTTAACGGAAAGTACAGCTTTTAGGAGTCCAAAACGGATCCCCCTTTCTTGCGGAGATCAGTCTAAGATACCTAAAAATCTTTCTAAAAAGTGTTATTTCTAGGTTATGTTTCGCTAGTGTTTTGACATTTCTGCGAGGATTTTCAGTTGATATCCAGTCAGAATAACGAAATCTCGAGCGGCAATTTTGAAACGTCGTTCGGGAATGAAAAAATAGTCATTAGTATCTTTTAATACAATAGACAACCTAGGATTGAGATCGCCGGTAAATGAAACAGAAAATATTTTTTTCAAAGACTTGTGGTTTTCGAGATTTTTTGAGTTGAAAGATGCCTGAGGAAGTCACGTGACCCAAACGCAAGCTGACGTAGAAAACCTGTAAGTCAGATTATAGGGTTATGATATTACTAATATGATAACACAAATGTAAGATCCTTTTTTAACCATTAATACATAGAATTAGTACTTTGTGTACATGCATGATAATCCATATTGTTGTAACGTATGTACTTGTAGAATATCACTAATTTTGATACTATACTACTCATATAGATTAGGTACTTGTACTTACATCAAAATAATCAGAACAACAATATCCTGTAGTCTTCTCTGCCAAAGGTACATTTCTCCTCATGGCAGTGAACCATTTTTTTTAAGTAAAAAGAAATCGTCCGAATACAAGGCACAAAAGTAGTCAAGCCATTAATTTCGATAACATAAACAAGGATTCATACGTCGCACGTTATAGTTCACGTAAAGGTCGCGTTTTGGGAGAGCGCTGCAATCGTGCTTTTTTCTTCCTCGATTTATAGATTCTTTATATATCTTTAAATTTAAAGAATTAAGAGATACTGCAAAATAAAAAATGATTATTATTTTTATATTCCTGAACAAAGTTTTTTTAAATTGCCGCTCGATATTTCGTAATTCTGACTGGATATCAACTGAAAATACTCGCAGAAATGACAAAACACTAGCGAAACATAACCTAGAAATAACACTTTTTAGAACGATTTTTAGGTATCTTAGACTAATCTCCGCAAGAAAAGGGGGGCCGTTTTGGACTTAGTAAAACCTGTACTTTCCGTTAAATTGCCTATAAATTGTCAATTCAGTGGTCGACATACGGAAGTCTTACCTTTTTTTTATTTTAGTTGGTGTAGTGTTTTAGTAGTTAGTGAAATATAGATATATTTTTTGATATAATATGCCGGGGCGGAAATGTTTCATATGTGGTGATATCCCTTAATGAACGACATTGTTTTGGTTTCCTATGCGCAGAGAAAGGTATTGTTACTTACTATTTTTGATTACAGAAATATGCAGTGGCATATAACAGGTCCCATGGACGTATAGAATAAAATGTTATTATATAGCTAATAAGATTATTCATCATTCTTCATTTAGTTGTAAACAAAATGTCTGCATAGCGTAAAGTGCGATGTTTATACTCAATATATACTATACATATTGTAATTTATGTATATATTTATATACTTGAGTTTGTAATCCTTTAGATCATTTAAACAATGACTTTGTATATTTGTTGTGTTTCCCATATTTTTGTAAATTTATTTTTATATATCATCTATATATTTATCAGCCTTGATGTTATCAAATCATTTGAAAGTCTATATAATAAAAGTTATAATAATAATTATTATTGAATGTCTTTATTTAATCTATATGTATATGTATTTGTTTCTACTAATAAAAAACGGTGATGTCCACTTTGATAAGTATTTAAGATATAAACAAAAATACTCGTATTACTTGGAGTTGTATATCAAGTTGCTTTAGTGGAATACAAAACGTTTTTGTACAATACTTGTTGTACAAAATCCGTTTTGTTTTCCAATAAATTAAAATAAAATACATCTAAAAACAATACTAGCACGGCACATGGTGGATACGTGTATTACTCTTCCCCACCACCACATTAAAATTACATTGAGTTGGTACCAGACGATCAGCAGATTCAAGGATATTACTGTTTGAACCTGAGTGGGCAGGTTATGTGATTTGAATGAGAGATGTAATGATAAAATTATTCATTTGTAGTATAGATGAAATACAGACTTATTTCATTTTAGAGAAGTTTTATTGAATTGCATCTCACAAAAAGTAGAGCTTAATATGTATATGATCTTCACAAATACCTAAAAATATTTAGCATCTTGATGTCTTAGAATATCTAACAGTTCTTAGGGTACCGTATACGATGTTTCTTTCCTTAAACCGTTTTTGGTAGTATATTACTCACGAAGAGTATGCGCGTTGTAGATTATAGAAATGAATTTGTGGCAAATACGGAAGCACAATTCTCAGTCAGATGCCTCTGGCCAACATTCTATTTTATACAAAATAAAGGACGACGCGTCTTATATCATTCGTGTGGTATCCTCACTTTAAAAGCGAAAATACGTATATAGGCATAATAACACCAATATATTTTATCAACTAATTAGATAAATTCAAGAATGAATCTCAGTATTAGATGCACGTCAGTGCTCAGCAAAACTTAATTTTCAGTGAAGAATCACATCAGATTCTTGATTCTTGACACTATCTTACTTCCGATCAGTATTACATACATTAGATAGAGTTTGCTACAAGATCTACTAAACATAAAGTTACTAGAAGTTAGTAGCCCAATTTTGTTAATGTTTCTGGAGAAGTCGGCATTGACAACCAAGAGGTATCGTTTACCACTGATAATACATCGTTACCTTTTCCTGCGAGTCAAAGTATTTGGAGATGTAATTATATTCTGTTTAATGCTAGAAAGCGTTTCCCAGTAAAATTTGCGCTTAAGTTTATTGGCGTTTTCATGATTACGTAAAATCTTTGTAGGCCTATGAACTATACAGGGTACACAAGAAACGTCCGCTTGGCACAGAAAGGATTGTTGGTAGAATAGATTTCATTTGGTTTATTTTATCTAGCCAACGGCATAGAAATATAAAAACAATAATAATATCACAGATAAATAATATAATATTGATTATAAATATCCATCTAATTATATACCTATGCATTAAAGCGAATATCCAAGCAGTCGGTACCAGTACCCAAAGTCAAATGTGCGTCAATCCCTTTTTGATTAAGAAATTCGTCAATTGAGTAAGCGCTTTTACCCATAAAATATTTTTGTATAGTGCATTATATAGGCCAACTGGTTATGTATCAATATCGCATTGAAAGTAATCAAAATTTTGTGTACCATAATCATGAATGTTGAAGGTGCATTGAAAGTTTCCCATAGGAGGAAACCTTAAGTACGTTAAAGTAGATTTCTGTTGGTATTTGGATTGTACATTACCGATGTTAGCTGAATTGCACGAGATTGGCTTTGTTTTCAGCTTATCAGTTGTATTTACAGTTTCAGTTTTGTTTGGTTGTGCGAAAACTTTGTTTAGTCCGTCAAGTGGAAACTGTTTGGTGCCCAGCCTGGGGAGTTGCTAGCTGAGTTGGTAGAATATGAATCTCTTAATCTTAACATCTAGGGTTCAGCACTCATGATGGGCATAAAAAATTGTAACGTCCTGAACTGAACACAATTTTTACAGTACAAGTAAAATAAAAACGGTAAATGCGACGTTGGAAATATCATCTAACCTGTCAATTTAACACTCCCCAAGTAAGAACCAAATAGATACACAAAAGTAGAGTTAACCTATGTATTAGGCGCGACGATCTCCATACATTTCTAGAAATCAAGTCGGTAATAATTATAAATAAGTATAAACAATGTGAAAAGCAATTTGTGCGCATAGCAGATGGTAGAGACAGATTTAAGGATACGTATAGTAAAAGCCATAGCTAAAGTATGTATCTGCTTTCTTATTCCTGTCTATCTTATTGAGGATATGCAGCGCTTCAAATTTTGTGAAAGTTAAACAAGTGATAACCAACCAAGAAAATTTGCATTGTTTAGAGTTTTATCAACAATACTGTGCTCTGTATTGTATCCTCTTTTATACAAAATTTGATTAGATAGAAAATTAATGAAGATAGAGATCAGAATCTAGGCTAATACTCTACTAAAACATAAATCATTTCGTGAACAAGTTGTGTGTTGAGCTCTATAAGGCTAATAATCAACAATTCTGATGTCATTGTTTCATCGAGATATCATTGATTATATTTACAATTTATAAAAATGTGTCACATTTTATTAAAATCATCTTCAAGCCTAAATCAAACTGTTTTTGAAATAGAAGATGCGGTTAATAGACTAATCGTAACAGAAAATTCTCGCAGAGCCAACATTTAATGTAAACACTGCACGCAAGTAAATTCAATTTGAGACACGACACACGAATTATTACAAGAGACAAGAAAAAAAGGCGATGAACAGTGTGGGTCCATATTTCAAATATGTTCTGGTGTTTTTTTAGTGTTATAAAAGAGAAAAGCGGTAAAGCACTCCATGCAGTTTATTTTTCAGGTTACCTATAATTTTACTTTTGTGGAAACTGAAGCTATATTATTTATCATTTGATAGCAAATTTCTTCTTAAAGCAAATAAAAATAGATCCATGAAAATCGCTACTTTATTAGAGGATAAATCTATTAATTTATGCTTTACACGCAGTAACGTACTTAAAAAGTGTCGTCTGGTATATTGATACCACAAATACATACATACACCCTAAGATATTTCGAGCGTTATCCGGTTTGCGATCGGTAAGCTAGCTACGTGAATGAAAAAACGTTGAATCGCATAAACAGTAGCAATAGATGATACTTCATTCGATAATATTTGTGAGTTTATGACGTCATTGACATATTTTTTTATTACTGCCTGTACTTTTTACCTCTCTTTGATGGAGTATTTTATTCCCTATTGGATAATTACAAAGAAAAGTACATTACATTATGTTTTATCGAAAACGGGAGCGATCTTCTGATAGTTGGCTATGGTGACTTAAATCTCTGAGTATGTGCTGGAAATAAATAACAAGTAACGAGAAGAGCGACTTCAAATTTTTTAAAATTTTATTTTAAAGGGTGATGTTTACAAAAACAATGAAGAAAAGATGAGAAAAGTAAATAAGTAATAAACAAAAATATATCAAAAATTAACATATGAAAAAAGGGAGCTATTAAGAAAAATGTCAATGTCGGCACAAATACAATAAACATTGACGAGCAAAATAACATACATCGAATGCTAGAATGTGTTTTTTACATAAAATCACTATGCCAGCATTTTTACCAATGAAAATTATCGTCTATTTTATAAATTTTGTTCTATACTTTACGACCGCA
Organism: Holotrichia oblita; assembly: GCA_023690525.1. NCBI lineage: Eukaryota > Metazoa > Arthropoda > Insecta > Coleoptera > Scarabaeidae > Holotrichia > Holotrichia oblita. The sequence goes on along the minus strand of CM043019.1, from coordinate 54,679,934 downwards.
CCGTGTAATAGTTAATAATAAACGCATTTTGAAGAAACCTTATGTATGTTTATTGATTCGTATGATATATTTATGTGTATGTATTGTACGTACCGAAATAGTAATACAGCTGGTGAAAATGAAATTTACTGAAGCAGTAAAATTTCTTGCACTGCGAACATCGTAAGAGCTATGCTTCCACAGATTACATATCCCGAATTTACATAAGCGGAAGTTATTGGATGTTTAAACTGCCTCGATTTGTCATCAATGTATCCACTTTATACCAGATACATACAACAAATATAAATCCTTGGTTTGGATATAACTTCATTATTTTGAATATACGATAAGTGTATCAGCAAACGCAATAATAACTTTCCATAAAGTAGCATATTATTATATGCTCTTATACTGAATTTTACGTAAGGTTAAAATTAATATATATGAATATTTCTTTAAAATTGTAGTACGTTTGAAATAGATAAACGCTCCATTTAAACGTAAAAAGAAATTAATTTAAGCATTTGCGTTAAGTATTTGCTGTTTTTTTGACAAAAAATTAAACATTATGGAAGATTTAAAATAAATAAATTATTATTGCATTAGTGTTCCTAAAATTTTAAATATCTTTTAATAAATATAAAAATTGGTTTGACTATCATTGGTACAAGAAATAACAACGATATTTTAGGAACTCGAAAAGGAAGTTGAGCTTTAAAAGAGAGAATTTCATTTACACTGAATATAGTACAATTAGCCCTATCTCTAGAAGAGTGGTATAGAGGATATTACCGATACGCAGTCGTATTAACTCAATATTTTTATGCAATGATTGAAAAATGATCTTGTACGATATGTTGTCGGTTGAATTTTATTGTTGGATAATCATATGAAGCAAGTTTCTGTTGAGAATTTTTAATGACATGTCATCTGCTTACAAAAAATGTCGAGCCATTAGAGATGCAGCTTATGTAGGTTTATATGTATACAGGGTCTTTTACGAAACCCTTTACTTATTAAAATTAGAAGGTTTAGAGAATCTACCATCTACTGAAACTAAATAGTCATAGATACTGAGAACTGTCATAGCTTTCAAGAAAATTTAGGTACACAGAATTTATACAGAAATTAGCAACTAATTCAGGTATCCTCAAATACTAAATATCCTTTTCTAAATGGCACATAGTAGTTTGTATTATAGCACTTAATTACCAGATCCATATTAAGGTCCGGTATCTTTATTAATTTTTAAATTATTAGAGATTATTGGTTCCAATAGACAACCTAGATTTCTTAAAAGTTAACAGGAATTAAACATTTTATAAAGGATTGAGATCGTCGGTAAATAAAACAGAATTTTTTTTTTGTGGTTTTCGAAATTTTTTGAGTTTAAAGATGCCCGAGGAAGTCACGTGACCCAAACGCAAGCTGACGTAGAAAACCTGTAAGTCAAATTATAGGGTTATGACATTACTAATATGATAACACAAATGTAAGATCCTTTTTTAACCATTAATACATAGAATTAGTACTTTGTCTATGTTAAGGACTCAAAAACATTTAAAACAAGCATTCTTTTTATTTTACCTATATTTGCTATATATTCCGTATTTTATTAAATTAATATGTCTAAATCTCACGCTTAATGTAATATAATATAAATAAGCAAAATCATGATAACGAATTAATAGAAACAAGAGCCACCGATAGGATATAATTCCAAAAATGCTAAGCTTCGGAGGTAAATCCGAAACTACGTCGTAGCGATGAAAAGAAGCGCGCGCCAACCCGTATTACAGAGATGACGTGCTATTTGACTTTGCGCGGTTTGTTAATGGTATAGCCGCCCACGGACTTGCCTGCGCTGATCGCGATACGCATACGAGTGTGTGCTCGTCGGATTCATTGCGTTTAGCGCACGAACCGTGGTTCGTGGAATCGTCACTATTATAAGGGGTCAGTGGATGGAGCATTAGTAAAAGGCGCAAATAGACGCATATGAAAATATATACGAGAAATTCGATATTCCTGGACGTAGTTTTGAGTTGTATCGTGTTTTACGCGGTAGTGATAAACTATTGAACTGATTATTCACTTTCTCCCTAGTTCAGGAATCGCTCCGATAAATATATCCTTTTGGCTCGTTAAATACAAGAAGTACATAAAGTACACATTTCAAATAGCGTTCAATACGCAGGAAAGAGACATTATTTGTAAATATTATTTTATATGCTTATACATTATATGAGAATTATTATTTTGTGTCTTTCATGTACAAAGAACTGGAAGTTATGTTTTATTTTTATTTCTTTATTACAATATATGTATTAAAATAAACTCACTCGTTTATTGTGAAAACCCTTACACTAGTAGTATTTCTCCAGCAGCTAGGTTCAATAAAACAATTGGACCGTAACATTTGGTCCTTCGAGCCGGATCTTACTGCTAGTGTTAAGAGGAATAAATTAAACGGTCAGAATAGACCACGAGAGCAAAAAAGAAATTTTGTTCAGGACAGATTAGTCCAAGTAAAGTACGACACGTACATATAGGGCATATTTATATACATATTGTCCAAGATAAAATGGCCGAGCAAGCAGCCGAAATAAAAGCTCAAGCAGCCGAGCTAAAAATACAAAGGGGTCAAATAAAGGCTTCCTTGACAAGAGTGAGTAAATTTCTTGATAAGCACGACACAGTCCCGCAGCCGGGTCAACTGAAGGATCGTTGCGAAAAATTAGTGCCCATGTTGGATGAATTTAATAGAATTCAAGACAAATTAGAGCGAGTAGATGAATCTGACTTGCTTACAAATGAGCGGGAAGAGTTTGAAGATAAATACTTCGACCTTCTATCCCGTTTTAATAAAATTATGACAGTCCCACAAGTGCAATACACAAGAAAAGGTGATATTTCCACAGAAATTGTTAAGTTGCCTAGAATCGAATTGCCTAAGTTTTCGGGTGCATATGAGGAGTGGCTGTCATTTTACGACACATTCAATTCGCTTATACATAGCAATACCAATGTACCACTTGTACAAAAATTTCATTATTTAAAAGCATGCTTAAAGGGAGAAGCAATGAATATACTGGATTCTCTTGAAATATCTGCTGACAATTACGGCACTGCTTGGAAAATGCTATCAGAAAGATATAGTAACCAGAGAATAATAGTGCAAAAGCATATCAATGCAATATTCGAACTGCCCATAGCAACAAAAGAAAATGCAATCACGCTACGTCAAATATTAGACGGTGCACTAAAGCATATAAGAGCTTTAACAGCTCTGAAACGTCCAACCAATCATTGGGACGACTTATTAGTGGTAATTATCACCAAGAAACTTGATTCGCAGACAATCAAAGATTGGGAAACGAAGATAGAATCTACGGAGATACCGACATTACAAGAATTAATAGATTTCTTAACCCAAAAATGCCAAACGTTAGAAACCATATTCAAAATCGCAAAAATGCAAACCAAGGAAGTCGCCAAAACATACAAGCAAAGTGCAGCAACGAATGTTGTAACAAATAATAAGGCATCTGGAAATCTTTCATGTACTTATTGCAAAATGAGCAACCATATGATTTTTGATTGCAGGAAATTCCTTGCATTCGAAATACCCAAAAGAGTCAGTGAAGCTCAAACGAAGCGACTCTGTTTAAACTGCTTGAAAGGCAATCATAGCACCAATCAATGTACAGTCAAATGGAATTGTAACATTTGTCACAAGAGGCATCATTCGCTATTGCATATCAGCAAAGAGAGCAAGTCCAGTTCAACTGGGACGCCGCAGTCTACAACAGCAAGTCATAGTTGTAATATTAACAACTCAATTGTCCTTCTATCTACAGCAATAATAGAGATTAGGGACAAAAATAGACGCAAAAGAAAGTGCCGAGTTTTATTAGACTGTGGATCGCAGTCCAATTTAATTACATACAAAATGGCCAATTATCTCGGTTTAAAACAAAACCAAATCAATATAGCTCTAACAGGCATTACCCAAGCCAAAACTCATATCACGCATTCAGTAGACGTGTCAATGAAATCTAGATGCACTGCTTTTCAGACCGATATAAATTGTCTCATTCTGGAAAAAATATCAGAGTGTTTACCACCTATTTCGATATCACAAAAGGAAATTCATATACCGAAGAACCTTAAACTAGCTGATCCAGAATTCCATATTTCAAAGGAAGTAGACATGCTGTTAGGAGTTGAATTATTTTACAAATTATTATGCATAGGTCAGATAAATCTTGCTGCAAGTGGACTATGTTTACAAAAGACATTACTTGGATGGGTTGTTTCTGGCAAAACAATTGCACCACAGATTTCCACGAATGTTACTTTATGTAATTCTAGCACATTGCAAAATCTAAATAAAAACATATGCAAATTTTGGGAAATAGAAACTTTGCCCAATAAGCTAACATATTCCCAAGAAGAGAAACACTGCGAAAAACATTTTTCCGATACTGTCCAAAGAGACAATGATGGACGATTCGTAGTAGCCCTGCCATTCAAAGATAATATAAATGGTTTAGGAGAATCCTATAATCAAGCTTTGAAAAGACTATATTCCTTAGAAAGAAAGTTGAGCAAAAATACTGAACTAAGAGGAGAATATATATCTTTCATGAAAGAATACTTAGACTTGGGACACATGAGACCAGTCATGCAGCCTGATAATAACAAGGGACATTTTTATTTACCACACCACGCAGTGACTAAAGAAAATAGCCTAACAACAAAAGTACGAGTAGTTTTTGATGGGTCTGCAAAAACCACAACTGGATTATCTCTGAATGACACCTTAATGGTAGGACCTAAATTGCAACCAGATTTATTTGATATAGTGTGCAGATTCAGAACACACAAATATGTTGTAACAGCTGACATAGCTAAAATGTATCGTCAAGTACGTATACATGAAACTTGCATGCCCTATCAACGAATATTATGGCGGGAATCCGACAAAGACGTAGTCCAAACTTTCGAGTTGACAACAGTAACTTACGGAACAGCTTCCGCTTCTTATATGGCAATCAAAACTCTGCAGCAAACAGCAGTTGCAACGAAAAAGTCGGAATCACTTGGAGTTCAAGTAATATTAAGGGACTTCTACGTAGATGATCTTTTAACTGGCACAAACAGCAAAATTGAAGCACAACGAATAATTACAGAAGTTACAGATATTCTAACGAAGGGAAAATTTGAATTGAGAAAATGGGCATCAAACAAACCAGAGTTATTACAACACATACCAATTTCTTGCAGTGGTTCTACGGTATTAGACTTGGACAAAGGTGAGGGTGTTAACACTCTTGGATTACAGTGGAATACTTCCACGGATACATTGCAGTATGCATTAACGCCAGTGCCCACTTTGAAGACCATTACTAAAAGACAAGTATTGTCTCATATATCTAAAATATTCGATCCGCTGGGTCTTGTTAGTCCATTCACAGTTCGAGCAAAAATGCTAATGCAAGAAATTTGGAAACTAAAACTCGATTGGGATGAGTCACTCCCCTTCAATATACAAGCCACATGGTCATCTTATATACAAGAAATAAAAGAGCTAAATGATGTAAAAATTCCGAGGAATACTATTTCAATAAAGCAACCGAAACATTTTGAATTACACGGCTTTTCTGATGCCAGTGAGAAAGGATATGGGGCTTGTATCTATATAAGAGCTACAGATATAAATGGTAACATTTCCTGCAATTTGCTCTGTGCCAAATCCCGTATTGCTCCAATTAAACCAGTAACGATACCGAGGTTGGAACTATGCGGAGCGGTGCTATTGGCACAATTAATATCCAAATTAATTCCATGCTTGTCAATGAACTTTAGCAAAATATATTATTGGACAGATTCGTCAATCGTCCTATCATGGATACAATCAGGAAAGGCTTTCAAAACTTTCGTAGCCAACAGAGTTGCTGAAATACAAGAGCTGACAGATGTTTCCAATTGGCATCATATCAATACAAAAGACAATCCTGCGGACTTAGTTTCCAGAGGAAGTTCCCCTTCTACTTTAATGCAGACAAGCTTATGGTGGCATGGACCTGAATTCCTGAAACGTCCTTCAAATAACTGGCATCATGCCGAATGCATAACATTAGAGAATCTACCAGAAGTCAAGACAATGACAGTAAGCACATGCAACGAAAACACATTTGACATATTTGAGAGATATTCAAACCTGCATAAATTAAAACGAGTTGTGGCTTACTGCATAAGATTCAAAAATAATATAGAAGCTCGAATAAAGAAAACAACCACAAAGGTTGAGACAGGTTATCTCACCTCAGCTGAGCTAAATCATGCACTTACTTCCTTGATTGTATTAGCCCAGCGGACAGGCTTTAATAAAGAGTATAAGCAGCTGAAAAATAAATGCGATCTAGATGCTAAAAGCAATCTACTATGCTTAGCTCCATTTATAGATGAACAAGGTCTAATGAGAGTTGGGGGCCGACTAAGGCATTCCAACATACCATACTCACAGAAGCATCAAATATTGCTTCCTGCCAAGCATGCTCTTACAAAATTAATAATTCTAAGCGAACATATTAACCAGTTGCATGCAGGCACTCAACAAACTATAGCTGCTGTACGAGGAAAATATTGGCCCATTTCCTTAAGAAATTCCGTTAAGGGAGTAATAAGAACATGTATAACATGCTTTAAAGCGAAACCTACCAATATACAATATATGATGGGTGACTTACCAGCACAAAGAGTCACTTCAGCAAAGGCTTTTGAGAATGTTGGTATTGACTATTTTGGCCCAATTTATATTAGAGATAGCATGAAAAGAAAGCATAACCTTGCAAAATCATATGGTGCAATTTTTGTATGCTTTACTACAAAAGCAGTACACGTAGAGTTGGTAGGAAACCTGTCAACAGAGGCATTTATGGCAGCATTAAAAAGATTTATAGCCAGACGAGGCAAAATTTCTAATATATACTCTGATAATGGCACCCAATTCATTGGTGCGAACGCTGAACTAAAGAAATTGCTTAAACAATTGAAAGGCCAGATAACTGATTCTGAATGCGTTAAAGCATATATGGCTGACAACGATATACAATGGCACTTTATTCCACCTAGATCTCCACATTTTGGTGGCCTTTGGGAAGCAGCAGTTAAATCTGTCAAATTACATTTAACAAAAGTAATTGGAAAAGCATCATTAAATTACGAAGAAATGTACACTTTATTGGTACAAATCGAAGGCATTCTTAATTCTCGACCCATTACTCCGATATCAAATGATCCCAATGATTTAACATTTCTCACACCTTCTCACTTCCTTACTGGTGACAATATTACTTCCATCTCTGAACCCAATTTAACCCATTTAAAAACAAATACCCTTTCAAGATGGCAACATATCCAATTCATCCGAGGACACTTTTGGAAGAGATGGCAACGAGAATATTTAAATCAACTTCAAAGGCGAAACAAATGGAAATCGAACCAGAACAGTGGCCTGAGTCCCGGCAATCTTGTCATCATACGTGAGGACCACATCGCCCCCAGTTACTGGACCATGGGACGCATTGTCGAAGTCTTTCCAGGAAAGGACGAGGTTATACGTACTGCTACTGTACACACACCCAAGGGAACAATGCAGCGGCCCGCTACAAAGCTGTGCCCATTACCTTTCTATACAGATTGATGTCAACACCCCAACATCAGCATCTGGACTTCGTGTCACCAAGCAGCTACAGCCCCACCACACCAACGAGTGAAGAAGAGACTTTAGTGTTTTGTTCGCGTTTGTAATGTATGGACTGTTCAAAGACTGTAATAAGTGCGCGAGTGTTCCCTGTGTTGAAGCCGGTGCCTTCAAGGGCGGCGGCATGTTAAGGACTCAAAAACATTTAAAACAAGCATTCTTTTTATTTTACCTATATTTGCTATATATTCCGTATTTTATTAAATTAATATGTCTAAATCTCACGCTTAATGTAATATAATATAAATAAGCAAAATCATGATAACGAATTAATAGAAACAAGAGCCACCGATAGGATATAATTCCAAAAATGCTAAGCTTCGGAGGTAAATCCGAAACTACGTCGTAGCGATGAAAAGAAGCGCGCGCCAACCCGTATTACAGAGATGACGTGCTATTTGACTTTGCGCGGTTTGTTAATGGTATAGCCGCCCACGGACTTGCCTGCGCTGATCGCGATACGCATACGAGTGTGTGCTCGTCGGATTCATTGCGTTTAGCGCACGAACCGTGGTTCGTGGAATCGTCACTATTATAAGGGGTCAGTGGATGGAGCATTAGTAAAAGGCGCAAATAGACGCATATGAAAATATATACGAGAAATTCGATATTCCTGGACGTAGTTTTGAGTTGTATCGTGTTTTACGCGGTAGTGATAAACTATTGAACTGATTATTCACTTTCTCCCTAGTTCAGGAATCGCTCCGATAAATATATCCTTTTGGCTCGTTAAATACAAGAAGTACATAAAGTACACATTTCAAATAGCGTTCAATACGCAGGAAAGAGAGACATTATTTGTAAATATTATTTTATATGCTTATACATTATATGAGAATTATTATTTTGTGTCTTTCATGTACAAAGAACTGGAAGTTATGTTTTATTTTTATTTCTTTATTACAATATATGTATTAAAATAAACTCACTCGTTTATTGTGAAAACCCTTACACTAGTAGTATTTCTCCAGCAGCTAGGTTCAATAAAACAATTGGACCGTAACAGTCTACATACATGATAATACATATTTTTGTAACGTATGTAGGTACTTGTAGAATATCACTAATTTTAATACCATACTAATCGTATAGGTTAGGTACTTGTACTTACATCAAAATGATCAGAACAACAATATCCTGTAGTCTTCTCTGCCAAAGGTACATTTCTCCTCATGGCAGTGAACCATTTTTTTCTAAGTAAAAATAAATCGTCCGAATACAAGGCACAAGTAGTCAAGCCATTTATTTCGATAACATAAACAAGGCTTCATAGGTCACACGTTGTAGTTCACGTAAACGCCGCGTTTTGGGAGAGCGCTCTAATCGTGCGATTTCTAGGTGAAAAAATATATTTTTTCATCTGGGAATAAAAGAAATGACTTTCTCTCATGATTAGCTTTAAATTTAAAGAATAATTACAAAGTACATAGGTTCTCTATTATGAAAATAATGTATTTCGATAACAGTTGTGAAATAAGTAAAAGGTTGCGGTTTGTATCAAGAACAAACCGTACATTTAATGAAAAGAAGAAAGATAATATATAGGTAAAAATAATCACGAATGTTCGAGATATTGGTCTTCCTGGGATAAACACTGAATAAATTTTTTCTGTAATTCTGTTGTTAACATCTACATAGTATACTAATTAATATTTCTTTCGATTTTATTGATTCATTATGCTTTTCCTGTCATTAGATCTGCATTTCCTTTAAATAACCTTCTACAAAAAAACCCAAAGGAGTTAGGCCAGTAGACCTACGCGGCCATGAGGACCTATCTATTGATCTTCAAATATCTAGGTTAGTTGCGACTAGTGTGCAGAGGCCATCTAGTTGATACCAACAATCCCTGTGTTTAATGCATCTTATCAAAAAATGTTGAAACGCTGTCTTTTATGTTTACTATATTTCTAAGTAGCAATCGCTTGTAACGTATAATCGTCCATTTTTCATCATTGCGTGAAAGCATTGGCATTAAATGCACGTTTATGACTTTCGGCATAAACAATAACATGTGGATTTTCGGTTGGTGGTGATCTTAGTCTTAAATGGTCTTCTAACTCTTCTGGTTCGACGTCCAGTAACTTGTGTTTATCTAGCAACACCATCACCCAGCTAGTTAGTCATTACGACACTTTTATAATTTTATTAACCCTGCATATGACAGATGAAACAAACGCTGTGTGACAATTTTTCTGCTATATAGTTCAGAAACACCGTTGAAGCGTGAAATATGGAACATTCTTAACGTAGATTTTTAATTATATTATATGCAGTGTGAATTATGTAATGTTACATACAAGAATTAGCGAACTGTTCATTATACATTCCTTTCCTATTCGATTCTATTGTCATAGTTACATTGCACATTTTTAATAATGTTATTTGGATTTTCACGTAGTATTAAGTTATTTCTAGTATCTATCGATAATGTATACTACTCCCGAAAAGGTATAAATATTACTTTCAAATGGCGCTTCGTTGAGAGAATTCTTTGCACTAGTTGTTATCAAGTTAAATTATACTCCTTCAGTTATTATTTGTATACTGTATGTACTTCATTAGTTCCTATATTCTTCGGTATTATGAATTGAACGCTAACCGTAATAACGTCCTGTTCAAACTGTATATACTAAATTTTATATATCTCGGCGATATATTATTACACCAGGTACATATGTATTTCTATGTGTAATCTTGCAAGTTTCTTGATATCAAAAGGTGAATGAATACTGTGGCACTGTTACAATCCTTCATTTTAATACAGTTTACGCGAAGACTACAACTACAATGCATCCAAATTCAACTGCACACAGAATTTGTTTGCTAGAAATAAACTCATACAAATATTGTAGGCACTATTTTGGAGGTAAGTGTTTCTGGATTACCTATACAGGGTGTCTCAGCTTTTGCGTTACAGGCATTATCTACTTTCTCTGTATAGTTATCAAAATTTTTCAAATAAAAGTTATTTGATATTATCATATGTTGAAAATGACAAACAGAGGATTTTATTTGCCCGTGACCTTGAAGGAGTTTTTTTGTTTTTTTAAATTGATATATGTGTTTTTTAATGTTGCATCTTATTTATCAAAAACTAATAAATCACATTTATTTGACACATTTTTTACTTTGCTTTGTCAGTTTTGACACAATTCAGATAATCTTGTCAAAACTGAAAAATTGTGATTTTGGGTTATGTAGCTGTAAACCCCCATGTTTCACTTCAAGGTTTGACAGAAGAAATTGGGGTTAGTAAAGCTACAGTACATAGAATTTGAAGAGGGCTTCACTACATCAATCATTTAAAGTTCATTTATCACAAGAATTAAGACAAAACGATTTACAAAGACGCCTGGATTTCATTGCTCGATTGCCAGTTCTAGAATATGAAAATCCAAATTATCTTAATTGTATTTTGCGGAGTGTCGAAAGTCGCTTTTACAATAATGGTGTTGTGAACAAACATAATGCGCACTATTGGTCCAACCAAAATCTGCGGTGGATGAAGGAAGTACACAAACAGTGTGGGGAACCAATGTATGGTGTGGAATGTTTAATAGGCATTTAATTGGACCCCACTTTTACGAAGGAACAATTGCAGGACAACGTTATTTACATTTTTTACAAAATGTGCTTGCAGATTTAATGGAAGATATTCCTCTTAATGAAAGAAGAGACATAATTTGGCAACAAATTGTGACGAATTATTTAAATGCCCTGTACCCCAATGGGTGGATTGGAAATACAGCTTCTATCCCCTGGCCTGCTCGTTCCCCGGATTTGTCGCCTGTTGATTTTTCATGTGAGGTTATTTAAAGAAATTAGTATATCAAATTTGGTTGGCAGATCTTGATGATCTGAAAAATTGATTCGTATGGGATGCAGGGTCATAACTCAGGAAATGATACTTTCATCTTGCAACAGAGAATTAAGACGTCGTTTGGAAGCTTGTGTCCACGCTGATGGAGCCCAATTTGAACATTTATTAAATTATAATATTATCGTATTCCTTTAAATTAATAAAAACTGCTTTAGTTTATCTGAATTGTGTCAAAACTGACAAGGCAAAACAAATAATGTGTCAAATGAAAGTTAGTTGTTGGTTTTTGATAAATAAAAAGCAACATTATAAAACACACATGTCCATAAAAAAAAACAAAGTTGACCTTGAAATCTCCTTCAAGGTCACGAGCAACTAATGTTTGTCATTTTCGACATATCATTATATCAAGTAACTTTTATTTTAAAAGTTTCTTGGTAACTAGGTATGCAGGAAAAGTAGATAATGCCTGTAACGCCAAAGCTGAGACACCTGTATATGTGATGGGAGCCAAACTTTGCGGTGAATGGTATGTGCTGAAATTGGTTAACTTTATCAATCTGCATCTTGCGTTTGCTTCAAGCCTATTTGGACTTTGTTGATTCAAAAGGTTTACAAGCCTGATAGATAATGGCAAAGTAAGTATCAGTGAAGGAATAGAATCTGCATTGAACTTGGACAAATTCATGTTCAATGTTCAATCTGATTTATTCTTCTGAACAAAATAGCGTCAAATTAAACAGTCTGAACCATTGCGTTATTTAAGTAGAAATATAAAAAGTACTATAAACCTTATCAATTACTAAAAGAAATAATAGATTATTTTCCGAAATTCAAAACGTTATTTTTTGAGAAAGTTTCGAAACTTTCGCTCCACATGTTACTAGTTAGTTTATATTAATTAATAATCATTACATTGTTCTTATCTTAGTAGTATATTTTATAATACACAAAAGAAAAACATTAAATAGTAGTTACCAGAACAAATAGACAATTCTAGAACTATACAACCGCTGACTATGTAAAAGAACACCTGAATTTTTGTCCGCATTAATAATTATGGGTTAGGCTGGAATAGGCAAATACATATGCACATATACATATTTCTCTTGAATTTATAAAATGTTACTTACTGTAATTGTCGGTTGCACATTTTTTTTTAGTTTACATACATATGCATACATAGCACATACGATGTGAAGTGATTTTTCTGCACCATTTTTAACAAGGTTTTACTACGCTGTCATAAGGTGTACTGCAAACATTAACTCGGTCAAAACTCGAATATCGTAAAAAAGAATATAATAAATCATTCATGAGTGTCACACACACTAATAGCGACGAATATGTATGTATATGGTGTACGGGTGGGTGTTAAGTATATGTTACTTTCGCAGCATATATTGTAACGAATACCTCTCCCTGGATTAATTTGAATTTACATGCATGTGCAAGAGATATGTATGTATACGAAGCACGTAGAAAGTACATAGATGATACTTATCTTTGCACGTACATTAATAACGATTACGGTGGATAAGGGCTATCGAAAGTCTGCAGTGGTTACTTTCAATTAAAAATTCAGTTAAAAATAATTCACGCAATGTCTTCACTTAATAAATAATCACAGTCCTTCGTGTTTATTACACTTATTGAAGCTATCTTTAAAACAGAGACCCAACGACAGCGGTCTTAACAATGAAGAGCCAGTTTTCAACACCAGAAGCGAACTTGGAAAATTAGGGTGCTTTCTCCATTATACGTACACAAATGGAGGAGCTGTTGAGGGAACTCATCTCAAGACTTCTTTTTAGTATTTCCTTTCAAAGGAATTAAATTTGTCCATATTCGAAAACACGATTTCTTTTCAGATTCACGATAGAGAAAAACTTTTCTGTTTTTACTTGAAATATTTTATCTTATATTTTTTTGATAATCGAAAATTATGAAGGAAATACAAAAGTCTTTGTTATGCAGCATATCCACTCAGTACGAAAGATGAACGCGTGAGTAACAACAAAAACCGCAAACATACGTTTCAACAACAATACGTTTTTACAACAACTTTGTTGTAAACATTATGTACCACTACTTTATGGTTCTGTTCTACGTATATTTGTCTTATTGTTATGGGTTTTTTTAGTATTGGCCTGATGATGTGGTGATACCACGCAACAGGTCGCCTGTGAATATACATATTATATTTATTACTCCTTTATGTAATATGAACTCAAACAGAGTCTACTCCGACAACTAATAAAATATTTATTGTGCTACCAAGAAATGAAGAAATTCGAAGGAAATGGTATTAAGTCGCGTGGTATTAATGCGCACCAGATCGCTAGTAAACATGGTATTATTTCAATATATGAAGTACATATGACAAATTTATAAATGTTGCTTTTGCAAATTGTGAGGTAAAACAGGAAAAGCATTATAGAAATTAAACATTGCTGTATATGTATATGAAATCCCCTTATGGATCTAAGATTGCCAGCATTTGAAAGTTTACAGCTTAGACAGATATTATAAGAAATTTGTGCGTCATCATTGTCGGTATCATCCTGCCACATTTTGATATTTTGTTTATTTAAGTAGCCAGAACGCTGAAACCAAGTCTCATCAGAAAAAAAGCATTTGTCAAGAATATTGTCATCCTATCAAAATTTACCTGTGTGAGTTCTTGAATTATTGAAATAGAAATAGTTTTAAGTTTTTTTAACGGTATGGAATGTTCCCATTGTTTACTGAATTTGGGACTGAATTTTCAATTCGATGTCCAATTCCACGAAATTTTTCAATATAAGCGTGAACATCACTTAGCAGTTGTACTTAAGTATCTGGCAGATTAAGAAGCAATTGTCTTGCAATACTTCAGCTTGGTGTTGTCTGCAAACTCATCCAAAGCATACGTGGCTCGCATTTTTTACCTCTTTGCACTCGCAGTTAGAAGTGTCTGCTAAATGTAGCCTAAATAGATGCTCTTTCAGGTGGTCGTGACTAAACCTTAATCAGCTAATAGTGGTTACATACATATTGCCTGCGTTTGCATACCATTTTGACAACTTGTATGCATGTCCATTTCGGAAGCCTGGTATTCTTCAACCCAGCGTAGTTTGATATTACGATCGCTTGCATTCCTCAAATGAAGGGTGTAAATTTATCCTGTGGGTCAGGTTTCTGCCTACTCTATTCTTGGCCAATTCGTCTGCTATTTCATTGCCTTATATTGCGTAATGGTTCAGAACCAAACCAACACTACTTGACCTTTGTGATTTATTTCAAAGATCACCTTCTTGATTTTAGTTACCAACGGATGCACGCTTGCCGAATAATTCTTCACGAACCCACTCGTCGGCAGCCATATATCAAGCTCCGAACAAAAGACTCCATATCCTACTTTCTTTGAATGTTAATGACCCGACTAAAATTTGACTATGTAGAAGAAAGTAGTATTCATAAGCGCGAGATATTTGTTCGTCAGTTCTGGTGTACCTTTGACAAAGCTTTGTCAGGGTGTACATGTATATCTTCCATACACTCCAGCGGAGTTGGTAATAATACACAATCTCGCAGCGAAATATTACCTTGATTCCAATTTGGATATATCCTCAGCAGAAAACTTGACTCCTAAGAGCTACTTCCTTAGCCACAGCTTTAGACTAGTGATATAAAAATTGCGCATTTACTTTCCCTTTGAAATTGTGACAAATTTGAACTTTACAGCCATTGCTTATAATTCACGATGATATCAAATTTTGATTTTGCAACATACATATGTTCTATCTCCTATTGCAAGATTAAGACTATTAAAAAAAATTAGACATTGTTGATACACGTCGTAAAATAATTGAAATTTCACATTAAATTACTGTTCCAGTAAACAATTTTCAAATTTCGCTAATATTTAAACTTGCCACAAGGATTTGTTATCCTCTGATCTTTTCAGATGATATATAATATATAGATATATATGTAATATACATATAAGTACACGTACGTATTTCTTTAGAAGCTAATTTGATTAAAATTTCTACTTTAGTTCCTTCATTTATTATTGATGTCGAAGAGGATATGAATCTATTATTAGCAAATTTACCAATCTAAACTTTACAGGAAATTTGAAAATTGTGCCTACTGCGATACTACTAAAAAGTAACCAAGCATTAATATAAACTATTCCTAACGTAAACGATAACAAATTTGTGTAGAGAGTTTAGGTAATTGAATGTATGTACATACGTAACGTCATATAAATTTTTCTTTTTCAATTCGATGATTAAATATAAAAGCACTTTGCACTGGTATAAATAGACCTTCAGATTCTAAGATTAATTATCTGTACGGTAGAGGTCAATTGTGCACACAAGAGTGTCATACGTTAACTAAATTATTCATCGACGTAGCAGTGAATAATTTTTATAAAATTTAGTGAATTTAAAGTATTAAAAATTCCAAAATGCTGATTGCACTATATAGCAAGTGTTAAAAATACTAAATTCTTAATAGTACAGCATTTTTCTCCTAGTCAAATTAAAAATCCCAGCCTACCATATATCAACCACGCTATTGTATTCCAAAGCAGCGTATAATTATAAATTAGCAAGGGCAATTTATTTACACCAATTATTGGAAATAATCAATAGTAAAAAGTAATGTATACAGGACGAGGGCATTAGTCAGTTAAAGCGCAATATATCCATTACTATTGAAGAAATCAAAAAACCTTATGTACAAAAATTATAGACAGTCTTAAACTACATCTTTTAAAATTATTTTCATATATACGGAGTATATTAATCTGTGGTTTGTTCATAACTGAAATAATGTATGTAGAAATGTTAAGACATGTAAATCGATCATTCCAAGGACGCCAACAACGCTGTTTGATCTTTTTGGTGGGCATTTTGAAAATTTATTGTGAAATCTGTTATATTGCGAACATTTGGCTGAAATGATTAAATATTAATTATTGGTATAAGTTTAATATTTTGTAGTTGTGTTGTATATAACAAATTTATCTCACTTGGTTTAATAATTTTACTGTCATTTTTTCACGGCTAACTTGACATATTACAATTATTTTGAAAAAGCTCACCTTCCATTAAGTAAATATTAACTATTTCATAATATAAAATACATAGTGATACATCTAAATAAGTTGAGGAAATAATGCATATGTGTTTTGAATCGCTCTGTACACAGTTTTCCCAATATTCGCAAAATATCACTTTGCTAAAAAACTGTAACAATATAAAAATGTATTCCAGTATAAAAACAATTTGAACTTGTTTCATGTGGAATACACAGGACGTTGAACACGCAATAATTTTCAAACAAAATTGAATCAAATATTAGATCGAAGGAATGAGGACGATTAAGCGTACGTTCCTCATTCCTTCGATCTAAGGTTTCATTCAATTTTGAAAAAATTTTAAACAACTTCGAATTTGTTATAGGAATAAAGCATACTGAAAGAGATTAATGTAAAATGGGAAGAAACATTCGAACATTCAAAGTGTTCTATTTATACTTATGCACTATATGTATATGTACTGCCAGAAATGAGCAATTTGTATAAGTAATTAAAAATAATTTACCTTTATAAAATATTTTTTCCCGTTAAATGTTTTGTAAAGGTGCATAAATCCACCAGATTAACGCATTGTATATTTTTCTACAAGGAAAAAATGGTATTTTACTTACATAGATTCTGTTAAGAATATTGTATAAGAAGATATATGCGATACGAAGAAATGCAAATAGACATTTCAATACTCACCTTTAACATTTCGTTAAAGATCATTTTCACGTGCAAGATGGTCGGTACATCTTTAAGACAATAATTGGTATAAGGCTAACTAGTAAACGACTGCTCATATCGGTATTTTTGCATAGTATTTACACGAGATTAGTAGCTGGCACATTAGCACTTTACATATTAATGACTTGCCTATCAAAAAGGCAGACTCGGTTTACGTTGAGACAATTCAAGTTTTAATACAAACGTAGGAGTGGTGGAATAATAAGTTCTAAACAAAAAATTCCGCAATGATTAAATATAATTTGCGATCATGTTGTAGATATTCAATTAAATAACTAATATAATTCTGTATACATACGTACTATTTATGACAAAACCAACTTACGTGTCTGCCGATCTATTAAACTGATAAAGTTTACGCATATTCAATTCTGCTACCAATAAAAAATGTTGTGGCAGGGATATAGACCCGTACGATAGTAAATAGAAATGCTTCTATTTACTCATCCTTAAAATTATTGTGTAATTAGCAGAAAGACAGTTACTCGTGTGTTTAATTTGTAGGTCGATCAAATGCATCTAAATCTGTTCTTATTTTTAACAATGAAGCGGAATCAATTTTTTTGATAAAGTAAATGTGAGTCTATTTTCCATGTATGTATGTATTTAAAATATGCAATGAACTAAGTTAATTATGATCAGCATCAATTAGCTTTTGATAATGGGTTTGTTTAAGTACAAAACGTTGTGATTTTGTTTTACGTTAGTGGTATTTCAGTAATTGAGTCATGCAATAAATATTTTCAATATGTTTAATTTTGTGTGAAATTTGTGATGAAAAGTCGAGAAATAGACAAGAATAGCCGGCATGTTAGAAAAATAAAACAAGAATAACTTTATTTAAACGCTGTAAATTAATACGAAATATAATATATTATTTTATATTAGTTTATAGTTATATATTTAGAATATTTATTAAATATTGTACGCGAAATTTAGATCCTAAATATGCCATAAATTCAGTCTATCTAAAAGTTACTAAATATTTGTATTTTTGGTATAGTTTTTAATGTATCAATGAAAGCTTTACTTCTTTATAAATATTACTGCAGAATGCAGAAATTACAATCAAATTTGACATATGTGCATACTCATCATCCTTGAGTTTCCAAGTACAAATTCCCGTAATTTCATTGTATTTTAACGATGGGATTGGTTTCTAACTGATATTAGCTTTCTGACCACTCGAACCTTCTCAACAACAAAGGTTTGGCTGTTCAGATTTCGATTGTGAGGACTTTTGGAAGTGCAGGACTCCGATAATTCTATACCTATAATTTATCGTATTTGATCAGTTCACATTTTTTATAAAAAAGTAGTGGTAATTTATAATGCAATGGCTACTTATTGCGCATAAAATTTAAGTAGGATAGCATAATCTCACCGTTAAGAACAGAATGAAACTACATATTATATAGATTTAACCTCATTATATGCTACATATGTATATGCGTCGTCATAATAATAAAAAAAATGCCGAGAAACTAGATGACTGAAATCAACGAAAAAAACGTCGGTAGTAGTTTCTAAAAGTCGTTGAGTGAATTCAGAGATAGACAACAAAGGTGCTTTTTTGTTGATATTAAAATGAAGGTTTAGAAAACCGAAAAAAGCCAGTCAGTGAGATGCGTTCTTTTAAAAAAGTACCTGAAATATTTCCGGAATCGGCAAGAGATGGCACACGAAGGTTGAAGTAGATTCATTGGTCGGTAAGGACAATCTTTTTATAGGAACTAACAAAATTTCAGACGTCTGAGTTGCGCTACGAATTAGACTCTCATCCTCCATATTCACCGGATCTAGCCTCCAGTGACTTTTTCCTATTCCCAAACCTGAAAAAATCACTGGCAAGAAAGAGATGTGCCTCAAATGGGAAGGTCATCGCCGCTACAGATGATTATTTTGCAGACCTCGAAACATCCTAATTTTCTGACGGCTTGAAGAGGCTGGAGCATCGTTTGAAAAAGTATATTGATATTCGAGGAGACTACATCGAAAAATGAAAGTAAAAAACCACAGCACTCAATACCGTGTTTTTCTTGTCGATTGCGCGGAAACATTTCAGGTAGCCCTTGTATATTCGCCCTTGTGCATCTCTGCTAAACAGATGTAATGATTTTTGTGAAAAGTTTGTAAGTGAATGAATGTTCCCCTATATCGTAATATTTTTTAAATTAGTATGTTCATAAAGTCACATGTTGCAGTGTTAGATGATTTCCTTATTATTGAATGATTGGAATAAACTTTTTCTGGTATTTATGCACAAAACAAACTATAGTAAATCATATCATCGATCATATTAGAGAAAATACCACTTTTACTGGGCGTAGCTTTCTTGTCACGTATTACATATATTTACACTTTATTTTCAGAACGATGTTAAAGCAAACAATAATTGCTTTGTTCGTTTTGCTGTCGTGTTATATAACCTTAAAAAATCGAAAGCTTTTTGCTTTGAAAGGTATCTGTTGGAACAACTACGTAAAATCATTTTATCATTTATATAGCGTTGAAGCAATATATCTCCTGAAACATATTTTCTCAGAAAAACATATGAAATATCTAAATCTAAAAAATATTCAGTATATCGATTCTGTATATAAAGTTTAAAGTATCAGTTAGATAGAAACCGTATTTTATACAATAGAAAATAGAGAAGATATAGCGAAGCCCACGCAAGTCCTTTTTCTTTATCCGATCAGGAAATAAGAAATTATTTACAGAAGTTGATAGAGGAAAACATTTTAGGACGTATCTTATTTTTCGTCGACTACAATGGTGGTGGTTCCCGGCATAAAATAGCGAGATTTAACGTGATTGTTTATGATAATATGACACTTCTTATTCACTGCAGGAATATTTCAATTTTTAATATATTTTTTCATTCGCTTCTGTTCAATTTCCTGATTGTGAATGTAGACAATATATTTCGAATAAAGATATCGTCTTTTTATGTTTACATTCCATATTCGTTGTTTCAATAATAAATGATTTATAACAAAGATGAAAAAGAGTATTATTGAATAACTATACTGTTACATTTGTATATTAAAAATTCAATCATCTACATCATACAATTATCATACATAATTGTATTGTTTAACAGATTTTGCTTGCAAATTTATTCTGCTGAAGAGTTATTTACGCAAACACAATTGTGCGGCCTTTGAGCTGGTGGGTATCTTAAATATACAAGGTCCCGTACTGGAACTCCAGTATTTGATTTATCAGAAAAAAATGAATTAAAAATGAATTGAGATATGACTAGACATATTACAAAATTGGTGAGTATCTTGCCCGCTTCAGTGGACAGTGAGTTATATTAGTATGTTAAGAAATCCGATCATTATCAAATACTTTCCTAATAAACAACCACTATATTTTCAAGTTTAGGAATATTATTTAAGGTAGTTTCTATTGATACATTCATACAGAAACTACCATGAAGGTCTTTAAAAATCGAAACTATACAGCGTAGTTGTCGATTTTGGTGAAACCAAATTTGAAAATCTTGAACATATATTACAGAAAATTTGGACGAGTCGTTCAATGTAAAGAAATGCGCTAAATATTGTAGGTTGCATCTTCTAATTAGAATAACTTTAGTTGGGAGTCTCGAGATATTTTTGAAATTCAAACAACTGCATAAAGTTAACCTTAGTTAGCGCTATGAAGGAATGATCAATCAATAAGTCTTGCTCTATACTTTGGCATTAAGTGGCACGATTGATAATAATAATTAATATTATCCATCCTCAAGGCTTTATTATCATTAGGCGCGCAAACGCCCTGCCAAATGATTTACCTGAAACATCAATATAATTTTTTTGAATTCTGGGAATACACACTGATTTTTTTAGGAATACAGCATTTTATTTTGAAAAAAATGTTTATTTCTATATACATACACTTGTACTAATAGCAAATGGGTCGATAGCGGCAGTGGTTAGGCGGTTGCACCGTCCTATGTCAGAAAGTTGAGAGCCGGAGTTTAGTTGTAGCCCGATCGATCTACCATTCGCTATTATGAGCAAAATTATTAACAGCCTGGTATTATAAACGGAGAAATAGTGCTGTCAAAGGCTATTGAACACAATTATACACATACAAACTACACAGCATAAGTTGCATTTGCTAGTCATACAAACGATACAGCTTTAAAACTAGCTGCAACTAGCACCACAGATAAAAGGAAAACGAAACAAAATCGATTTTATGAGTAATGGAAAATAAACAAAACTGTACCTAATTTTTTGGCGTCGGAATAAATCCTACGAAGTTTACTTCACATTTAAAATATTCAAACAATACTTAACTTATTCTAAAAACAATGGCAACAAGCCGAGTAAATCTGTTACCGGTGTATACAACATATAAAATAAAGTGCAATGGTAATATGCTGTGTGACCAACCGTAATTTAAAAAAGAAGGATTACGTGTCATGTTAGCAGGCCATTTTAAGTTACCAAAATTGATGATATTTATATCGAAACTGAGGAAATAGATGTATTCCAGAGCAATATGTCTTGAAATTGAATTACTACAACAGACACTGTTGAACTGGTATGGACTGCTAAGCATTCAGATATAGAATGAAACTAGGAAGCTGGTAGATTATAAGCCAGTAATGCATCAAAATGTACCGATTTTGTACCAGAACCAGTCTGCATCCCAGAGATTGTAAAGCAAGAGATAAGCACAACGGTAGGGTAGACAAAAAGACATGCATAGTATTAATTCTGAAACGTCTCTTAACAGAAATTTTTAGCAAGTCTTGTTAGTAAAGGCTGTTGGTATGTAAACTCATCACTTTTCAAATCATTTTGAGTAGATGTATATTTTTACTCCACTGATTCCAAATGGCATTATAGCTAAAGATTGAACTATTGAACAAATCTAAGCCTTATTCGCGATTTGTACGTTTTTGAAACTGTTTCAAATTAAATGCAATAAAATAGGAATCTCTACTAAATGCTATATTAAACACAAAATAAAAGTTTTTGATCTACCTTTTTTTTATTAGTTAATCAAGTATCGCTATTTTAACGTATGTTAAATTCCTAAATTTACAAGAACTTGACAGTCATATTGTAGCGATTTCTACAAAATATGTACAACATTGTATAAAAAAATTAAATGAATTTTAATGAAGGTTATACATGTATATGCGTGTTAGTAATGATCATGCTTATTACACACGTAAATAAAACTTATGAACGGAGATTTAATTTTTCGATATTGTACAGCCAAAATTACTAGATTTTATGTAATTAAAGCTTGACGGATTGCTGATATTATCGCTTAACGAAACTTGTGTTGTGTATAGTGCTATTATGTACTCGAAAAATATAGTTCCACATCTGAGAATAAGCTGCTTTCAAAATAATTGAAAGATATACATTACAAAAATGAACTATGATAATAATATGGATACCTTCTATATTAAGTGTGTTTATAATTTGTGCCAGAATGTAAGTGCACTAGTCACTATGTCACTAGCTCAGTTATAGATCACCACGAATAGATTAAGTCCAGTAAAACAAAATCCTATTAAAGCTTGGCAAAGTTGGCCTTATAATACATAACGCAGAGAAAGATCCCATCATCATAAGATCATATAAACGTTAGTTTTGCACCGACTACTACTATTTGCTGATCGTCATCATGCCTATACACATAACTACAAGGTACTATTCTTGTATTCACTCGCCTAGTAGTTTACGCCGATTATACGGCGATCTACACATTGTCAAGAAACGATGCATTTGTGTGCAAAAGGCTACAGAAGTCCGTTGACGAGCTTTGCGAATGGGCTCGAAAGTGGCGGTTGATTATCAATCCTGGCAAATGTGTAGCGATCCATTTCTCTCGAAAACGAAATCTGTCGTTATTGGGGGTCAAGCGCTACCTTGGAGTCCCCAGGTGCAGGATCTTGGAATTGTTCTAGACACGAGGCTTAGCTCCAGACATCATTTTTCTGTGGTGGCGTTCCAATTTATTCGGGCGCGGACGGCTCTAACTCCCCTGATTTGCTGGAAGAATTTCCTCAGCCTGTTGCATGCCAGTCGCATCAAGAGACTCAACGTTGTGCAGAACGGGGTGCTGCGCATCATAGTCGCAGCATCCTGGTTGAGTGATTATGCGCTTGCGCTGGCTAGGAAAATCCTCGAAAGGGCTGCGCGGTCGGAGAATCTGTTGGTCCAGCATGTCGGGGAGCTGGATTTGGACAGACCGCCACTTCTTGTCGAGGCCGCCATGAACGGGTCACCTCGCTGAAGACCTCTGCAGAAAAAGACTCGAAAACTCCGTGACTAGATAGGCCGCATATTAGAGAATAAAAGGTTTATGGACAAACCCATGCCCAACCTTAGATAAAATGAGACCCTCGTTATATTCATCTGTATACCTAGGTACATATACTTGCTCATTAGAGTCGTAATGTTGTTCAAACATTTGATGACTGTGAATAACCTGTAACCACAGACGTGAAAACAACGTCACACCGGCACACAGGTGTGGTTACCAGGATCTCCGTTTTAAAAAACACAAAACAATACCAAAGATCAAAGTATTTGTAACAATGATTGCATAGAAATAGTGTTTAATAATTAATTGTTTAGCGTATAGACGTTTTAACTGATTTATACTCGTATCAGCTTGTAGTTGCTAACAAATTTAGTTAGAATGCATTTCTTACACAATTTTTGGCATAGTATCTCCTTATAGATCGTACATAAAAAATTATGAAAAGTAGCCTTGAAACATAATATGTAGGTAAATATAAACCTAAATATACGTACAAGGCATTCAGGTCAAACTAGAAAAACCATCTTCAGCATAGAAAACTACAACCAATTTCTTTATATTGTTTCTCAAATAGTATATTCTATATACCTATACTTTTTTGTGCATTCTGCGCAAACACGAGTTTTATATATAATGTAAAAATTAGAGCTTTTCTTTCGTTTACTTATATATTATGACGCGGTCAAAATTCAAAATCCCTCATAATCCAAGCTCGAGCAGTGGAAGCCTTTGATACAATTTAACAAACTTCTTGTATCCAATCCAACGTTTCTTCAAATTCTTTATCTTCAAAACTTCTTTGAAGATCAATTTGATACTAAAAGAAGGATTATGACTTATACATAGACTTGACCTCTTTTTGACTCTTAGAAATTGTTTACGCTCAATAAACAGATGACTAGTAAAAAAAGTAGCACGTTGTTTTGGCAGACGACCTTATACTCAGAGCTAGAAAGTTACTAAAACACACAGGCGTAGATAGAGGAGTAGAAAGAAACAAGGAATTTATTAAATAACCTACGTCAATTTGACTCTTCTTCTGTAGTTATGGGTTAGTTAATTTTTAGAGTACTTTCAGAAGATATCTAACCATGTGTCAAATGTGAAAACATAAACCAGTATGATTGACCTAAGGGGGTCGATCATGTTCTTCGTAGTACGTCCGAAGTTGTGTTGTCTTTTTCGGAATTAGGAGTAGGAAGCAATGAAACGTATGCATGTTTTCTAATTCGGAATATGTTAACTTTATTTAATAAAATATAGTGGCTAATATACAACAGAAATTAATATGATATCTGTATACTTATCGGCTCTACATATATAAATGTAAATGTTTACTTTACTACTATAATAACTACAAAGCCATTATAAATTATTTAATTGCTGTTGTTAAATTTTTATGCCATGCATAGAAAATTAATGTTCAATTGCATAAACAACATCAATAAAAAAATATAGATGCGCAATAGATATGGTTTGATCAAGAAAAGTTAGTGAGAGTCTATATTTTCCAGGTGGTATATTAGGTGGCAGACCTCCATCATTGAGGTTAAATTTCTCTATTCCGTAATGTCCCTAAAATATATAAATATATATGTATTATATAATAAAACTACTTACCACAATTCTTATAAACCTACTCGTTTGAGGGGACAAGCAGTTAGATTACTAGCTTCAAAAAGTTGTTCTGTACCGAAAGATTTTGCATTTAAAATCCAACATACCTTCAAGTCGAATTGAGCAATTTTAAGTTTAGGTACATTGTTGAGAATAGCTTCCAGTATTACATGCAACTTAAGATGATTAATTATGGTAGAATGCAATATTGTGACAGAATATTCATTGCTCACCTTGAAATCACTACCATCGAGATCCTTTATTAAATGAAAATATGCTGTGTAAGCGCGATAGGTGCGATTAGGTTTTACGTTTAGAAAGAGTACGTGTCTGGCATATGTTTTGTTATAACTCACTAATTCGGCGTGATTATGTACAAGTTTATAATCACTCTGCTGAAACTGAAATTTATAGAATATAGTGTAAATAAATAGTGACGTAACAATTTAAAGTTAAGTTTCCGAAGAAAAATTTTCAAGAACTTTTGTAGTCTCATATTTTTAAGAATGTTCTTATGCATTCCTTTATATTTTCTGCAGTTGTAGGAATTTTAGCATAAATTTTTCGTAGAGAGTATACTATATGTATATGCAAAAAATACAATGTCACAAACTTACCAAGCACCACACCACTACGGAGATACTCCGTCAAATGTGACGCGGTGATGATTGATTAATAAAATAATACCTCTGTTTCGTTAGTTTCAGATACCAACAGCGAGGGAGAACCATCCAGAAGACTCCGAGAAGCCACAAAAACCCAGGAACCTGAGAACCACCAGAAGGACATCCATGAAGGAAGTGGAACTGGAAGAAGAGGACCTTTCTAGAAGAGGCAGACAACCAACGACGTAAAACGTCACAAACTTGACAACCATATTTTTATTTTATCCTGCTAACGAAAACTAGCTTTTCCTAATGCAAATAAATTTTGTTTTCGCAGGTACAGCAATTTCCAAATCATTTAAAATATTTAAAGATGCTGGCCATCCAGCATATATTAGACAGGTTTGACTGGATTTTAAATCTACAGATGAAAATGGAGTGTCTGTATCCACCTTTCGTAAACTTGCAACTATAGTAATGTAATATATTTCTTGATAATTTATAAGAAGTTAACTTTTACACGTAAATGTGTGTGAACCATTGAAACAACTGGCAAAAGAATTTTGGAACAAATTTGGGATAGTCTGTATCTTTCTAGTTTGAATTCTATTTGTATACTTAAGTATATGTATGTGTTTCTTGCCTTTGTTCCATGTACCACCTCGATATAAGTGGTGTGTTTATTTATACGGCAATAGCGCAAGGTATGTATATATACTGAGATTACTAAAAAAGAACCAAATACACTCTGCTCCAAATAGATCTAGACGCCCTCCTGATAATTATCGCTCGGTTATCTTAATTTTGTATTCCAAAATGATAGTTAACACTATACTATTAGGTAATAATAAAATATAACAATTGTACAAATCTATAAGTAAAATTTAATAATATTCAGCAAAATCATAAAAGAATACTAGCATAAAACATTATACACACCATAATAACAATACCAACACTGTACAGAATAATTATAGCGAACGTGTTCATAACTCTCAAAATGCAAATGAAATATTTATGGTATACTACTCATGTTTGCAGTATTTGTATGTATTTATATACAATCTAGACTAATAGAGTCTAATAATCAGTATAGATCTAATGATTTAATGTTTTTTTTAACTGAAATTATTAGATTTTAGATAATTGCTGCTTCGCGTATGTTAACATTGCATGGATATAATTGTGTTCTGACGACATATTCAATTAAATTTTTTGTGTCACCTGAGAGAAAAAAATCGAAATTAATCAAAAGTAAACAAAAAAAGGAGTTTTTATTTTATGTAAAAGTTCATTGCGAGCAGAAATTATTGAAAGCTTGTCGAAAAGATATACCTATACGATTTGCATAAATGTATTAAATGTACTCCATTATTTATAATAATAATTTATAATAAGATAGTGCTTCCCTTAGACAAAGTGAATATTAAATAAAAAAACGTAGCTTGTTTTTAGTATTAGCAAAACCAATTCTGATGTTGACAATATTATATTTTAACGTTACGATTACAATTTCTTGGACGGATACGGTTATTTGGTCTAATTGTCTATACGTTTATTATTTTAAAGAACTGTATCAAGCAACCTTTTGACGGATAACATTTTTTACCAATTCTCAATAAAATCAGGTGCGAAAATTTGAAGTTATATATGACCAAAGTAAAAATTAAACATAATTAAACAACAAAGTTTGATATAAACTGAGGAAATCCTTGTCAATATATAAATTTGTTTACCTTTTCCTGCAGAGGTAACCTTCTCCACCAACCCTCATTTTAAACATGATTCAAGACAAAAAATGTCCTGTTGAAGAAATCTTAAATTCAAATTAGATGTATGTACTAGGTATGGACTTTGCCATAAACAAATAAAGTGAAACGTCATTGGTAAACACTTTGGATGACGTACACTTTTTTAGAACAGGAGTACCGTATAAAATATTTTTGAATTGTTTTCACTACTTTATTTTAGTACTTTTAATACCGACATCCTAGCATGCTTGATCATTATCAAGCACCTAGGGGTATATTTCGAGTCTAAGGTAAGTGTCATTCACCACATCAACACTTATAAATTCTGCAATGAAAATTAATTAATGCTTTACTCATGAGGTAGTACTCAACACTTTGTATTACTCTTACGTTCGTTCAAGTTGGAGTATGTGTCTCTGATATGGTACCCAATCTATATAGTCCATATAACGGCATTGTTCAACGCAAATTCTTAAAATATCTACACTACACATGCAATGGCGTCTTTCTGATAAGGGGTTACGACTATCACTTGCTACTAGAGAGCTTTGGTGTTGGTTTTTCGGCTATTAGGAGGTTTATTAGTAGTATAATGTACTTCCATAAACGGCTACACAAGGTTAATTCTCCGATGCTTCTAGAACAAATAAAGTTTAAAATTACTGCCACCAGTTCGGATATGGCATTACACTATCCTATACCTGAGTAATTTGTTTCTTTAATCGCCCATATACACAATGAGTAAAAATTTTAATATATTACAATTTGTAGACATGAACTGCTGTGCCGCACGTGAAGTAGCACCTGTTGTTTATAAATATTTATCTCATGTAATAGTTTTAGTTTATTTTAGTTTCTTTGTTCACAGTTGACACGCTTTGCCTATGCATAAAATTAAGTTTTTGTGCAACTTTATGTATTTTTTGTCTTAGTATTCGAGTATGTTCCCTGTTGGACAATAAATCGTATTCTTATTATTATTATAACAATCTCTAATAATGAATTATTTTTGAAATCTTCTCTGATGCAGTGAAGATTTCTTGTTGCTAAAAATGCCAACTATTGTTTTGTTTCCTATATCTTCCTTGATAGAAATCGATTTTCTTTTCATAATGTTATTATTCATTCAACAGAATTGTGTAAGGTCTTGTGTTAATGTAGCAGAAAATGCGCTATTTGTGATCTTGTTCTTCAAATACGTTCTATTGATATCGCGCCAAAATCATACGAAAGTGATGGCAAAACTATGGCAATTAGAGAAAATGAATGCTTTATTTGTTGGTTTCATCGGTTGTTGTGGGATTATAATCCTGTATATTGTTAATCATTAAGTCGCAAAAAACGATTACAATGTTACAACTCTGATATTTTAGCAGCAATAAATGGAGATTACATAGCCTTGTAATTTGCATAATTCTTTTGCTAATGTACTTGAATTGTTAAATTCATAGTAGATGTAACATAAACTGTAGTGTAAATCTTGCATGATATCATCATATTACTGCATGGTGGCAATGGATACAAACGCGAATACAGTTGAAGATGAGTACAATAACGTTTCAAAATAAATAATACAACTTATTCCAGATTTGAAGTATGCCGTAAAAATGTAATAAATAATGCTGCTAATAGTATGTTAATTGATTGTTATTAGCGTACAAACATTTATTTATTTTGCCAATGAGTCTAACTAACACCATATGACATGCTTATCAATAAACAGTGTGTAGTTTAGTTTTCATGTGCCTTCTGAAATATTGACGCTGAAATCCTAGTACCAAAATGCATTACTGATGTAATTGTTGAATAAATGTCAATTGTCAGGAAAGACATAGTTTTAATGAGCACTTCAATATCTGAAAATCGGTTGACTGGGGCAGGAGACAGTCCGCCAACTCAGCATTCAAGCCCGCACGACAGTTTTAGGCAGTTTGGACTACCATTCACTATTAGGATAAGATTATCTGCACAACAGCACTGCACATAGTGTGGTCGGTAGTTGTAACAAGTAATATAGCTTTGACGTTTTTGCACTCAATTGCACAGTAAAAGTTCAGTTGTTGCTGTTTTTCGCAATTAAATGCGAATTTTCGGCGGAGATTATGTATTTAGTAAATAAAGACTTGGCTTTAACTTGAATTTAATTGCTCTGAAGAATGAAACTCGCTTTAAGACAAAGCCTTTCAATCCTACATGTAAATTCCCCACTAAAACATTTCCATTTAATTTGAAAGAGATAGTATGCATAAAATGAGCAAATATTTTAGTCTGTAATAGTCATTTGGTTTATTGATATAGCTGTATGTATGCCATCCTTTGGCTTTTGTCAGTACTGAATAAACTAGAAAAGCAGTCTATATCTAACATACTTTTATATCAGGTATAAAACATATTTATTCGAGTTAATATGTTTCAGTAATTGTAAAATTTAGCGTATGAAGGTCAACTCTGTTATGAAGGTCGTGGCAGTAATTTGTTTATAAGAATTCTTGAACTAGTCCAATGGTTGTTGAGTTGATCTTAGAATGTGTTGGACACCCGTCTTGGAAATATTTGCCTTCATTTATCACTTTTTTATACACAATTCAATCACCACTCGTCATTATAATTGACTGGATTGAGTTGATCGTTTTTATGTAATTACTGTCGATTACGGTTAGCAATCTGAATAATAGATTAAATTCAGATTTGGTTATTATAGCTTATACAGTAATATAAGTTCTTCTAATCAGTAGCGTCTTGGGAAGGAAATAATATCATTAAAGATAAATATTTCGAAAACGGTTGTGTAAGCCAGACAAGCGATACAGTTTACGGAGTCACTGCAACTAAGCACCCACCACATTAAAAAAAAGCTAAAATCCCTACAACGACGGAGGTTTAGAAAAATATACATATACTATCTATAATTTTTATTGATCTAAAACGTAATGGAGTAACGGTTAGTACTGTAAAAATTACATAAACTTAAATAAGAAGTTTACTTCGTTTTTACATAATCATTTATTGAAAAGTAACATTACAACAAGTATTCTAAATGATCGCCATCACTTGCTAAACATAAATTTACATGCCTTTTTATTTTAAAATAACGCTATTATAGCATTTACCTTGATATTTATTATTTTGTAACAATGATGTCTGTGTAGTGATGTAAACGAGTTTCTAGCATTTTCTTTTTTAAACATCCACAAAAAATAAATCTAACGGTGTCAAATTAAGCCATCGTTTTCGCCAAATACTCTACTGATTCATCTTTCATTAAAAAATTGTTACAAAACGTCTACAGTTGCGTTGGCTACTTGAGGTGATGCACTTATCCAGGTGAAAATACTCATTCCTAAGTTCATCATCATGAAGACTGTATATGTTCGATGTAAAGGTATGAATTAGCTGCGGCTCACGTTTGATAATTCTGACTTAAACCATTTGTATTGTTAGAGGGAAAGTAACGGCTGTCACAACGCTAACTAAACGTAAATAAGATGATCGTAGAGAGATAATTTCTCCATTGGCAGCTAACCCCACTAGCTCTACGATTATCTTATTTACTTTTGTTACCATTTGTATTATTGTAAGTGCCGTCCATACTCAATAGATGATAATTGATGTACAGTTGTCACTTTTTGGAGATAAATATGTTTTTATTCTTTATCAGAGAGGTAAGTAAAATAAGCTATAGCTATAAACCAAATGGTTTATCAGTTACCTTTAGTAAATTAGGCACACATATCACAAGGTATGATTAAGGACATTTGCGATATCAAAAAATACACTTACCACTTTACTAAAATCTAGAATCACTTTCTTATACCACAGTTGACACAAGTAACACTAAATGAAAGTTTACCTGGTTGTTTCTTATTACTTTAGCTGGACCTTGTTATATTCTTCGTCGTAAATCATTTATAGTTTCTTGCACAAGAACTTCTGGCGCACTAGTGCAACAGCAATGTGTACCATTCGTGATGCATACAATTTGCAAAAGTGTCGTACTTATATCTCCATCAAATTACATAAAAGTAAACATGTACAGCGATGAAGTTTTGGCAAAAAATAAAAAGAAATGCCTTTTGCTCTCCAAATAAAGTATAAAATAACTTCTGATTTATTTTGTATTTTTACCTGTATTTCGACTCGACTTCGTTACTTGTTTTGAAAGAAATTAAGTGCGAAAACACAATGAATTTATATTTATAACAACGTCAAACATCTCTAAGCACGAGTCAATTATGGCATAACTTTTTTAGCGTTTCAGTCATTTTAATCAACCTAAGATAAAAATTATAAAATGGGATATGTAATTTGTCTTCAAACTTTATGGCTTAAACATACCGTAAGTAGCTCACACTATAAAAGTGAAAGAATATTGAGAGTATTCCTAGCTTCTACCTCAACGTAAGTAGTTTAGTTCTGTTATTTATCATTTTGTCTTCAAGCGGACTGAAGTAGCTCTATGATAAGCCGATCTTATCACCATCGAGCTATTTCTAAAATTAATGTTACTGTTTGGTTAATATAATTCACATTTGCTTTTATTTATTTGAAGCTGCTTTCCATATTAGTGCTTTACAATATAGACGATATCAACATACACATGAGCTTTGGCTATCACATCAGTTCCTTTAAAGAAACTTAAACCAAGTCTATACTGCCCGGGTGGTATATTAGGAGGTAATTTTTCATCACGAACATTAAAATTTTCGTAGCCATAGTATCCCTCAAAATAAAATAATAATATGATAATATCCGTACACTTATACTGTTATTCTAACCTGTTTGAGAGGGCAGGTAGTTAAATTGCTACTTTCAAAGAGTTTGTCCACACCAAACTCCTTCCTCTCCAGTAGCCGACATACTCCTATATCGAATCTAATAATTTGGAGTTTAGGCAGATTATTTAAAATGGCTTCCAACTCTATGTGCATCTGAAAATTACGAATTACAGCAGTAACCCTGTAGCTTTACGAAATAGTCACCTTATAATCATTACCATCGAGATATCTTTCCAAATAAAAGTATACAGTATACGCACGATATGTACGATTTGGCTTGACATTGAGTAGGCGCACATGGGTTAGATAAGAACGATTATAATCCACTAACTCGGCATGTCTGTGCACAATTTTAAAATCATTTTGCTGAAACTGAAATAACAGATTAAAAGTGATGCATAGATACCTCAATAGAATTAGTAGTCAATGATATGTAATTCTATAAAGTGCACTACTTGTGAACGGAATAAATTTTAAATATACAGTAGACCATCAATTATTCTAAGTAATTAGGACATTAGATAATCAATTTTTAGGATAACCTATATTAGTTCTTAAATTTATTGTTTTGGCACATACTCATGTATAAGATTTCTTATCAGCTTTTCGACATTAGAGCGTTGGATTCATTGATTATTTTTTTTGCTTATGTCTAGTCGGCCCTTTTTCAACAATTTCATCATACACATCCTCTTAATCGTTGTCATAATTAATCAGCGATTAACTAGTAATTAATACATAAAAATCACGTTCAAATCATCCCTAAATATCCTTAAAAGCTTAGTGTCTCTTTTATAACCTAAGTACATTCCATAGTAACATCATTGATTGACGATTTATTGTTATTGCGCCCATAAGCAGGGAGATTTTCATTTTGTAGTAGTGGTTGTTTCTGAATCTTCTTGATAAAGCTTCTACAGAAATTTTATTTATAGTAGTCTTGATAATTGAAGAGAAAGCGTTTGCTAACATAAAATTGATTTTTCTCGCTATTATTCTGCGCAACTGGACCATTAATTCTTCTCTTCTTTGTCCAAACAGCATCATTCAACATAAATACAGTATTACACCAGAGAAATAATACCTTTGGAGTTATTGTTCATTAAAAATACAAATAGCAGAACGATATTGGACTCGCGAGTGAGAAGAGAAATGGGGATTGGTAGTGATGATTATGTACAATGTAGCTTTAAAAGTTAGCTATAGCCTACAACAGATAAAACAGTATAACTAATAATTAATTACATGAAAGTGCATTTACGATCCATAACGCAATACAAAATTAAGAGAGAAAGTAACAAAGAAACTGAATGGTATAGAAGAAAGAGCATAAGTTAGAAATCAGTAATAATTGTGGAACAATTACGTATGGCGAGCAGGAGAAAAAACAGCTCATGTAAAAACTAAGAAAGTGGCATGTAAAACATGTTCACATGCATCTAAAATAAGAAGAGATATGAAATATAAAACCAAGGAAAAGGATAAAAGAATTAGTAAAAGTATCGAACAGGTAAATTTGGGCAGACTTTGGAAAAGAGATGGAAATGGATAACAAAAGAAACTATAAAATCACACATTACGATACTAATTGTATCAATGTCAAAATTAACACACAAAACATGTACATAGATATGGCTTTTTTTAAATTTGATTTAGTTTTTGATGGACTGCGCATGGGGACGTATGTATTATACAAATTGTTAAAATTAAGAGAACAGTTGAAGGGAGACTATGATGAAGAATACTAAAATAAGAAGAAAGCTAGAATTCGAACTAATTTGTAAGGTGACAGCGCTATCCTTTCATTTGAGTAGCAGCTTAATCAAATACAGTATTTATTATACTTTACTTGCACGTACAATTACTAATTATAGTAAAGTTTATATCAGTACGGCTTCCTTATAGGCAATGCAGAAAATCAGCTGAGAATTTCTGAGCTCTTAGCGGCTGTAGTTGTGTAATAATGAGCATTATCGACGATTATTGCCGGTTTCGCATACTACGTAATAAACAATGCGGAAATCAGATCTCATACAACTCTATGCCATCCTTTTCCTATTACATACATATATACACACATATACATACTATATGTATGTATATACACAAGGACATACTATTGTCAATGACCAGCTGATGATATTACATTGTGCTAATTAAAACACGCTTGTTGATAAGCCGCCAGTACGGCTTTTACTTTCTAATCTTTTCAAAGGAACGTTTGTGTTTTGTAGCAGGTAATGGTAAATTTAGAATTAACAAATGGTGATTCTTCAAATTTTATGATTATTTAGATTTCCTAGAAACTGCTCTCAATTTGATCAATTTAAACTAAAAATTAATAAAAACAACCTAGTAGTTAACAATGAAATTAATATTTTGTGTCTACATGTGCAATATCTACTTTGATTTATTATGCGATTAAGGGTTTCTTTTAAACCTTTTACTTTTAAGTCTATTTTCTTGAAGTTGTGCAAAATTCGCGAAGTTACCGGATTAGTGTAACGTTTAAATCTCTATAATGGGAAGAATACCTATCGGGAAACTCCACAGGATTATCATGTTACACAAGGAAGAACGTACACAGCGGCAAATAGCTGAAACAACAGATTTCTCGAAAACAGCAATTATTAGGGAGTTGATTAAAAAATTTACTAGAACAGGTTCCGTTGAAGACAAACTAGAGTGGACGGATTCCCAAAGTTCAGAATATCCACAAAAGGTATCTAAAAGTACAGTCGTTGCGATCTTGAAACTGAGACGGGAGTGTCAGTAACGTCATAGTGTATTAGAAGACATTTAATTAAGCAAGAACTTAAGGGATGTGATGCTATTCGAAAACCATTATTTCGTCCCGGTAATAAACAGAAGCTTTATACGGTATGCGAAAGAACACACAAATTGGATTGCCGAAACGTGGAACCAAGTATTATATAGCGATGATTCAAAATTTTTTGGCACCAAAAACGTC
Source organism: Holotrichia oblita (assembly GCA_023690525.1). NCBI lineage: Eukaryota > Metazoa > Arthropoda > Insecta > Coleoptera > Scarabaeidae > Holotrichia > Holotrichia oblita. The sequence goes on along the minus strand of CM043019.1, from coordinate 54,644,509 downwards.
AGTAGCTTCGTCGGAGGAAAGGAGAAGCGTACAACCCCGAATGTTTACAACCTACAATTAAACAGGGTGGTGGGTATGTGTTAGTTTAGGGTTGTATTTCAGCAAATGGACCGGGGTATTTAGTCATAATTAACTAAAAAAAACTAACTGGAGGACGTTATCGAAATATTTTGAGCGAGCATGTTATATCTTCTGGACGGCGATTAAGTGAACATACTTGTGTACCTTGTACATTGTGTACTTATGTTGTATAATGTTTGTAACTTCATTAAATGCATTAATGCCAACCAACATTCGAATTTATTTTACTTAAATTTCCTAATTTAATTCTTTCTTCCATTTATGTGCTACTGGTCTAAAACATAATCACAGCACTGTATTACGGATTATTTTATCCACGCAAACAATTCATTGCATTAAGAGAACACATTATAACATTCTAGAAGAAGTCGTACGACAGGCGTAACATACTCTTACAAATAAAGAGGCGATGTAAGTTTGATATCAACAGAATGGAGCACCTCCTCATTATTTCAAGCTTTTTGACTCAACATCTTTATAATACGTTTGATGACGGATAGCTAATTAGAGTCACTTTCGTTGGCCAACTCGCTGTTCTGACTTGTCTTCTTTAGATTTAGGTATCTGGAGGTACAGTAAAAAGTATTATTCAGCCCGATTACAAGGAAAATATGATACGGACAAAGTTGCTAGCTTTTAATTTACCTAAACACCCTTACGAGTCCCAACTTAATGAAAAGAAAGAATAAATGTTTAGAAGTAAATGGTGGTAATTTTGAATATTTAAACCTTTGTTTATATTATTTATTAATATGTGGCTACTATGTAATTCAATTGATATCCCGAATACCTAGCCAAAGCTTTTACTGACATTCAAATGTTATAACTCTTTCAGGTTATTTCACTTAACTTAAATACTGGAAACCATAGCCATTGCTAAATTCTCAATTTACCATAACTTGCTATAAAACACAAACTTTAAAGATAGCTGTCGAAACACAAATAATGCATATATCAATAACTTACTACCAAGCTGCCACATCTTTGACGGTCATGGCTCACGCTTTATTAGTGCCGAAAAATTGAGTTTCGTTATTTTTGTATAAAATAACGAAATATCTCAATATTGGTTACGTTTAGGTATAGAGAATCCTAGTATCAATTGTATGAAAATAAAAATAGAAATGAAAAACTGATAAAATACAGTGTTATTTGAAATAAGCGAGTTATAATTATTTTAAATTGTTGAAATTGAGTGGTATGTGTTTAATATTTTGGTCCATTTGTAAGCATGTCTATCTGACCAACAATATTTATATTAGTCTAAATTTTAAACTCTAAAATAATCTAATGCCATTTTGCTTACCATTATTACCAGCCCTAAGCAAACTGATATTATTACTATAATAATGTTTTCCATTCCACTAATATCATGTGGATACGTGTACTGATATTGTATATAACTACTATCTAAAGTACTCTTTATATGTATATGTAACTTTACTTAATTTACAAATGCCTAAATTACGCTATTAAAAACACATCACTAATCCAAAATAGCAAAAAAGCGATTATAGTAATTTTATCGATTAAATCGAAACAGAAATATTTAAAAATGAATTTATTTATCTCTTAACAGAAGATGTGTACATCTAGATAAATACAATAAGGCTGACCTTAATTCTAATCAAATAATCTCTAGTATCTAGTATCTCTAGTACATGACAATATGTGAGATTTGTATTATGTATATGAGATGTTCTCGGGATGATCATGTTACTCCTCCCAATCTAGAAGGGATCTTGACCTCCGGAAAGATTGTGGCTTTGGTTTCCTGGAATGGCCGTAGTTTGTTTCCCTTTACATATTAATTTCATTTTTCTATAGCAAAATACAATGATTACAATTATAATTATGATACTTGAAAATGTATAATTCATATATGAAGAATTCTTAGTCACTTCCTCTAATTCTGCATTTTTTTGATTCTGTAGAGGTTGCTGTAATTTTTCAAAATCTTTTATATTTATAATATTTTATTCAATTTTATAGAATTTTTGTTTGTCACATTATAAATGTTCAAGTCTAACTTAAATTGAAGATTTCTCCTCTTAATAAGTTTTCTTGAAAAATAAACTTTTCATTATTAATTTTAATTGAACTATTATTATCTATGTTAATTAACACATTATTTCTCACAGTTCCTATACCTACTTCATTACAATTATAATATATATTCACACTATTTGGTGTAAAAATTAATAGGTCTCCACGTCCAATTTGTTGAACTAGAGTCTCTTCTAGATGCAGCTTGATTTTTGAACACGTATGTATCTTGATGTTTCAATAGGTCTAACAAGCAGTTATCTTCTAAAGGTAACGAAACACCATCGCAGATGTGTATATCTTCTAATTTTGGACAAGATGCGATTCTTGAAGTGTATGTACTATCTTCGATTAACAAGTACGGCTTAGATATTGTGGTAATATAGTTGTTGTAAGGTATGGAATGAATATAAAAGAGATTATAAATAGATTGCTATAATATCGGAACTGATATTTTGAATATTATTTCGTTGTTATCCATATAATTTCTGATATTAAAATATAAATGATATCTAATTGTATGTATTGTGGAGCTTTAATATTTGATGGCGGATGTATAAAGAATTTAATTGGTAAATTAACTCCCTTATTTCTTTCGTTGATATAACTGAAATATAATAATAAATACAATGGTATCTTGAATTTCAGATAACACATTATACATTATGTTATTATTTTGCATTATTAATTCATTCGCATTTTGTAACATTTGGTAGAATGTTATTTGTTCCAATGTGTGAGCTATTTCTTCAATTTTGACACTAATTCTTTGTTGATTTTCGCGAAGTTCGTTGAACGTCTCCGTTAAACGTGCAGACATAGATTTGAGAATGGACATACTCCATTTTTGCTGAACATGAAGGTTTTCTTGATTTTTCTGCAAAATACTAATAGCATGATCGATTCTTTGTTTTTCGCGATGATCCATTATACCAAATAACCAATTTGCTGCACTGCCTACTGCATCCAATGGTGATCGTTTGTTCCTTATAAACTCAAGAAATATATTTTTTAATTTAAGTTCTGTCTGTTTTACACTACGAGCAGCTAGCGTAATTAAACTATATATAGATTTTGATTGATTTTCATCAAGGTGTTTAGTAAAGTTTACTCATATTCTAATATTATTTATAGGATCATAACCTACGTTAACATAAAGTTTAGTTTTCCTAATGAATGTTGCAATAGCTAAATTTACTTGTTCTAAAAGCATATTAACATGTTCAAATAAGTTTTGTCCTTCGATTTTGTAAACGAAATCATGATGAATTTATGCGAGTCTTGCGATTCCTAATTTATATGGGAGGATATAATTTTCAATTTGTTTAACTCGTAGATGGCTGACTAATGTCTTTAGAGTTGCCGTGATCAATATGATCTGCACCATCCACTTCATCCTGTAACATAGGATCTTTTGTAAATTTTCGTTTCTTTTTAATTACATCTTTTGATAATTTAGTATTCTTTTGAGTTTCTATCGGTTTATCATTAATTTTGGATACCTTTTCCTTACTGAATTTAGGTTTTAATTTATTTCGAAATTTCTTTGAAATATAGATTAATTGACCCGTTTCAATGCCTTCTATTTTATTTCTATTTTTGTTTACTTTTTCATATGCACGTTGCTTTGCGTTTTCTAAGTTATTATAAACTTGTTTGTTAATTATTCTTATCTCATTTGCCCTCTCTTTAATGAATTGTTGTGTTATCTTATTTTCGTTTAAATCAAATGGCAAATTTGTATTTGAATGACCATTAATTATTTCAAACGGGGTGAATTTTGTACTAGAGTGTAAACTATTGTTATACCCTAAAATCGCGTTTACTAAGTGACTTTCAAATGCTGTTTTATTTTCTAATAATCTGCATTTTGTTGATTCGGTTAACCTACTATGGAATCGTTCTACTATTCCATTTGATTTGGAATTGCCTACTGATGTCGTATGTAATTTGATTCTACGTAAATTACATTAATTCTTTTAATAGAATATTATCAAATTCTCTACCTGAATCAGTAATAAATATTTGAGGTATTCTGTGATGACTTGTAAATTTTATTATACCGTTTATAATAGTATTAGAATTTTTATCGTTAATTAGATATGCCTGACCATACTTTGAAAAGTGATCTACAATAGTTAATATTATTCTATTATTCATAAATAACAGGTCTAAAAGTAATTGTTCAAATGGTTTCTTTGGTGTGTGTGTGTGAGAAATTGGCTGTTTCTGTGGCATGAGATCATATTTTGCGAGTTGGCAAATTTCGCAAGTATTAATGTATTTACTGACTTTTCCATGTTATAGGCCAATAACATTGACGTTTTAATGATTGATACACTTCATTTATACCTCCATGTGAAGTTTTACCTTTGTGATAATATTTAACCTTTAACATTAAATTTGTTCGTCTTTATATTCTAGTATTTTACTTACAATTTCTACCTTTAGTTTCACAAATGATTCTTGTATAATTTGTATAATTTCTCTTTCTTTTTGTGTTTAAAGTAAATGACATTTTTTCTTTGAGTTTTTAAACATTTCTTGAGAGTTTTAACAACATTATCTCTATGGGTTGTTAGTGGCAATGTGACACAAAGTTTCGTCTTATCAAATATTTTAAACGTTCTTACTATGGGTGTTACTAAATTATGTGTAGCGTCAAGTATAAGGATAAGTATAACTATTGATATTTCTACATCACCATTTCCTGAAAGTATAGTATTGCTAATGCTAGGAGTTTCCACAATAATTTCGTTTGTAATTTCGGGATTGTAAGGTATCTAATATATCGTCTAATTCGTTAATCATATCTTGATCGATCTCTTCTTCATTTTGAGCTAATAACGATTCAAAATCATATTCATCATTAGCGTTTGTTGTGTTTGCAAAATTTTTTAACCTATCTACTTTAATTCGCGAAAGAAGATCAGCTTGATTGGAGTTGCCCTTTTTATATTGCACATATTGTAAAATCATATTCGCTTAATTTCAGGCGCCATCGTGTTAATTTAGAATTTGGATCTTTTATCGAAAATAACCACTCCAACGGTTTATGATCAGTCTTTATAATAAATTTTCTACCATACCAGTAAGGCCTAAAATGTTTACATGCCCATACAATTGCATACATTTCTTTTTCAATCGTTGAGTAATTTACTTCGCTTGGATTTAATGTTCGCGAGGCATAAGCTATAGGGTGATTTTCTTGTGATATAATGGCACCTACGTTAATTCAAAATTTTTATTGAAATCAGGGTACTTTAAGACGGGGTCATTGCACAATAAAGTTTTACATTTTTCGAAAGCATCTACGAATTCTGTAGTATGATTAATTGTTTGGCCCTTTTTCAAGCATTTAGTAATTATGGGTTTGTAATTTTGGCAAAGTTATTAATAAGTCTACGGTAGTAACCAAGTAAACCTAAATATGATTTAATTTGTTTTTGCGTAGTTGGAATTTGGCATTTTTGAATTACTACTATCTTTTTTGGATTTGGTCTAATACCGTCTGGAGTAATGACATGACCTAAGTATTCTGTTTCTTTCCGTAAAAACTCACATTTATCTAACTGTAATTTCAAATTAGCGTTACGTAATCTATCACAAACTTGTTTCAGGTGTTTCATATGTTCCTCTATTGAAGTGAAGGATATTACAATGTCGTTCAACTAAACAAGACAAAATGTCTTTAAGATATCTTTTAAAATATCATCCAGTCCACGTTGAAAGATAGCGGGACTATTTTTTAAACCGAATGGCATTCTTAAAAACTCATAATGCCCATGTACTGTGTTAAAAGCTGTTTTCTTAACTGAATCGGGATGCATCTGGATTCGATGATAGCCTGATGCTAAATCAAGGGTTGTAAAATATTGACATCGACCAAATTTGTCTAATATGTCTTCAATATTCGGTATAGGATATCTATCGTCTACAGTTTTCTCGTTAAGCGCTTTATAGTCAATAACCAATCGCGTTTTGCGTTAACCGCTTGCACCTAATTTTTTTTACAACCAAATTTACTGATGAAGCCTAAGGGCTTTGGTTGGGTCTTATTATTTGATCGTCTAGTAATTTATCAATGATCTTTAATTTCGTGTTTAATCACGCGAGGAAAACGTCTTGGTCTTTGAAATATTGGTTGATCGTCTCGGGGTTTCATTTCATATTTTACATGCCTATTACAAGTTAATTTATCTTCTGGTTGTTTAAATACATCAATATAACGTTTACATAGATGTAATATTTTGGATTTTTCTTTTTTGTTGAGGTGATTAATACGAAGCATACCGTTTATCTTATCTAAAGTTTCTACATCATCGACTGTATACCGATATGTATAATAATTATCTAAAGCAATTGTATTAATAGGTTGAAGTTCAAATTCTGTTTCATTCTGTTCATTCAATTAATGCTTTACCTTTTGACACTGCTGTAACACAACTTGGAATAAAAATACTATTTCGAAACATTTGATTTACATCACCTTCTACATAGTTTACAAAAATTTTCTTTAATAATTTTGATCTAGCAGGTATTTTAATACTATCATACGTTTTGAATTTCAATGGAATTTGATAATTATCTCGTACACCTCTATCTAAATTTATATTAAATTTCATAGATCTGAGATCTTCTAGACCTAATATATCGTAAAATTTGTGAAATTTTAGCATTAACATTTTGAGATAACTATTAGCTCGTAATTCGTCAAAACAAGGTATCATAGCGCATTTATTAATTGCAACAATACCACTAGCTGTTTTAATCTCTACTTGTTCATTAACTACATTATAAGGATAAAATTTTTGTACTATCACGGGATCTATCATTGAAACGGTACTTCCTGTATCTATAAGGAGTTTTATTTTCGGATTTTCGATTTGTATAAACGGTAATTAGTTTTGTTGCTAACTTATTAAGTTCTCCTGTGAGGCAGGTAAGCGAAAATTTTTTTCGTCTTCGTTGTTGGATTGTTCTTCTTCGTGATTATCTTCACTAGTATATTCTGGTTCCAATGGGACATACCATAAACCATTTTCTTCGTTAAATATTGCCTGTAGTCCATCATAGTCTTGATTCTCTGTTATGTTCGTTATGATTTAACGGTTTAGCAATAGCAGTAGAAATTCCTGACATAGGTGTTGGTTTTGATAAGATTAATTACTTTTCTTACCTGGTGCCCATACAGTTCTTGGTTGACCAAATACTTGTTTGTTGGTAGGGAAATTCGAGCATCGATTCATATTCGGTTTTGGAAAATTAGAAATGGGTCATGTTGGAAAGGTATTCGTAGAGAATCTATTTGAAGGATTGTGAATAGGAAATTATAAATAAATAATAAAAAATTAAATAAATAATTAATATTTTGTTGGTGGAATGGGTTTTTTGTATAATTGTTGTGGAGGGAAGGAAGTTTTCGTTCCTTTCAGCGTTGTCGACCTTCTTTTAAGTTCACAGCATCTTGTACCTGTCCAATAGCTTATTCTAACGTTTGCGGCTTCAACGACTTTACATGCACTTGTGTATCCTCGGGAAAGTTTAGTAGATAAACTTGTAATGCATTTTGGGCGTAAATAATCACTCGCTGTGGTTTATGTTCCACGTTCGCTCTTTGTGCTAATTTCGTATTTAATTTTGATAATAGGGTTTGTAATCTATGTCCGAATGATATTGGATCTTTTTTAGGATGCGTTCGTGTGTTATTAAATTCTTGTACCAATTGACCGAAATTGCTTTTGTCACTAAAATAACTAGAAATCGCCTCTCTGACTTTTACCCAGGTGTCTAACTCGTTACGGGAACAAATTAATGATTTCGCACGATCTCTAAGTTTGCTTAAAATTGTTTGAAATATTATACTTTTGACGTCGTTATTGTTGGAATATTTTGTGCAAATTTTCTCGCTTGTATTGACAAATAAATTTAGCCCACTTGTCTCGCCATTGAATGTAGGGATTGTTTCTAGTTCTATTCTGAATAGTTGATAATTGATTTCTGCCATCTCGTCGTGTATGTTCAAATTTTCTAAACTTTCTAACAATAATTCTTCCCGTTTGCGTGTGTTTGTTTGTTCGTTCGTTCGTTTGTTTGTGGATTTTACCAATTAAAGGTAATGACAGGATTGTCACGTCGGGGAAAGAGGTGTATTATAAATAACACGGTTTTCAATAATTGAAAATGATTGCAATAATCAGGGTGAGCCGCATTGTAATCTAGATAGTACTCACTTTGCTTCCGTGGCTGGCAAAGTGTCTTCTTTTCTTCGGCTCCTTCTATTTCTTAGATTCGGAAAACTCCTGAACTAGTGAAATACACCAAATTTATCACTTCCGAAAATCTGTGGAGTATATCCTATTGACTGCGCCAATTTTATCGATTACATCGAAACAGAGATTTCTTCTAGGTGAATACAATAAGGTTGACCTTAATTCTAATCAAATAAACTAACTATCTAATAACTAACTAGTACGTGACAATATGTGATATTATCCATAATTGTGCACATACGAATCCCATAATCGTACACAATCACATACAAATGACAATATTTCTAGAATACGGATACGCACACCCGAAGGACATATGTATGTATGTATTTATCCGTTTAGTATTAGTAGAGACGTGTTCGAATGCATTCTACTTTAGCATCGACTGGCAGTATTATTAAATGTACTGCATGCAATATCAAAATTTTACCATACAGTATTATGGTATTATGATTGTTTGTAAACAGAACGTTAAGAACAAACGTAACCTGCTAAATGCAAAACGTGATTGATGATGCAAAACTTCATTTTTTTTAAATTTTCAAACTCTCGTAAAATGATAGGCGTCTCAATAAATATTTCTGAATGGATGCTAAAGTTACAGTACCTACGAAAATTCCATACCACAACATAAGAAGGTATACGATCTAGCAAAATTTTTATTGATCTACAACGTAATAGGATAACATTTGGTACTATAAAAAATTATATAAACCTAAATAAGAAGTTTACTTTATTTTTACATAATCAGCGGTTTATTTAAAAATAACATTACAACAAGTATTCAAAGTGACCGCCATGTCTTGCTAAACACAAATTTACACGCCTTTTTTGTTTTAAAATAACGCTATTAAAGCATTTACATTGATATTTATTATTTTTACAATAGTGTCTTCTAAATTATGTAAAAAAGTTTCGAGCATTTTGTTATTTAAACATCCACAGAGAATAAATCTAATAGTTTCAAATCAAGCTATCATGTTGGCCAAATTCTCTACTGATTTCATTAAGAAATGGTTACAAAACGTCTATAGTTGCGTTGGTTACTTGAGGTGATGCACTATCCAGCTGAAAGTACCCATTTCTACGTTCATCATCATACAATTTTTCTATGAGTGATTGTGGCGTTTATTGAAAAGATATGATCAAATAATTCTGCCCAATCTATACTATACTCCTACCTTCAATGAATGAAGACTATATACGTTCGATGTAAAGGTATGTATTAGCTGTTGTCCATGTTCGATAATTCTGATTATTTACGTACCTTAACAAATGAACCCATGCCTCGTCAGATATGAATGTTATGGTTAAAATATCTTCATTATTCAGATAATTCTTCAACCATTTGTATTAGTGTAGGCGCTGTCCATACTCAATAGATAATAATTCCTACAGTTTCCACATTGTAGAGGTAAATATTATGTAAATTCTGTATGAGAGTGCGGTAAGTAGAATAAGCTATACTTATAAAATTAATAGTTTTTCAGCTATATTTAGTAAATTCAACGCATATATTACAGTAAGGTATGATTAAAGACATCTGCGATATCAAAAAATACACTTACCAGTTTACCAACATCTATAATTACTTTTTTATATCACAACTGATACAAGTAACATTAAATGAAAGTTTATCAAATTATACACTTAATTTCTTTATTGTTTTAGCTGGACCTTGTTGTATGCTCTGCCGTAAATCATTTATAGTTTCTTAGACAAGTACTTTTGGTCAACTAGTTGACTTTTTCTTGCAAACAGAATTATAATTTTCAAATAGCAGTACAATAGCAATGTGTACCATGTGCATGTGTATCTTTATCAAATTATTAAAAGTAAACATGTACAGCGCTAAAATGTTGACAAAAAATTAACATTAACTATATACGTTTAAATATACGTTCCTGTGTTGTTTGAGAAGATTGTATTGACTATGACTAGATTGCCTGCGCCTTATGTATACCACTTCGATAACAAGTTTCCAAAATTAATGGCTTTCGCTTCCCGAATAAAGTATAACATAACCTCTGTTTTATTTTCTATTTTTACCTGTATTTCGACTCGACTTCATTAGCTTTTATGAAAAAAATTATTTGCAGAAACAGAATGAATTTATATTTATAACAACGTCATCATAACATCTTTAAGCAGCAGTTAGCTATGTAACAACTTTTTTAGCGTTGCAGTCATTTTAGCTAACCTAGATAAATAATATACAACGAAAAATTCAATTTGTCTTCAAGCTTTATGGCTCAGTCGATATATGCAACATACCGTAAGTACCTTACTCTATAATGCACGTCAAAGTAAAATCATTCTTAATGTGTTATTTATAATTCCGTCGCCGAGCAGACTGAGACACTTCCGTGATAAGCCAATCTTGCCGCTTTGACCATCGAGCCGTTTCCAAAATTAATGATACTTTTTGGTTGATATAATTCAAATGTGCTTTTATTTATTTGTAGCTGCTTTCCATATTAGTGCTTTACAAAATAGACGATATCAACATATACATATAAGCTGTGGTTAGGAAATCAGTTCCTTTGAAGAAACTTATAGTAAGTCTATACTGCCCGGCTGGTATATTAGGAGGTAATCCTTCATCTCGAACATTAAAATTTTCGATGCCATAGTATCCCTCAAAATAAAATGATAATATGATAACATCTGTACTATCACTTATACTACTTGTCTAACCGGTTTGAGTGGGCAGATAGTTAAATTGCTATTTTGAAAGACTCTGTCCATACCAAACTCCTTCCTCTCCAGTAGCCGACATACTCCCACATCGAATCTAATAATTTGGAGTTTAGGCAGATTATTTAAAATGGCTTCTAACACTATGTGCATCTAAAAATTACGAGTTACAGCAGTAATCTTGTGGCTTTACGAAATAGTCACCTTATAATCATTACCATCGAGAATTCTTTGCAAATGAAAATATATACTATACGCACGATATGTACGATTTGGCTTGACATTGAACAGGTGCACAGAGCTGAAATAAGTACGATTATAATCCGCTAACTCGGCATGTCTGTGCACAATTTTAAAATCATTTTGCTGAAACTGAAATAACAGATTAAAAGTGGTGCATAGATTACACACCTCAGTAGGAATAGTAGTCAATGATATGTAATTCTATACTATGTATATAGTGCACAACTTGTGAAGGGAATAAATTTTAAATATAGTAGTGCATCAATTATCCGAAGTAATTAGGGAATTAGACAAGCAATATTTAGAATAACCGATATTAGTTCTTAAATTTATTGTTTTAGCACATACGGATGTATAAGATTTCTATCGAGCTTTTGGACATTAGAGTGTTGGATTTATGAAGTATATATTGAAAATTATTTTAAGAAAAAGTCAGAGTATTTTTTTTGTTTAAGTCTAGAAACTCGTTTTCCTGTTGCTCAATTCCGTATGCATTTTAGTAAAACTAAACACCTTTATACGCGTCTTCCTTCTGTAATCATTTCGTCGCCGTATCAAGAGGTTGGGATACTTCCTCGCAGCCCATTTTCAATAATTTCATAATACAGATACTCTTTACCATTGTCATAGTTAATCAGCGACTAACTAGTAATTAATTACATATAGATCACGTTCAAATCATCCCTTAATAGCCTTAGAATGCTTGGTATCTCTTTTATAACCTCAGAAAATTCCGTAGTGATATCATTGATTGACGATCTATTGTTATTGCGCCCACAAGCAGGCAGATTTTCATTAGTATTAGTAGTGCTTGTGTCTGGATCTCCTAAATAAAGCTTCTACCAAAACTTTATTTATGATTGAAGGCAAAGTGTTTGCTAACATAAAATGGAAAATTTTCGCTGTTCTTTTGAGCAACTGGACCATTGATTTTTTCTTCTATGTCGGAACACAGTATAAATGCATTAATAAACCGGAGAAGTAACACGTTCGGAATTATTTTTTATCAAAAATACAAATAGGAGAACGATATTAGACTCAGAAGAGAGAAGAAGAATGGGGATTGGTAGTGATGATTATGTAGAATGTAGCTGTAAAAGTTAGGGACAAACTACAACAGATAAAACAATATAAAGAATTACCTGAAAGTGCATTTACGATCCATAACGCAACACAAAATTAAGAGAGAAAGTAAGAGAAACTAAATGGTATAGAAAAAAGAGCATAAGTTAGAAATCAGTATTAATTGTGGAACAATTACGTATGGCCGACAAAGGAAAAAAAGAACTCATGTAAAAACCAAGAACGTGGCATGTAAAACATACTCACATGCATCTAAAAGAAGACTGAAAAGATATGAAATATAGAAGCAAGAAAAAGATAAAAGTATTAGTAAAAGTATTGAAGAGGTAAATTTCGACAGACTTCTAAATAGAGATGGAAATTGATAGTAAAACAAACTATAAAATCACACATTACGATACAAAGTCAAAACTAGCACACAAAACATGTAGATATGGCCTTTTTTAGATTTCAGTTAGTGTTAGATGGACTAATATAAACTATAGCAAATACTGATATAGAAACAGGGGTAAGTGATAGAGCAGGTAGAATTACAGAAATGATATCTGCTTATATCGTAAGCAGTAATCCAATTATTGAAGACATCTTGAGCTTGTTGAGTAAATGGCAGAAACGTATTACACAAACTGTTAAAATTAATAAAACAGTAAGAATAAAGGTGTCAGGGCTATCTTTCCATCTAAGTAGCAGCTTAATCAAATACATTATTTATTATACTTTACTTACATACACAATTACTAATTATAGTAAAGTTTATTTCAGTATGGCTTCTTCGTAGGCAATTCAGAAAATCAGATGAAAATGTCTTGGTTCTTAGCGGCGGTAGGGGTGTAGTAATAAGCATTATCGGTGATTATAACAATACTTAATTAATCTCAATTTTAAACTCTAAAATAATCTAATGCCACTTTACTTACCATTATTACCAGCCCGATGCAAACTAATGTTATTACTATAATAATATTTTCCATTCCACTATATCATGTGGGATACCTGTACTGATATTGTATGTACTATGCAAACTAATCCTTATATACATATGTAGCTTTACTTAATATAAAAACGCTTAAATTAAGCCATTAAAAACACATCACCACTCCAAAATAGCAAAAAAGCGATTACAGTTCTGTAATCGCAGTTGAAAGTATTTAAACTGTATTAGCGATGGGCGATTCGAATATTTTTAGTGATTCGAATCCAAGTTGCTCCTAAAATAAAAGATCCGTATATTATTATTCGTACCGAAAGGATTTGTATCAACTTGTGATGATTCATGACTGTCCGTACTAGCGGCAGGATTCGAATCGTTCTGGTGATCCGAATGCTAATTACTAGAAACGATCCTTATGAATCGTGCCGAAAGATGGTAACAGATTCAGACCGGTTTTACAGCAGTATACATATAACTTAATATTATAGGTATTTCACTGAATAAGAAAATATTATGCGCAAACAAATCAAATTAGAATAGTGTCTTCGTACTGGTAAGTTCTCTTAGAGCAACATTCATCCTTAAAACATAGAAAACACACATTTTAATCGGAGCAAATACTGTAGTAAGCTATTTGACAGTTTAGAGTTATGATGAGTGTTATTTGTTTTCCATGGCCATCTTAGTTTTAACATATTGCTGTCTTGAAATGCAGTCTTTTATAAAGCGAATTTAAAAACGAAAATATCTCGAAATCTATTGCAGATAGGTATATGACAGCAATGCTGTCATTATCAAGGCGATAATAATATTATCGCCTTGATAATGACAGCTGTTGAAACGCGTCGGTGTTTTAGTTAAAACTTGTTTGGTGTTCAGTGGGTTAAAGTGTTTAGTGTTATAAATCCTTCTCGCTTATTGCAGATCTAGTGCGAAATTGATTTAATTTTGAAATCGCTATGACTCGGTTAATATGGAAGCACAACATTTTCTTTTTCTGGCACAAAACAGTACAAAATGAAAGTGTGTACAAAATCTTGATATGTTGAGATGGCGGGCCTGGAGACATGCCAGAGCCGGATATTCAAATCGTTATAACTCGGTTAATATGGAAGCAAACATTTTTCTTTTTGCGGTAGAAAACACACACAAAATAAGTAGATACAACATGATAGTGTATACGAAATTTCGAAATAGGGGGTGGTGGGGCTGGCATGTCCCTGGCGCCGCCAAAAAGGAATGAATTCTGTTAATATGAAAGCACAAAATTTAATTTTTGCGGTACAAAACAGCACAAAATAAGGACAAAATGATAGCTTATACAAAACTCGAAAGTACGGGGATTGCCGGGCCGGAGAGATGTACCCACCCAAAGCACAGTATATATTCAAGCAGTAGTTGCACTCCTCGAAAATTGTGATACAAAACGGTAACTCGCGCATTGCATTGCGCAATGTCGCATAATGGCAAAATTTGGAATTAGGATTGTTTACATTTATCTGCATCTGCATTTATCATTTGAATAACCTATAAAAGTATGTGTTGTCGTGTTAGAGAATTCGATGTACTGTATTGCCAACTCAGGATTCAAAATTTTGCCGCTTTTATCATTATTAATTTTTCAATCTGCCACAATGCGACATTGCGCATTGCAATGCGCGTGTTACGCTTTTGTATCAAAAGATCAAAGGTGCCGACACGAAGTGAAACTACTGCTTGAATATATACTGTGCCCAAAGTATGTATTCATACTACGTTTAGTATTAGTATAGAGGCGTGTTCGATTGTATTCTACTTTAGAATAGACTGGCTATGTTATTAAATGTACCGTTTGCAATATCAACATTTTATCATACGGTATTTTTATTTGTAAACAACATTTTAATAACAAACATTAGGTAGGTACCTGTTGTAATTTACCATATTAGAATTTTGCGTATGACTTTGTTACGATGTTAAGTGAATAAATACAGTATTTTATAAAATGTTAAAAACAATGAATTTCGAAAGTTTTGGAATAAATACATTTCGGAATGGATATTACCAACAAGCAGACAATTACGGTTGAATTTACAGTAGGTGAATAACACGATTACGGATCAAATAAGGACAAATAAGGTAAAATATAAAAAGGAATGTGGTTGAAAGTGGATGAAACAACGGATGTAAGAAAGAATTGTATTTTACACTATATGTTAATGGGTACTTTGAAAAGCTATGACGCATCCTTGCTCCTTCTTTTATGCAATACAATATTACAGAAAGCAAACGCTGAAACGATAGCAAATAGGTAGGTATGTACATATGTACCATTAAGAAGTTCAATACGTCGGTAGTCCACGTCGTAATGTTAGTTACACATGGAGATTCAAACTTGTTTAAGGTTGGAAAGTTACTAAGAGAATCTCATCTTTAATTGCTTCATATAATGTGTTTGCTCCAAGCGTTTTATCTTGTTTTATTAAATCTCCAAAATACATTCGTGAACCACAGCCGGTAGTGAAGAGAGAAACCTGGTTTCAAGCTGTATTATATTACAAGAAATATTGTCACCAAATTAATTAAGCCAGTGGCTATTTTCAAATACGAAAGTTCAAACAGATTCCCAACCAGATATCCGAAAAATAAATTTAAACTTAAATTCGCGCAGATATCATCAGAAGCAGAAAACTCGCTTTTCCAAATACATAAACATATGTTTACTTCTCCGTAGAACTCTGAGCGAATCAACAATGGAAAACGTTCTAATAATCCAATACCACAGCAAATTTTTGCGTCAGTTTAAACCAACAACACATTCAAAGTAGAATAGTAAGTACATAATTATATTTACAATTGCACCTCTACTACGAATGCATTCGTTAGTGCAGGCTTACTTACAAATATGCATCACATTTAAATATTCGATGACATTCGACATATCCGTTTCAAATATTCTTATATTTGATCATTAACCACAACATCATTATGTTCTACCTTTTTAAAGTAATGTAATTCTATTTGCGTAGTGACAGCTGCTCTGTTTCCAGATTCGAATTTGCGAGCATCAAAGGGAGTTTTAAGTTGTTTCCCTACTTTAAAAATTCAATTTATTTTGTAAACTAGGGGTGAATCCGAAAATCCGAATCGTTTTAAATTCACGATGAACAAGATGACACAGCACCGAAATTTCAATTGCCATATATTTGATGATCTCCTTAAGTATGTTATTCATTTAGGAAGAAAAGGAAACCGAATGTTGTTACGTTTTATAACATTATTTACAATCTTTAAAATATATGTAAAATATTCGAAAGTTAGCATTAAGTATTCGCAATGAAGATTTTTTAGTATTTCAGTTAATTTAATAATAGTATCTTTGAATAATATTGAATAACAAAAAGTGCATCTTATCGCGGATTTTTTGGTTGGTGGATGTAACATAACTCATACAAGCATATATCTCAGTTCTATAGAACTCACAAATTTAAATATTGATGTTTATGTTCATTTTTCTATACCAATTTTTGCATTATATTCAATTTTATTTGCCAGAATGCATTGTTCTAATGTCAGTATACTAATAACTACAGTCGTTTAAATCTTTAGTGTCGAGCTTATGCCTTTTAACAATAATTGAAACGCTGATCTTGTATTTTGCCGAATTCCATCACAGGGCAAACATTTTTCTGGTGTCTTTAATTGTAAGCTATGTCTTCCGCAAAAATTACACCCAAATTTTTCTCAAATGTCGTTCTGTTTATTGGGAGCTAATTGCACAATTATTAGGAATTGTATGCTGGTACTTTAGTTTTCGTATGCTTTCGAAAATAATTCTCTAGACGTTTACTATGAGCACGAAATTTCTCACGTTGACAGAGACTGGTATTCTTAATATACCTACATCTTATAGGATTTTCTCTGGTAAACATTTTTGTAGAAAACGCAAATTTTTTATTTGAAATTAGTTGGCGAAATAAATCCGATTAGTTTACGAAAGTCGCTTTTGAAAATCTCACCTAAACAGTTTAAATCGCATACGATTATTATGACTCGGTATTGAAAAATTATCCCTTAAGTTGATTTCCACATGCCAGAATCTTCCGTTTAAAAATTAGAATTATCGACTTTGTATTGTACGTTTGTCAACAGAGACTTCATCATATAATTCTAATGAAGTTAGGAATGTACATACTGTAGCACATTCAAATTTAGTTGGTATATTGTTTTGTTTAATGTTAGTAATAAAGATAGCTTATCGGGTGAGTTTATCATCTGAAAATGGTCATTATATTCCGGTACAGAACGGATGTAAAGTACTAGACAGCACAGAAGTAAGTATATGTTATATGTACCATAGCAGACATAAGAATTGAATCACCTATTTTGCGGGGTGCCGATAGCGATTTAATCTCTGATTTACTATTTGTTTGGTAAACTGTATGTGTCAGGTATACGGCTTTGCATATTTATGTATAAAATACGCTACAGTTTATATCTGCATACATATATTTAAATATATATACTTTTAAGTCTTAACGTATCACTTACAACCCTCTTGCATTTGCACAATTAGTATACATATTTAAAATTAATTATTATTATTAATAATTAAATTAATTTTTATTTAATAAGACAATCCATACTTCCTGATATACACACAATACGTGGGTATATAGTATCATTATATCATATAAAGTAATTCGCTATAGTTGCGTGAAAAGGGACGAAGTCAAATAAAATACTATGAAAAAACAATAGAAACAATTTAATCTGAAAAATGATTATTTATCTACGACAACAAAATACATGATGAAGTAATTTGTAATACTTAAGAGGGTCGTTTACCAGCTGATTATTTTACAGCGGTGCCATATCTACATAATTCTATAAATTGTTTGCTTGATTTTATTTCAATATAATTTGAAAATTGGGTTTCATACACATATTTCTACAAATATTTTATATTATTTTATATATACATATTTTATATTATTATATACAATTTAATCCATTAATATTCGATATTAACTTCACAATCTCTATTCCCGTTTACCTGGATAGGGAAATAGAGATTATTCAATTAATTTTTAGATTTAATTATTGAAATTTGCTATGAGCATGCAAAATACGTCTACACATGTGTGTATGAAGCTCAATTTTAAAATACGGTTAAAATAAATTATAAAAACATTATATTCTGAAAAAATTTAATTGTGGCAACTGTCAAACGGTAGCCGGCCCTTTTAACAATTCAAAAAGACATTTTCTATCTATTGTTTTTTGAATGTTGTAGTTAAACTTAGAACAGTAATAAACGGTAAAGATTTACTGCAAATCAGTATACAGGGTGACTGGTAATGAAACCGTCATATTTTACAGCGTATTAGTAAAGATCATTTGCAATACATACAGCCCAATTTCCCTTATCCAAAAGGCGCCAGTTTTCGACCTAGTGTTTTTTTTTGTTTTTTTCGAAGTTCACTAAATACGCTCACTCAAACTTAAAATTTACGAAAATAATGGAGCTTTTTCTCAATTTCTCAGTTTGTCTGCCTAGAAGACATCTCAACACACATTATTTATCGGTGACAATTACGTTAAATACTTGGAAAATTAAAACTTCCGCTTTTGATGAAACTGTACACTCAGCCGCTACCTCTGTGACTATTTATTTAGCGATCGTATCTACAGTTTCATCAAAAGCGGAAGTTTTAATTTTTTTAATTTTCCAATATTTCACCAAAATGTTGAAGATGATAATGCGTTAAGACATTAATACTTCGACAGGATCATCATTTTCTATAGCCACATCTATAATCATTTGTAATCACTCTATTAATCTATAAATCGAACAGATAAACGAATATATGCATACAATATAATAATACAATCATTGTAAAATAAAAGTATTTAATTATTTGTATTAGCAAATCCGTAACTACATTAGAAATTCTTTCTAAGAAGTAAATATCCATCTATTAGTATAATTAAGGATCGAGTAGTATTTTATATATCGCAAATTATGTGTATACGACTAACACATATATTGATAAATACATATTACAGCGGACACTAGGATAATGCTATTTGTAGGTGTATTCACAGTGCATGCTATTGCGGAAGATATTACTACCTAATGTCTTTATACTCATGTCTAAAATATATTACAGCATACAGCCGCTGGCACTTTACAGTTGACCAAATTGTTTGTCTGTGTATATTTCGTTACCTGATTTAGTCCCGAGGAAATTTTATGGCTTTTCGATTCAATACATCTGTCTTTTATAGTACATATTACCTACCGTCCTTAAGTTTAATCGCACCATGTAAAAGTATAGTGTTACTATGAAATAAAACTACTATAAATAAAATTCTTG
The DNA here is from genome assembly GCA_023690525.1 of Holotrichia oblita. Taxonomy (NCBI): domain Eukaryota; kingdom Metazoa; phylum Arthropoda; class Insecta; order Coleoptera; family Scarabaeidae; genus Holotrichia; species Holotrichia oblita. The sequence goes on along the minus strand of CM043019.1, from coordinate 54,624,797 downwards.
AGTTTTATAGAAAAAATATTTACTAAATAAAAACTACATATTCTAATAAAACTTAAACATAAAATTTCTAAATATTTACTTGCTTATACAAATTAAATTTTGCTTTCGTCAAAATAGCTTCCTTTCTGCTTAATGATGGCGTTACAAATGCGAGGCATGCGGTGGATTAATTTTTTAAGGTATAGTCCTTCTCGACGTTGTTCCATGCATTTTGTAAAGCAGTCCAAAGAGTCTCTTTGATCGTAGGTAAAGTTTTACGTACGTCACGGTCTAAATAATCCCATAACAACTCAATCGGGTTACAGTCCGGACTTTGAGGTGGCCAGGTCATTAATGTCAGGATTCCTTCTTCTGATTGTCGTTCAAAATAGTTCTTTACTATCTTGGCGGTGTGTTTGGGATCGTTGTCCTGTTGGTAAACGAACCCTCTCAAAACAGGCCCCAAAACACCCCCAGACCATAACATTACCCCCACCGTGTTTTACAGCGTGTTTTACCGTCTTCACAACACACTCATCCAACAGCCTTTCTCCCACACGACGGCGAACAAATGTGCGTGGTTTATTACTAAAAATTTCAAATTTGGACTCATCAGTCCACAAAACTTTTTTCCACTGTCCAACTGTCCAGTTTTTATGGGGGTGTGCCCAACAAAGTCTTTTTCGCTTATGTTGGGCTGAAAGACGTGGTTTCTTTGCAGCTACTCGACCTTTCAACCCAGCTTCTGCTAAACGTCGTTTAACAGTTGTTACGCCAACTGTTTTCCGATGATGAACATTAAAATCTGCAGCGATTTCAGGAGCCGTAAGTCGTCGATTTCGCAAACACATCACTCTAATATACTTGTCTTCATTGCTTAAAGTTGCCCTTGGCCGTCCACTGCGTCTACGATCATTAAGTTGGCCAGTTTCTTCCATTCTTTTAATTGTTTGTCGCACGCAATATTCGGAAACTTTCAATCGTCGTGCAATTTCTCGTTTGGAAAGATTAATTTCATGTAAAGTTTTATGATCCGTGATTTTTCCAAAAGGGTTAACTGCTTTCGCTTCGCCATTTGGCAACAAATAACTTAAAACAGAATTTAATATCAACACTTCTTTACAGTATCACGTTCGTCAAGCTAATCAACCGAAATAAATAAGTACAGAACCAAGTATATTAAATGTAAATGGAAGGAGTATTTCCTAATTATACAGGTAGTAATGCTCATTTAACCCGAACTATAAATTAACCAATATCTACTTCAGAATGGATTACGGACCCCAACTGTTTATGACCCAAATTGCTGTATTTCTAAGAAACTGAATTCTGTCTAAACTAATCTGCAAATAGTTTTCGTACTTATTCAAAATTACCTATTTATGTCTCAAATTATTGGTTTTAATATGTATTACATTCTTGTATAATGCGCTTGCCTATTTATATTCATTGAAAATTCACAGTTTTATCTAGTGCGATTAACCTTAAGGACGTTAGTGAACATGTGTATGTATTACGTAGTAGTTTTATATCCAACAGCCTTAAAATGATTGTTCGAGTTATTATGACGCAAAAGTACTGAGCTTACTGTTTTTAATTGATAAATATAAACAGACATTTTACATACAACCTAGTGGTCCACTTGGATAGGCAACTTAATAGCCAGCGTTGTTTGCATAGCATGTTTTTTTCATTTGTATTTTAAATGATTTCAAGTAAACCTTAATAGTAGGTGGTAGGGTCTAAGCGATTAGTTCGTATATAAATTAACTTTAATCGAAAGCTCAAACTCTTTACCAACAAAACAATCTTTTGTTACAAAATATCCTTTGTTCTTGAATATGATTTATTTTCCGTCCACTTTTTATCGAAAACGAGGTTCATGTTTTTTAGAGCGATTTTTCAATTTTGTATATAGCTTATTTTAAAAACAGTGATGGAGATCCTTTTTTCTGTTAAGTTTAGTTAATATCGCAATAAAGTCATCATCAAAGATGGTAAAATATTACAAATGTTATTACATACTTACATCTAAATTTTACAAATATTCTTAACATATGTAGAACAAAAATTTTTAAAAACTCTTATGTTACCTAGTAGATTGTTTAGCTTCTTTGTCCGTCTCATTATATAATTTCAGTCCTTTATAATGCCGGGTTTCCACCAAGCGGACAGGACAAAAACAAAACACGAACTGTCCATTTGAACAGAAATTTCGAACAGTTTTGTTTGAACACTGTTGGGTCCCCAACGAACTTTGTGTTTACACCAGTCACGAACAGAAATCAATAAGAACTCTTTATGTTTTGTTTAAGTTTTATTATATTTATAATTTCAGTAGCCCCCAATTAGGTTGGAGGTTTCTTCCGTTGTCCATGATTTTTTATAAGTCTTCTAGAAGTACATATACCTGTTTTTAGGTGTATTTTGATATAATAAAATAAATTACTTCCATCAGACATTGCGAGTTGTTCCCTTCACGCACCAAATCGCTACCACTAAATCACAACAACGAAAATGAAAACAAACTGGTTCTAATTTCAAGGACGTTTACACCAAGCTGACAAACATTCCTAGAACACGTGGACCCTTTGAAGTTACCGACATTCGCCGGGACACTGTTTGTGTTCTTAAAAACTCTATTTGCGGACTAACAAATTTAGAAAACGCTCCAAAAGTTCTAGAACAGTTCGCGGACTGTCACAAACGGACCGAGTTCGTGTTTTGCTTTTGTCCTGTCCGCTTGGTGGAAACCCGGCATAATATTCCTATCATAAATGTCTTTAGTAGAAACAATAAATTTATTTATATATTCCGGTACCATATTGTGTACAATTTTATAAATAAGGATAATATATAGTATTAAAACAAACTCGCTGTTTAACACTGAGCCACTGCAACGTCTCCAGCATTAGCACTATTGGAGTATAGCGATTACAGCCCAAAATGATTCGCATTGCCTTGTTTTATAATTTTTGTAATCTATTTAAATCGCCTTCATTTACTAGAAGCAAAACCGTAGTATTCAAAATGCGGAGCGATAATAGTCTTATATACCATAATTCTAGCCCATAAACTTAATTTATTACTTTTTCTCCCTAAGAAATCTTTTTTTCTACTTTTTTAACAATATAGTCTATGTAATTTTTAAATGAGAGCTTACAGTAAATAATAACACCAAGATATTTTATTTCAGAAACTATTTCAATAACTACATTGTCAATGTCTGGAGAAACTACAGGTCTACTACTAATAATCATCGCTTTTGTCTTCAATGTGTTTATCTTTGGCTTATTTGTTTTAACCACTGCACAATCACTCTTAGGCCACCAATGATTTTGTTTGCGGCACGTAGAACAATAAGTACTTTATTAATGGAATCATGAATTTTAATGTGGCGTCAAAAAGTTTTGCTAATTGAATGCTTTATCCTGAATGATGTATACAAATAGGTTATTATTGCTACTCTATTTCTGTTTTCGGAATTTCCACATATCTTTGCGAATCAGGTCACTGCTCATCTTTTGTTAACTGTATAAAGCAGGAAAGTTTTGAAATATTGTGTGTGTGTGTGTTCATTATAAGGTAACCGCGTTGGTCAAGTTACGAAAGAGACAGCAGAGTTGTCAATTATTTGGATTGTTATTCATAATTTAAAAAATATATGTTACCTCTTTTACGATTGCTAATTTCCTTTATTATTGAAGTTGGAAGGCCTCGCCCTGGCTTTCTGCTCTGACTTTACATTACAGTAATAATTATTGTTTGCAGGTGTTCCTTTCGTCTGGTGTTGTAATTTAAGACTTTTTCAATTTGTCCTACTACATATTTATTTCCTTCATCGGAGTGTTATAATGAAGAAACTATCATTCGAAAATTATGCGCAGGTACCCACGGAAAAAGTGTTACACACGGGAAATTGTCACAAACGAGAGCGTTATAACGCAATTATAATGTAAATATTTATTAAAAACAGTCTTCTAATGTTAATTCAACCTAAAACTATCAACACTAAACCAGTGATCCATCTGAACACAAATTGGAGTTAATTCCTCATTATTTTGTGTATATTGTTCAACAGTAAAATCTTATTGCAATGTATTATAGTGAACCAACGCTATTCTTTTTCTTAGTATACACTACCGTCCATAAATGAGGGATCAGTAGCATACAAATTCGTCACTTTAGTAATTTACCTGCCCAAGTAGCTCCAATCTAAATAAAATATGTTTGGTACGTTTGCAAGATATTTACAAAGGGAAATTGCATAAATCCCTACAATAAATAGCAACTTTTCGGAAGAGAATAAACAAAGTTCTGTTAATCCATTTATGACCTGGAGAGGTACAAAGCCCGTTCTTATAGAAAGAAATCGGTAAAGCCACTTATAATACTGCAATATTTACGTAATTATTCTACGAATGAAGTATTTAGATATTTAGGATATGAAACATTTATCATAGAAGAAGTATTAATTTGTGCTTTAGTGCTGTCCGATCAACTTGTGATACGAGTACGTAAGATAAAGAATTGTTTATCGCGAAAGAATGGCAAAACGAAAAGAGTTGAGTGCAGAGACATGTAGTGCTGTCATTACTTTACATAAAGAAAATTATTCGTTGCGGCAAATTGCGAAAAAAACTTAAATTAACTTACCGAGCTGTCCAAGGAACAGTGAAATGCTATAAGACAACAGGAACGACGCATTCCGGAAAGCGATCCGAAAGACCCACAATAACGAACCCGGCTGAAGATCGACGTTTGGAAGTAATATCCAAAAGAAACCGACGCCTACCAGCTACAAAGATTCGAGCTCAACTCATGAAAGCCGCGAAACGCCAGTGTCCCTTACTACGGTAAAGAGGCGCTTAACAAAAACGGGGTTACAGGGACGCATTACTGCTCGCAAACCGTTACTGAGACCACAAAACTGCCAGAAACCGTTGCAATGGGCTAAAGAGCATTAAAATCGGAACATCGATATGTGGAAAAAAGTGTTATGGACTGATGTGTCAAAATTTCAAATTTTTGGCAGTAATCGGAGTGTTTACGTTCGACGCAGACGAGGTGAAAGAATGCGTGATGATTGTATTGTGACTACCGTAAAGCATGGAGGAGGTTCAGTGCTAGTTTGGGAAGCATTTTCCTTCGACGGTGTTAGAAATCTGCATCGAATCAACGGAATATTAACAAAAGAGCGGTACAAGGTCATTTTAGAAGAACATGCTATTCCTTCGGGGTTGCAATCGATTGGAGAAGGGTTTCATTTTCAGCAAGATAATGACCCAAAGCACTCTGCTCGACTTTGTAGAAACTATTTGCAGCAAAAAGAAGCAGATGGAATACTTGTTAACATGATTTGGTCTGTACAATCGCCAGATCTCAGTCCTATTGAGCTGCTCTGGGATGAGATGGATAGAAGGGTGAGGGAACATTGTCTACGGTCACAACAACAGCTTTGGGAACATCTCCAAGAGGCATGGAACGCAATTCCAGTAGAGACACTTCAACGACTTGTATTAAGAATGCCCAAAATATGTAAAGCAGCTACTAAGTGTGCCGGTGGATATTTTTCTGAGAATAAATTAAAATATTTTTATTTTTTATTAAATATTATATGGCTTAGAATTTGTAAATATTACTTTATTTTTTAAGAATTCAACTTTGTTTTGTTAGAGTTATGTAATTTTTTTAATATATGCATCGACTAATTTATTATGTTGTGTTGTATCATTTTTCTTCTACTGATCCCTCATTTATGGACGGTAGTGTATGTAGGTATCGCAGGCAGGATTATAAAGCTGCAATTATAATGAAGTGTGTTTATAGTTGTGACTGTCTTCTCCTATTTGTTGTCGCTAGTTAAAGTCCAGAGCATGTATTAAGAACTCAAAATATCCGTGAATTTGCAGAACAAAATTGCTTTTTTAATAATCGCTTATTCGACACCCGAAAATTTTCCTTTTAATGTAAACTATATACAGGGTGTAACAATAGTGCGATATTCTTCCATATCTCCTTTGTTATGTAAAATACAGCAAATATTTAAATACGAAAGTTGTTTAATTTTATGAAATTTATATTGCAAAATTATTCTACGATATACAGGTGTTTAGTTTGCCCGTAACCACCAGTAACTTTACATTTTTAAATAGAACACCCTATATATTATCACGTTTTGGAATTGCTTAGGGCATTTTAAGACAACTTTATATAAGATAATATTCAGTTATTTTCATTAGTTTGCAAGATATTTACATTTGATTGAAAATTTTGACATTTAGCTATCTTCAGAAGTATGCCATTATTTTGGTAACGGAAAAATATAACATTATAAAACTTAACATGCCATTAGAAGCATCTTCTGTGATGACACTAAACAGATGTAGACTTAAATACGTTATACAGAGTGTTCTAGAAATCAGTGTCTTTTTGAAACAATTGAATTGCGAAAATCTCCATTTTTTTCAAATTGAAACACTATATTTTTACAGGTTAGTTGAAAGCGAAATTTTATTACCTATCAGTATGATTAAAACATGTATGTAGTTAAAATTAACGGTTTTAGAGATATTTCAAATTATTTCATATTTCTGTATGCTGCTATGTAGGTGCGCTTTTTAAAAGAAACTTTAGAGACCAAATACTAAATAAAAATTTGAAAATTGAACTTTCTTTACTATTTGTCTGCTGTGCTGACATTTTCGTAAATCTACGTGCGTTTTAAATTGGTAGTTATATTTAAAATATGAAGGTATGTTAACGACCGCGAGCGCACCTACATTGCAGCATACAGAAATATGAAATAATTTGAAATATCTCTAAAACCATTAATTTTAACTAGATACATGTTTTATTCATACTGATAGGTAATAAAATTTCGCTTTCAACTAAACTGTGAAAATATAGTGTTTCAATTTGAAAAAATGGAGATTTTCGCAATTCAATTGTTTCAGAAAGACACTGATTTCTAGAACACTCTGTATAGCGTATTTAAGTCTACATCTGTTTATTGTCATCACAGAAGATGCTTCTAACGGTATGTTAAGTTTTATAATGTTATATTTTTCCGTTACCGAAATAATGGCATACTTCTGAAGATAGCTAAATGTCAAAATTTTCAATCAAATGTAAATATCTTGCAAACTAATGAAAATAACTGAATATTATCTTATTTAAAGTTGTCTTAAAATCCCTCAAGCAATTCCAAAATGTGATAATATATAGGGTGTTCTATTTAAAAATGTAAAGTTACTGGTGGTTACGGGCAAACTAAACACCCTGTATATCGTAGAATAATTTTTCAATATAAATTTCATAAAACTAAACAACTTTCGTATTTAAATATTTGCTGTATTTTGCATAACAAAGAAGATATGGAAGAATATCGCACTATTGTTACACCCTGTATAAATTAGTATCTAATACACACATTATTCTAGACGAAAATATGACGTAAGAACAATACATATAAGAATTATCTTTTCTTTTTCGTAGTATAACTCTGTATACTGTAGAATATGTTTTAGAAAACAATTCAGGTTCTTTTACGAATTTTCCGGGAAGCGATAAAAAATCTTCAATTTTGGAACGAATTAAAATGTCAGTGACCTCCGTCAACTACCTAAATCTTCTATATAAGCTTGTGGGGCATGATTTCGGTAGCCAGAGAAGGGAGCTGCCTCGAATCAATTGTTTTCTCTTTGTGATTTATATTTTGGGTAGGTCTTCTCAAGTTGTAGTTTAATTTATGGCGGGTTTAGAATGGAAAGGTTAATGGTGTTTATGAAATTCGAGCGACAGCATTTTAGAGTATATGCTAAGTAATGAATCCTTATTGGCATCTTTTAAAAGCATGAAAACAGAACGCCTACATGTAATATTTTTTAAATAGAATATGCTGTTTTATGTACATACTTATGAGATGTATAAATAAACAACTCAGATCAACATGAAATAGTCAGCGTTAGAAATTAATCTGCTCTAGTGACTGGGAATAGTTTGATTAATTACGAACTTAATTAACACAAGAAGAATCCTATTATAATTTATAATATCAATAACTAATTTGATATTTCTTTGTAAAGCGGGTAATCTTTTACTGATAAATACAGGAAAATAAAATTAAATGAAATCGTCGAATTTAATGGATTTTCTTTGTTCAGCAAAAATCAATAACTAGGTTAAATATTTGTGTTTGACTTTTCCGTCGCTCCATAGAATTGAATTGTGCGATAAAACACTTATAATTGTTTCGTATTATCCTCTCCCTCACTGTCTCTCTTCGCTATAAATTTTAACTAAACCTTTCCCAGCAAAATCTTGTTTGATTGGCCGTTTGATGTTGTAATTGTATTTTATTACATTCTATTTACATATATGGTGTTCCTATACTATGCAATTTACTTGTTTGTCCATTCACATTATTTTCACTACAATCCAGCGTACAAGATTAAGATAGGTATTTCACACTAATTTTTTGAAATATTCCTTATTTGCCGACTGCAACAATTCGTTAAGACATATTTACTAAATTATTTAACCGCCTATATTATTTTATAATTGCGCTTAAATAATCGAAAGTTTTAAAATACTAGAGAGCTGACAGGACAACGTTAATACAATTGGGAAGTAGTTAGGATAAATTCGTTCTGAGTAAAAATGTAAAGAACGGTGAAATACTTCAGGAAAAGGTAAACGTAATGATATTGTAACCATTCTATTGTTGGCTAGTTATTAGTATAACGTGAAAAATGTCATTACTCGACAGATAAAATTACATTAATAGTGGTCCAAAATGTGCTTAGTTAACATTGCAGTCAGATTATATACCGAATAAGATATTGTATGCGTAGATATACTTGAGGGTTGTAGCAATACGCAAGCCCTCAATATACATATGTATAGTGAGTTAGTATTGTTTAACCAACATAACCTCATAATTTCTATGAACAGTTCCTATAATGCCGTATATCTCAAGAGTAAGCCACACAAACATATGCACCACTTGTGAGATAATTCAACGAACGCGTTTATTCACCACTTATCGAATCATCAGGGCATTCCGATTCGAAAACAAGCGAATAGATATAGTGCATGATATTGGAATTTGACTCGGATAATTCCTGAGGTTACACTAGTTAGTAGTTTACCATTGTAAAATGCATTTTTTACTGTGTGATACTATAGGTTGTAGCAATTCTTCTTTGAATATTTGGTTTGACTACTTAATCACAAGTAGTCTGCCAAATATATTTCCACTTTTAAGTTACAAAACACCTAAAAGTAGAAAGATATCTGGTATTAAATATATAAGTACGAAAGTAAACCTGTAAAGGTTATATATTGATTGTATTTACAACAATTGTAATATAATAATAAAGACTGTAATAACAAAGTATATAATAAATATGTACCATCTAATACCTATCTAGTTTAAAAGCAACGGTAACATTCTTAGTTGTGCAATCACATATTGGGGAGGGGATGTAAACTTTAAGCTGAATATTATTCTTCGCTGTCTGATTGAATAACTCAATAATAATGTCTTGCGTCATTACAATTATTAGAAGATGCTTCAAGGAATATTATTCTAAAAGCTCAATAGCAGCCTTCCCCAGGTGTCACGGTGACGGCACTTTTACGTCATAATTTGGTCATCGGTTACGTTCTTATAACTTTAAATATGACGTCTAAATGACGGTAGAATCACGTGATTATGTCACAGACCAGTCACGTGAAAATTTGATGTCTTAGAGACGTCTCAGAATGATTTTATTTCGCTGTCAGCTTTAGATATATATTACACAGTAATTACAGTAATGAACAAAACAAACTCGAAATACTTTAAAATATTTATTAACATTAAAAAATCACCATTGCCATATATGCACATATATAGAGAGAATTTTTCGCCATTTATAACCGACAATTTTACCCACAATGTTGCATATCTCATTTCATAAATAACAATATTTTTCCATAGGTACTCACCTCTACATTGGTCTCGTTACGTGAAAATGGACCAAATACAACTCGATAAAACAAATTTAATCATTAGTTGTTCGTTTAGGTAGCTTCAGCTTTACATTGGTCTCGTTACGTGAAAATGGACCAAATACAACTCGATAAAACAAATTTAATCATTAGTTGTTCGTTTAGGTAGCTTCAGGTACCGTTATCACGCTACTTACGAAACAAACTTTGTTACCAAGCTAACAACGTCATCATATTCAACATGATTGGACGGTGATCGGTGGCTGTTTTAAAGACTGACGGCGGGTAAATCAAAACTTTGTAATAGTTGCATATCAACGGAAAAACTAAAATGTTGTTATAATTGCAGTCATATTTTTACTGTGGAGGTTTGCGTTTTTTATTCCAATTATCAAATACTAAATTTTTCCCAAACGCCAATTAAATTAAACATATTTTTATTTAAAAATATGCCGTCCGGAAGTGGAGTCGAACCAACAGATATGGCTATCGCGGCCTACCGCAACACCGTTGCGCCACTGGGCGGCTTCGACAGCACTAATAATCTTCACAAATACAGTGGTGACGCGATAATCCGAATCTTGCTTTTCCGGATTCCTCGGTTTTCCGCACCTATTTTTTTGTTCATTGCGCATTCTGTAATCCGGATTTTTGCTGTCTCGGAAATCCGGATTCGATATCATTCGAATTGCGTACAAGAATTTACGAAGTTTCTCTCAAACAAGTTCCAACATGCACAGTTGCATTCATTTATTCTTCTATAAACCAACACCTTCAGAAGCTCTAATGGCTCCAACACGAAAGCATATAACTTTAACAATTAAACAAAGGTATGATATACTTGAAAAACTTAAAAGAGGGCATTTGGGAAAAGATTTAGCAAAGAAATATAATGTTGGAACGTTAACAATTTCAGATGTTAAAAGAAATTCCGAAAAATAAAAAGGTGTCTATAAATCATTTTTGAAATTATCTTTATCATTAATTTCGTTCCTTTTTATTGTCGGCTATGTTTGCAGTTGTATCTCTGCACCGATTTAAAAAGAAATTACGCAAGCCTGAATATCTGAAAATGGAATCAGAGTTATATGAGTTATATGGTTTTTAACGCAAAGGCATTCGGTTATAATTTCAGAGATTCTGATGGAAAAAGCGAAACTCTATGATAATGATAAGAATTGGTATACATACATATGTAATACATACATATTGTTAGAGCATGCCTTGGTAATCCGGATTTTCTAGTAATCCGGATCGTCCTGGTTTTTATTATTCCGGATTATCGCGTCACCACTGTATATGCGAACAAGATGTGGTAATGACCGAGGATAGGCAACATTTTAGACACCAAAGTGTATTTATTATACATACGCCAAGAAAATAAATACACTTCGGTGTCAAAAATCAAATACTAAACTGAATTGCAAAATCAAAAAATTATATTTTCAAATTTGAGCTGCAATACATATTGACTTAACCTTTAAACTTCGAAAATTAGCCAAATGTGTTATGACGTCAAAAAGACGAGATTATTTCGTCTAAAACGTTTCGGCATTTTTTCGTTGCCAAAGTGACGTCCTTATACCGTAACATTTTGGTGATCTGACGTCTTTTGGGAAAAATGCCCAATTAATAACGTCGATGTGACGTGAGCGTTCTAGCTGGGTCGTTTCCATTTGAAACGGATATATAGCACTAGAATTTAAAGAACGCTTGTCAACGTGGACCGCAATTCATTGAATCATCAAATAGTGAGTATTATAAAGATTACCAATATGAATGCCATATTCTCCACGAAGGAGGTAGTATGGTTGATGTTTAGTTTTGGAGAAATGAAAATGATGTTAGTTGGAATCTGTGCTACATCGGTTTTTTCTGTTTTTGACAAATATATAAGAAAAAGGTTGTTAAAATTTGTACATAAACATACATTTTATAATATTTTTATTCACCAGTACTAATAATAGCCTTTGAACCATTGATGTCTAATTATTTTACAGGTAAAATGGGCTATGCAGTTTCAAAGGTGGAAAGCAAGTGTTGACCGGGGTGATAGTAAAAGGGATTGTAGATTTGTTAAGCAAGCAAAACCTCAAATTAGCAGTGTTGACACAACAATGTTTATAATATGCTTTAATTTGGAAATACATTCTGCTGGAAACTTATCTGCCAAAGGAACTAAAACAGTTAAAGCCATCATGCAATCATTATCCTCTATTACGTATACATATATAATCGCATCATATACATACAATCGTAACAATATCAAAAATATGCGGTTCTTATCTTTCTTTATCCTAGTATTAAAAGAAACAATAAACAAGTTTGTATTGAGGGCGCAAAAAACACTTCTCAGGACTATCAATGAATACGTATGCTCTTCAACATCCAGAAAGTATCTTGTTGCATTCCTGGAGGGGAAATTGTCCGAATGATGCGCAAACTTTAGTACCATCAAATAAGAGTTTCATTAAAAAAATGTGCACAACTCTTAAAAAGATAACTTCACTAGTACAACTTCTATGCACATAGGTATATGTTCACGGTTTCAGAATATGATGAAAAAATTTAGTGAGAACGTTTACAAACGAAGTACTCCTTATGGATTACTATATAATTCTACACTATAGAAACACTGTTATTCACTTACAATCCACTTACAATCTTTAACTCATCATCAAATGTAATCAACAAGTTTCCTTAATCTACTTATGTAATAATAGTTTCGACGCAGGGCTCAAGAAGGTGTTGCTGAAGTAGGCATTCGATCTCTTCTGTGGATGAATTATTGGCATGTAAGTTCTAATGCTCTCATGGTATGAGGACGTCAAGGTAAACTAATATGCTTGGAATAATACAATAATGCTCGCCAGGTTTTATAAATTCGCTTTCCGAAAGATAACAGTACACCAAAACCCGGTATTTGTGGCCAGCTTGTTGCGCATGGTGTAAGTAATTCCATTTAAAATTGTTCATGAATTACTTATTATTGTAATTACCATTTATCAGTTATAATTCTTACTGTTTCCACGGCGCAAAATGTATTATTAATATATTATTAATATAATATATACACACAACATAATCTAAGGATATCAATTTTTATTTTATTTGCTTGATTTTACTTCCGTTAATATTGTCTTTTGTTGTTTAGTTTGGTTGCTAGGTAACTTATAAACAACTATCTGTCAAAAGTATCCATTAAACAAGTACAGTTAATGATAAATCTTAAAATGTTTTGAATTTTAACTTTAGTGTGTTACTTCTCCCACAATTTCTGCGTTATTTCACAAAAATTAGTACTCATTGATAAGTGTAAGCATATATTGCGTTAAAAGCAAACACGAATGAACAAAATAGACGTCGTCATTTGCATCCTGACGAAATGAATAGGGCAGTTGGAATGCTGGAAGTTGGAGTAAGACAACTTGACGTAGCGGAGCGGCTAGGTACAACACAGAGCGTAATTAGCCGACTATGGCGACGTTACAGAGATACAGGTAGTCCCAGGGAACAAAATCTTGGCAGAAGACGCGTCACCACTGCTATTCAGGATCGATACATCACTCTTCAGCCTCGCAGACAGAGTTCACTAACTGCTACTGAGTTAAAATCGCGTCTCCAGGCAGTGCATAACGTGACAGTCCACAGCCAAACCATCAGGCGTCGTTTAAGAGAAGTCAATCTTCACTCCAGACGCCCCCTTCGGGTTCCACCATTAACCAGGGGAAATCGAGGATATCGAGTAAACTGGGCTCGAGAACACTTAAACTGGAGTCGAGAACAATGGCCGACTATACTTTTTTCCGACGAGTCGCGATTCGGATTAAGGCCAGATACTCGCAGATTAAGAGTCTGGCGTCAGCCTGGTAATACAGCAAGGCTACAGCATGCCCAAGAAGTGCACAGCTACCGAGGTGGTACTGTAATGATATGGGCGGGAATTATGCTGGGTAGGAAAACTGATCTCGTTTTCCTAGATCAATTCTTAAATGTTGAGCAATATATCCAGAATATTCTTCAACCTGTTGTTCAGCCATTTGCAGACGCGTTGGGCCGAAATTTAACTCTCATGCATGACAATGCACGACCACATGTGGCAAGAGTTGTTGCCGATTGGCTCAATGAAGCAAGAATTGAGGTTTTGCCATGGCCAGCTCAATCCCCAGACCTCAATCCCATTCAGCATGCATGGCATATGCTTCAGATAAGATGCCTGCCACACATGGACGCTGTACAAAATCGACGGCAACTGCAAGAACTTCTTTCACAACAGTGGAATCTTCTTCCACAAGAAGACTTGGACAACCTTATTCTGTCTATGCCAAGAAGATGTAGGGCGGTTTTAAACTCCAGAGGCGGTCCCACTCTATTAATTCCTTAACCTTCAAATTTTTTGATTTAATTGTTTAGTTTCATTACCGAGAATTTTTAATTTCTAATAAATAAAGTATTATTAAAATTGTGTTAAATATTGATTTAAGTTAATTTCACTCATAGCTTATTTTACATTTAACTTTCAAGACCAAAATGGGTAAAAAGATGCACTAAATTATTTTTTTAAGCAAATAAGATATATCCTTAGATTATGTTGATGTGTGTATAATATATTATTAATATAAAATTATATTTTTAATACCACGGATATTAATCATGATAAAGAGCAATGGAACTACAGATTCGCGTTCTAAATACAAGATGTAATATACAGAGGTTGTAAAGTACGGAATAAAGTTTTTCTAAACTATTTTCCAAAACGTTATGCTTTATAACAAAATTCACTTTCTCTTGTCGTAATATCAGCTTTGGTTCATTACCAGTACCTACGTGATAATTTGATACACACTGTCGTTAAACAAATTATCTTATAAATTCAACAAACATTATCGTATAAACTAGCATCTATTGCCAAAATGTGCTCATTATATCAAAATATCTGTTAAATAACCTGTTAATACCTGTTGAAACATTTGTACCTGCGAACAAAAAATTTTGACTTTATGAAAAACATCCACATATCTATATTGTTTATTGCCTTTTGCGACAGACATTATTATTTTAAGTATTTCCTATGATCATATCCTAAGCAAGACTTAGCACGACGAAACCAATAAATCTATACTTTGTACCTTATTGGTTGAGCTACCCATCGAAAAAGTACTTGGGCAGCTTAGCGATATCTGAATATCTGATGCCAATTGTGGAGAATGTGAGGAGAATAAAGACTCCTTTATGTATTAATCTAGTGTCCAGTGTAAGACACTGTGGCAAGTGGTGAGTTGAGGAAATGAAGTTTGAAAGTAGGAAATTAGCCATAAAACAGTTATAGTGCTAAACTATAGTTCTTGTGTAGAATGGAGAAAAGAGTTGTAGATACTAGAGACCGCATGTCAAACAAATCCTAATTTCTTACTTCAGTTTTTTTCTTGTTTGTGCTAGAAATATATTATTGTAATTTTTTTTACAAAAATGTATTGTGGATCTATACATTTTAGCAGTTCACATTCACACTTACACACGTTGAATTTCTAAATAATGCTATTGATTTCATTACTAATTAATCTTATCAGTTCGCCATGTTTCACTCCTATCATTATTTAACTTGGATTACTTTAAGTTGTAATTTAGCAAGTAAGTACTTAATTTATTGTCATAATTTACGAATGATATTTTAGCGCCAAATGTAATACACCCATTTATGGATCACAATGCGTTCGTTAACTACGTTAAACTTTAATTAATTTCCTCTGCTCCTAATGGTAGTTCTTACCCTTCTCAAGATGACATCGCGTTAATTAGAACTAATTTACGTTGATTCCTGGTGTTACTCATGAGGAGGAACCCTGATGTTGTTATGAGATATATAATATATGTCTATTGCATATATGTCTATTACATATATATGTCTATTGTTTTCAGATCTTTCTCTTGTCTTCAGCAGTCAGTTTTTTCAGATTTTCCCAGACAATATGAGTAATTACAGGCATTCTTGAAATTTTGTTATAAAACTTATTTATAGAAATGATGTTTATCTTATCATTGAGTTCGTCTTTATTTTATGTTTGCCAAATTCATTTGATATTTTCAAGGTGCAGATATGTATTATACAAAATGCTTACCTTTAGTGGATTAATATATATATATACTTTGTAAAATTTTTATTGTAAGGTAACAAATTGATCAGATCTTGAGAAAAATTAAAGCAAATATTAATAATAGTAATAATAATGGAAGTATTAAAATGTTTTCAAATATGTCAATTGGTTGCTAATCAACCTTTTCTTTTAAAAGTACAAACACTTTTTAATATAGAGTGTATTGATATCTGTAAATGTACGTGTACTGTGTGTGTTTCAAGTTGTCTTACTGGTAGTGTAACTATTTGTTTAAAAATGGCGGTTTCTACAATACATACGAGTCGTTTGTGTATTTAAAATTGAAGAGCATTATTGTCTCGATAGACGTAATGTACCAACCATGAATGCACCAACAAGGAAAAAGATTACGTTTTAAAATAACATGATAATTATTGTCATAGCTCTTCAAAAAGTAACTCGGTAGGTAAGTTTTACGGTAACTAATATGTTATTTCTGGCGAAAACAAACATCATGTACATTAATTAAAAGGAGACGCTTTTCTTTATCTGAGGAAGAGTTATTTTACACGTTGGTAAGATAGGAATTACATCAAAGCGTAGCGCTAAAAGTTCATTTGTAGCCTGTAGTTAACATCTATAGTTCCACACCACAAACATTAAAAATTCATCGTCTGACAATCCACCGATTAATTTTTATCCAACCGCGAAATTTACATAATAACAGAGTTTCCGAAGAGTAGTGGTCATGATACATGCTACACTCTCTCCCATATCATTTATGAAATTCCCTGTGATTGTGGTTTAGTATATACAGAAGAACCGGATGCTTAATTCAAACTGGGAACAAAGAACATCAACGGTACGTTAGATATGTATGTACTTCAGTACACTCAGCTCTAGTTGAACATTTTCTCGACAAAAATACTTTACTTTAGAAGAAAAATATACAGGATGTTCTATTAAAAAAAAAACAGCGTAAATGTTAATTTTGCGTTTGTTATTGCTGCAATTTCAGTTATTTAAAAATAAATAAAATGATTATAGATTATTAAACTTGACGGAAGTGTAAAACTGTTTGTCTAAACAGATCTCAAAAATTCTTTCAGGTTTCGTCTCGGTGTCTTCACAAAGTTGGATATGATGAGACACAAAATTGCAAATAAAACGACAGCAGTAAGAGATACACCTATACATGTTGATATCAATGTCTTTATTTTTAAGAGTACCATCAAAATATGCTAAAATATATGGGATGTTCCATTAAAAAAAACACAAGTTTGTATCGTCACTCATTTACACAACACTCTGTATAGTAGAAAATAATTTTAGAATGTGTATTTTAGGAATGGCTACAACATTTGTCTAAAATACTTTTCTCTAGCTGTGATAATAAACCCGTAATCTTCCGTCCTCGCATGGTCTGGACACTCTGTATATATCCATTTGAAGTGTAACACTGTAATATCTTCGAAACCATTAGTATTATGAAGAAAAGTGTTATACAAAAGTTTAACTATATGAAGGGGCTCATTCGATGGCGCTACTGTTGTCACTATAAAGAAAGACACAAAGGTCATAGCAAGGTCAACTCTTTTTTTTTTAATAGCATATGGTATTTTTTTTATTAAATTCTAAACGAGCAATAAGGTCTGAATAGAAAAATAGTAAACCACATATGACCTCAAATTAATATTAATCGCATAGATCGCATAGATATCAACTGCTTTCATTTATTTTTTACGGTTTTTAATTTTTCAGAAAGATCATCATAGTGGCAATATTTTAACCGAAAGGTGGAGCGAAACTGTAAGTGTACAGGTTTCTAAATTAATACTTCGACTAATAGGTTACACGAAATCATACAAGAAGGGTGAAATGAAGGATTATTCAAAAGAGATATGTATAGTGGTTAATTTATTTTTGAACTTTATAGGAACTACAATTTTGAGACTTTCAGTTCTTCATCTCCTTTAGCTCCCTTTTTCTTTGATAGAAATTAAAAATTAAATACCACATATCGGTTTTAGTCATAATCGTCTTACAAAAGCTTCTAAGGATTCTTCTGCAGAAGTGTTTGTCCTAAACGAATTTCTGATTATTTGGTAATTATAGATACGTAGAATAATGCAAAAAAAAGTAAAGCCCTGAATATTACACGCTCAGTATGTATATTATAACTGAAGTAGGTAAGTATGTATGATTTCACCAATTTGGTGGGAGGTAGAATAGATAGAATATTTGTAAATGATCGTAGTTGCACGTTAGCTTTCGATTTGTAAACAAATAAAATCAGCAACTAAAATATGAATCTGTGACGGCATCTATTATGATTCACGCTACGTATGATATATAGTACAAGAGTAGTACACAAATGTATACTAACAGTTCTTCCAATAAGGATGTGATGTTATATTGACAGTAATGGTTTGATAATAGTGTGTCTCCTATCATTAGTTGACTACAATTGCTAGGTAGGTATTAGAAAACACAAGAGCAGTCACTTTTGTTTATTCTTATTTGTTATTTTTGTTTCCTTTGCGATTAAATATTTTTACTTTTTTGTTACTTTTAGGTTATCGCTTAGAATGTTTTATCGTATACTTCATCTAAAACACTCATGATGTGTGTTTTACGAAATATAATTATTAAAAAGTAGACTAGAACATAAGATTTTATTGAGAGTTTTATCAATGACTGTTGAAAATGTTTATTGCTAAGTTTATCAAGTATGTACCTAGATTATTAAATTAATTAAAATCTATACAAGATATAATTATCGATTATCTTTGTGTTGTTTTGCAACATATCTCGTGACTTATTTTATAGTGCAGTTAAAGCATAGCTTGTAATTCATATAGTTTTATATTCGGTTTAGTTTCTCAAATTGTTTTACTACCATTTATTCATAACCGGAAAATTGATTAGTTTGTGGTACATTAAGGAATTACAATACCTACTAATATTTTGTAACTACTATACTAATAGTAAATCTTAGATATTTATTGCTTATAAATATTATCTTTGTTATTCACAAGTGAAAGTTGTAAACAAAGAATGTTAAATCATTCGTAAACAAAAAATGAACACACCAAATTTAATTTATGATTTAATTACCTTTGAGCACAAAATTTTAAATTAAATTTTTTGTTTGTCAGTAATAAAAACTTAAGTAATCCATCATTTGTAAAAGAGTCAAAGTATTTCCAAATAACAAATTTTTGCTTGGTTAGCGTACTTAAAAGCAAATTTAGGTTTGCGAATATAACTCAAGTTAAATTCGATATCTAAAACGGAAGGCGGGAGTTTTGTAGATTTTTTTGAATCTTAATTGTATGATAAGATTCGAGACAATGAATTAGTCCGCTTTTAATGATCCTATCTAATGTCTAATCTTGTCAATAGATACGTATTTGTATGATTTTCAATTGTAATTTAAAGAATAAAATAATGATCGTATCGCAATGTACGGTAAAATATGTGAAAACCGTATAGACAAAATGCAGGAAATCTGTAGTTGTAATGAATACCACTTTATTCAATCTCGTAAGTTGAAAGGCATAAATTACATAGTTTGCAGTTGAATTTCTTTTATTAAGTTAAAATCACCTTTTTCTATAATACATCATGTTGTATACGGGTCAGGCATTATATTTTTATCATAACTTCGCTGTGCGAGACTTTTGGGCGACTGCCTAAATATTCAATTTTTTTATCACCGATAGGATTATCGGTTAGAAATTTGTCATATTTCTCTCGTTCTATCTTTAGTAGCGAAAAAAATTGGACAGAAATGTGTTTGGTTTCTCTATCAAATAACATACATGATTTTCATAAGACGGACATTCTCGTAAATTGTCAATTGTTGTCATAGAGCTTCTTGCTACGGATGAAGAGATATTTGCATCATTACCACTTGATCAAATTAGTAATAATGTATAAAATATTACTTTTCAATTGTATTAGATATCAAACCAATGCACAGTGGGACAGAATACCGAAAGTGCGGCCAAAAGTATAAAATTTGTTAAAATGTTAAGAAAAACAGGTCCAGCACTGATATAACTAAAATTTACGTTTCTCCAACGCCTGTTTGTAAAAAAAAATACGGAAAATGGGATCATCTGCATATGGGATAGTCAAAACAAAATACAAAAGTTAGAAAAGTTTTTATAATGTAAGAATTAACCGAAAATAAATACATCCATACATACATAGATTGCAAATAATAAACAGATTAATCTTGGCTAGGATTAAGAAGATTACGCTACTTATGTATAAAAGAAATGAACCTATTCAGATTTCTAAAATTAATGGAACTAATTGAAAGTTATTAATAGCTCATTAGAAAATACTATACATGTATACTAACTCCAGATAAATACATACAATGCAACTAAATATAATAGATAAACAGATGAAATTGGTCTAGTATTAAGAATAATAAGAGAAATTAACCTATTAAAATATCTTAAACTAATGACATTTTAATAAATCTAACTGAAAGTCACTAGTATATCATTAGGAAATACTACCTATAATTGCATTAATACTATATACGTATACAAACATAAAATCGAGGGAAACTAAATAACTGAAAAATAAATGCAAAAATAATGATCTAGTATATTAAAAACACTTAGGTAAATTAAATTAAATTAAATATCTCTACATGACATAATATTTACATAAAATTTAAATAACGAAAGAAACATTTTATCAAATGATACGGATACAATAATGAAATAAATTTAATGTGCTAGAAAGATTGTTTATAGAAATGTTATTCACTATCACTGTCGCTGTCTTCTGTGGTAGATATTTCCTGAGATGATGACGTCTCATCGTAGCTTTCATGTAAGATCTCTGGAGGGCTCAACAGTTTTAAAACATCAGCGGATAATTTTCTTGTTTTAATGAAAGGAGATCTTAAACTGGTAATGTAGGGATCCGACGAAATCAATAGCAAATGAAGGAGATCCTCGTTTGTAGCCTCTCTGGAGTGTTTTCGAGTGTAACTCCTCCTATATATTCTAAGGTCTTTATTTCTACTTTCCTGCGCCTCTTCGGATAATTGTCCAATTGGTAATATAGCTGTCTCAATAATTTCACATCCGTGAAATAACACTTTGTGAACTGAGACGGGCATATAGAACCATGAATATTTTTCTAAATATAGTTTAGAAGTTTCCTCACAATAGTTTCTAAACATATCGACATTGATTTTGTAACCTGATGCTATAACCTTTAAAATTATTCCAAATCTATACACTAACCTTTCATCAACTTCTGTAATTCTGGCTGCATCTTTATAATTTTCAAAAAAGCGGCGAGCGGTATTTCCGTCATTCGTTGTTCCACTACCACCAGCCACAGGATAATCAACTAGCAAACCCATTTCCTCTTTTAGTTTTGTTTGAAGCATCTTTTTCCGGGATTGCAATGTTATCTTATCTTCGTTCTTAGCTTGCCATTTCTTAAAATCTAAACGATAGGAAATGTGGATAATACACTCGAAAAATCGAATCCAGGCATGAAGTGTAGATAGACCGAATCGATATGTGGTCACATCTGGTGGCTTGGCAGCTACCTTCTTCATATTGTTCATGTTTTTTGGCGTAGCTCCGCATATATAACATTTTTGGGCTGATGATGTTCCCGTAGTCGCATTGCATATTTTCCCATCAATCATCGTTAGCAACATTCGATGAGTTACCCTAATTCTTCTTCCATTACTTAGAGTTATATCAGAAGCATTCAGGTTTGCTATCTGATTTTCTATTAGCGCAATTTCTGTTTGAGCTACCTCAGGAGTTTCCTTAGTATACTGTATTTTGATGGGCCTGCAAAACCTTACAGACGATGGGACCGGATTTTGCCACACAATCACATCATTTGATGTAGCCGAATGCAAGCGCAACGGAACAAATGATGATACAAACATACTCGTGTCACATAACTCCTCCGAAGAACGCTGTTTGTAAGCACTATGACCGGTACTGCCATCACAACCCCATTTAGAAATTAAAACAAATTCTTCGGACATGTTCTCATTTAAACTCTCAATAACGTCTTCTTGTATTTTTACCAGTCGAGTAGCCGTGTGATTTAGAAGTGCTTGTAGTTTAACTTCCACTGTAGACTCGGAAATTACTATAGAGGTGCGATCTGGATAGCACTCTTCTTTTGCCATCTTAATGTTCTGATAGCTGGGGTATATGTTAGCATGTCTTTGTCTTGCGCCCAGTCTAATTTTCGCATAGCAACGTTTTGTTAACTTTGTTTCGATAATTAGAGATAAAGCTTCCTCCGAAGAATAGGGAATAATATCTTTTTTCTCTAACCACGCTTGCCTAATTTTTGTTGCTCTAGTTGGGGTAGTTTGAAGAGCTTCCTTCATTAGACTTGCGGCTGCTCTTTCCCCTGATTCTATCAAACTACTTTGTACAGCGTGTATTATTTCGTCTTTTTCATATTGTGCTCGGAGTTCACGAGTTTTTCTTCTTTTTGATCGATCACTACTGTCTGCAAACGGAACTCGCGGCCGACCCGTTTGTGTTGAAGTGGATGGTGTACTTTCGTCAGGTTCTTCTAAGTATGAACATGTAATGTATTCATTTAGCCAGTCAATATTGGTCTGTAAAAACTGCTTTTCAGAGCGATAGCTCTTCTGCCATCGTGTCACTAATTGGCTACAGAAAACATAAACAGTTTGCCGTATTTTACTAATATACTCTTTCGGCAAATTTTCGGTTTTTATGTTATTAAGCACTTCATTCTGTACATGTTGGCATTTATTACTTGCACTTCCACCCTTCTTCTGCCGCCATGTTTGATACAAATCCATACGCCTGTACTTGAAGTCAGCTATGCGACCTAAAAAAATAATACACAACGTCAGTACGATGCGCCGCTACGGGAAATTATTAAATGTATTAATAATTGCACACATACGCAGTTGAATTTTTTACAGTGTATTTAATATACTTAAGTCTAAATGTTCTACAAATCTCAGCGCATAAGTATGCTTTACTAAAATTGTAGCTCAAATTGAACGTATCACTTTACATTCACAAAGTGGCAAAACAGGGATAAATGGTTTTCGTAAAAAGTATATCAAAAAAAATAATAATCAACTATCTTATACATATTATAAAGAGCACCTACCTTCGTTTGTTTGAGACATGGTACACTTTTTTAACACTTTAGAAAATTAACGTTAATTTTTGTATAGAACACACTGTTGCACCTTACACTATATTAGCGAAAAATTCAACTACATCATATTGTGAACTTTCGGCACTTTTAACCACTATTCGCAGGGGGTGGGGAGATTGCTACCGGCATACAGGGGTGGCCCAACCCCTTCCCTTTAGTTTTATGTACTTGTTTGCAACAATTCTTCCCAATCACAAAATGGTACTTTTGGCCGCACTTTCAGTATTTTGTCCCACTGTGGCAATGATGTGTTCATAATATTTATTAATATGTTTATTACTAAGGTTTTTTTTAGAATACAATTTTGTTTTGTATCTATAGGTTTTATGATCGTTTATATTATGGTTAATATTAGTAGACAACAATATAAATATTGAATGCCTTTAACTCTGTTATTGACAATATTCACTAGCACCCACCGCAGATTAAAAAAACATACCTAAAGATTAGCATACAAAGCTGTATTTAACAGTATTGAAAAAGAGTCGAAAAATTGGGTTTATTGACCTATTTGTTTTGTCTCCTCTCATTCTTTAAATACGTGCAGTTTAAATATATTTGCCTCAGTGTTAGAAAATATGTAATTTATATTGAGAATGATCTCATCAATCTGATTAATCACCAGAAAAAGTTGTATTGAACATAATGGATATTCGTATAAAGTTACAATGTTTATTACAGCTGAATAGAAGGTTAAATGAAATACCAATGTTTCACAGATATACAAAACACAACTGACCTTGGATCACTTTCTGTGGTTTCATATTCCGTTCTTCACGTCATCAATGTGAAAGTAAAGTTTGTAAATATTACTTAAAAGAGAGAAATGTACTTATAATCAAAACAACATTTGACGTCAGTGACGTTACTATTTAATAGTTAAAAAAATGTATACGCAAAATTATTTTTTTAGCTTTCTAGATTATTTATATATGATATAATTATATTGAAGTATGACAGATAGTTATTAGTTATTAATTAAAAGGAAAATAAGTGGTGCATATCTTCATCAACAATTAAATATACCGGCTACAATGAAACAATCGATTAACGATAAAGATATACAGAAAGACTATTGAAAAAGTAATATAAATATTAAATATAACAGAGCTTTGCTCAATTTGCTCTTTAAATCAATAAATAACTCTTATTTTCGTATACAGCTGTACAAGATTGAAAACAAGTTGGTATAAAAATATATATTGAAAGTGTCTGCATCAGATGAGGTAGGTATAAATAATACAAAAGAAAACATTGTATTAAGTAAATGATCGAAGGCGTCCAAATCTCTGTTATGAGTAGACTCGGCAAAGAGAGGCAATTTCCAATGCAGTGCGGTGAGCAACGTAGAGAGGGGTGGCACGGAAACTCGAGGGTCCGTATCAAAGCACACTTATTCAGTACTATTCCACTGGTCGTTGTGAGTATTTATCCAGTACACACATACTTAGAAAATGTCGCATTTAGTTACGTTTCGGAAATGGCATATTTCGAAGAAACGAGAAAATGTAATATTCAGCATGCCGGATTTAGAATGCGGAGGCGATAGACTTATATGTGGAAGGTGCGACAACTATTTAACGTATACCGGGAGCTGGAAGTATAAAACGCCGTTCTGCAATCCATGGCAAACGATACAGCAAACAGTTGGCATTTGATATAGATGTTTGTTTTATTCTGATTACTAAACCAAGAAGCATTTGTGTCCTTCCGGAGCACGTATTTGGATTATACATTACCAAGTCGGACATCTGTAAGAAACGTTATATCATCTGCTCGTGACTATGTTGAAAGTAAAATTAAAGCATAATTGAAAGATACAAAATTGTGGATATGTGTTATTTGAAAGTGCTATTGACAAGGATTCGGATTTTCTCATAGTAAGGCAAATTTGTGCGTCGAAAGATCCATGAAATTGGCACAAGGATTACTTTAAATTTACAAATATAACAGCACTCGATGTGGAACGATCGTTTTCATCGTTAAAAAGTGTTTATTCGGCGCACCGTGCCTATTTGAAGTGTGGAAACATGTTTAAAGATTCAAATATTTAATAGATGCCACCCAGTTTGTGATTTCATGGAAGCTTCTTAAAACAGTAAGTGTGTCAGCACGTTATAAATACTTTTTCGTCATTATTTTATGTGTAAACATTGATGCGTCCGCATCGCTCACTCATGAAAGTCGAGAGCATAAATGATACGAGTACGTAAACGTTACTTGCTTGCCTTGATACAGCTGCTCGATGTTGTTTTCTGCACTACACTGAAACTTTCCCCGCTTTGCCGACTCAAGTTTTGAGAGCTTCTGGATTTTGATTGCGTCACAGTAAAATAAATATATACAAGGTGGTGCAATCAAGATGGGGAGAACGTTTATAATCAAAACGGTGTGGAATTCCGAAAAACCTTGTTGGAATTTAATTGGGCGGGAGAGGGGAGAGAGGGGGCGGGGCTATTTTAAAAATATTTTCTTTATACAGGGTGATCGTAACAGTCGATAACGAACCAAACTTATGTTTTTTTAATGAGACACTCGATTTTAAAATATTGCGATCGATTTTGATAATTACTACAAACAACTTGGTATAACATTAGTTTATAACATTAGGTCTGAAACCCATAGAGTAAAAAGCGATTAAGTTGAAAAAACGCTCCAATGTCGTCCATTCTTTATAAGAACCGGAAATGAATACTAAAAAACTAAGTGTACCACTAAATATGCTACTTGTGGAGTAAAATAATGGCCTATACTCAACCTGAAATTATTTGCCATTATACAGGGCGATCGAATTTTGTAAATCCACTTCGGACTTCGTTTTTTCAAATAGAACATCCTGTATATTATTTTCGTATGTTAAACAGAACTTAGCCCATGTGGCCCTCAATCAAATTCCAAAACGATTTTTAGAAATTCCTCACCGTTTAATTGTAATTGTCCACTCCATCTTGGTTGCACCATCCTATATATATGTACATATGTACTTTTACAATTACATTAATGTTCTATTGCATCTAAATAATAATCAGCTAATTATTGATGTAATCCAAAAGCATTTAAGTGCGAACTGGACACAAACTAATTATTACTATTTTTTTTTACTAAAATGCCCCGTATTTAGAGTAATTATTGTGTTTTCAATGAAATTATGATAATTCGTCGAGCCAAGGTAACAGCTTACAACCAGCTATTGTATTGATGTTTGTCAGTTTATTCGTGAATGTCTTGATTTCGTTAGCATTGCGTTATAAAAAAAATTTCATCGCGAAGCCGTTCTTTTGTTCAACCTTCATTTATTAAATGAAATGTATCTGAGGTACAGATATGTTTAGGTGAGTGCGTATATACGACGAGTAAAGTAATTATTTTGCTGTTTACTCCCTGTTGTTGTGCCATATATTTTTTTAATTAATTAGACGAGTAGAATTAATTTAAAATTTTGTATTCCAGAATAGCAGTATAAAGAAAAATTGTTTCAATTTTCCTGAAAAACAAGCAATCTTTAATGAACAACGGTACATCACTGTAGGCTCTGTCACTACATTGCTGAAATCCAATATTCCCAATATTATCTCCTATAATATTATTTGTTCGGTTTCCTTGCAAAACTCCATAGTGTTTAAGCTACTTAATTCAGAGGTGATATTATCCATAAATGCCGGCATTGCTTTGAAAAAATAGAAGATTTATAGACATGATTAAAGTTTACAAGAAAGAAATTATGCACGTGAATCATGGCGGTTTTCTAATAGAAAAGTTTACGCATTGTTAGATGACTATCGGAAGTTACTACATTATATAGAGAATCTATATTAGTTCGTATAAAGACAGCACACTGACGTAAATATACCGATTTAAAATGTTATTGGAATCTTTGAGGTTTATGAGGTGCAAATATGCTATCCTATAAAACAAATCGATAGCCGATTAAGACTTCTTAAATGTATTAAAGTGCTTCATTGTTCCTAATACACTAATACATTTCTGTCACATCATAACAACTTAATGTTTCTAGTTAGGAACAATATACCAACCGTTGAAACTTTCTTTGATAATTTTGGTTATTTGCCATGCATTTTTTATTTGTAGCTTTAATTGCTACATTTTCGTCGCTAATTGCTATTTAAGAAATGTGTTTGCCGAACTTACTAAATAACTGTGATGATATTTACAAAGTTTCTAACGTTTGATATATGTGTTTGTACATTTATGGTTAATAAACGCTAATGCACTCAAATGTGATTAGATTTTTAGTATGCAATGCAGTCACTTGCCCCACATGCGACAACTAGGGCGGCATCATTCACAATACATGCACAAAGATAAGTGAAACAGTTGCAAACAGAATGACAAAATTATTACGCTTAGATCGTCAGAACCAATCCAATTTTCAATTTAAATTTTTTAATTTTAACATACATATACATATATTTACGATATGATAGTAAATTAACTTTCCATGAGAAATAAACATCCTATGTCCACGTAGTAGATACACATACATAAGTAATATATGATTTGTAAATATAATTACGACTAGTGCGAGCATAACTTCAATAGTACAGTGGATTTTCTCTGCTCTATTTGCAGTATTACATATTAGGAGATGAAAGCGAAGGACGGTTTACCATCACAACTTAAACTTACCACAGAATCTGTTAGTGACAGCCAGTGTATGCATTTTATAGTTTCACTTCGTGTGTGCTGCTAACTATTATATGTAGTACATCCTGACTTATACTATGCGCATCTTTGTCAGTAGCTATAAAAGCACTTTCAATGGATTGAGAGAAACGATTTGTTCTGGAACTTGAAATCAAATCCTATGCAGCACAACTGTTTATTGATAAAATGTATCAACTGGAAATATTTTATACCGATTACATGACAGATCTTGTATATCTAATTCTCTATAATAAAATATTATAGCTTAAATGTACATGTGTGTACTGTAAAATTAACAATGCTTGATATTTGTTATACTGACGACAATATTTTTGTTTGATTAAAGGATTATAGCAATATTGTTAAACATCCTTCTTCAATTAATACTAATTACTTAATGAATTAATAACTATTATGTTTATTACTATACAGCGAATATTGCTCGGTCATTCCAAGAACGTGTGCGCTTACTATTAATGAATGTAACGCATAAGTACTATAATATATTACAAAAATTATACCTTATCTGTTTCTTAGAGTTATGTACCACGGGCGTATCGTAATATCATTGATTGAACAGATTGAATAAAAGTAGTTAGTAAATCATATTTTTTTGTGATTGATGTTTAGCATGGATAACCAGGTTACCTACTATAGGTCGATCCGAATGCCGTGGTAGTGACCTATTGTTAATGTAACAATATAGCAAGCGTGAATGAGCGCTCTTGGCTTATACACCCCCAACGCATGAGCCATTAGATCCGCCTCTTTTATCAGCGCGCCTCTTTGACTTAAGCGCAACTGCCACGGCATTCTGGTCGACTTGTATAATAGTTTATGCATTAGCGTGGTGAAGAAGAAGCATAGTTGAGTCAGCTAATTTTGAGTCAGTATGACTGTAGTATAATATACACGTAGTACAGGAATAAGTAATTACCGTGTAAATGGTAATTAATATGGTACTATTTAAAAATACATTTTAGATTAAAATCTAACATTTTATATTTTTTATGGGTGGTTGGTGCTAATAACAATAATAAAATCGCGGACATTAATACAATTCGGGTTGAACCTCCTAAATTGATGGTTGACGGTATTAACTTTTACTGTTGCTATACTATAAAAATTATGCGACGAGAGTCTCATTTTGTCTAAGGTTGAACTATTTGTCCCTAAATCTTTTAACCTCTATTGTGCGGGCCATATAGCCACAGAATTTTCGATCTTTTCTGCAGAGGTGTTTAGCGAGGTGATCCGTTTATGGCGGCCGATTTATCCATCGGCTGTTGGATCCGCCTCGTTTCGACATGAGGTGGTGACCGGGCCCAGCTCCTCGAGATGCTGGACTAACAGGTTCTCCAACCGTGCTGCCTTTTCGAAAGCTTTCCTGACCAGTGCCAGCGCATGATCAATCAAAAGTGGAACGTCTAGATCCCTATGCATCTGTGCATTAATGACGAACCAGGGTGCTGCGACTATGATACGCAGCACCCTGTTCTGCAGAACGTTGGGTCTCTAAATCTGCGACTTACAACCGCTGGATTAAGTAAGGCATCGTAGGCAAGTATCGGCCGGAGAAACACCGTGTAGATCATATGTTCCGCAGGTTGACGGAAATTATCCAGCAAATCAAGGGAGCCAGAGCGGCCCGCGCTCGAATAAATCAGGACGCTACCATAGAAAAATGATAACACCGAAGTATTTATTTTTCTTGGCGTAAGTACATGTATATATAATGCATTTTTCCAACCGCTTATTAATTAAACATATTTTTATTTTAAAAAATAGGTCGACCAGAGGTGTAGTCGAACCACCGAGTATGGCTGTCGCGACCCATTTGCAACACCGTTATGCTACCAGGCGACTCTACTCCACTATTAATTCTTCACAATTATATGTGAACAGATGTAAGGCCTGAAAGGCTATGTTAATAAATATTTCAGTGTTAAAATTGTTGCCTATCCAAGCCTTACATCTGTTCACATATATCTTTGAAGAAAATAGTGGAGTAGAAACGCCCGGTAGCGCAACGGTGTTGCGAGTGGGCCGCGATAGCCATACTCGGTGGTTCGACTCCGCCTCCGGTCGACATATTTTTAAAAATAAAAATATGTTTAATTAAAAAAATGCATTGTTTGTTTCCTCTAGCAGCCACTATAGTCTCGAGCTGCCATACACAATTTACAGTGCCACATTAGTTGCGGTAAGGTAATGCAGCAATAAAGTTATGAAAGGCCTTACATATATACAACAAAATGACAGCAAAGTTATAGCGAAAGTCTTGACGAACAGTACAGTTTAGAAAGCTGCTGTACCTACATATGTATGTACACCCACCATGAAGAAGGACCCTTTGTATTTCGCAATTACTGCGCAATATTATTATAGAACGGTTATTGATTGTGTACTATTCTTTCATTGTATTTAAATACAATAATTTGGAGGGTTTATTAATGAAAATGTCATGGTTCTCAGATTGGAGGCGCTCCAGTACAACAATAAGAGTATATTTGTTTTTAACATTATGGATTTAAATTTCTCAAATATTTTGTTAGTAAGTTATTGCAAGATATCACTTAAAGTAGTGTAATCAACTAGTTGATGATGAATGGTCTATAGGTGTTTTGAACGTATTGTGGCAACATAATGGTGCATCACTGACCACATATGCCGGGAAAATAAATGTTTTATTTAATCGAACCCCAGTTTCATTGCAGTATCTACCGGATATATGTATATATGTTATATTATTAACACATTTATGTATACACACGTAAACAAAGCAGTTAAATCTTGCTTGAAACTGTACGTGCTCATCTCTAGGAAAACATATCCGTCACTACTATCGCTTAATAGAAATGCTATTAGCATTCTATCACGTCTAGATATAAATTCAGTAACTACTATCAATTAAAATATGTTTCACAATAACAATTAATATTCGCAGTCAGTTATTTGACTCTCAGCGTATTAGCTTGACTGTATAGGTATATTGCGTATAAACGCCGTTCGTAATCTATAAATAAATATTTTATTTTCAACGTGTTTGTGTCATTATATTTTTCTTTTTTAGTAACCTCGGTGAAGTGTATCAAAGGTCCGTTCGATAACAGAGAATAGCACCATTTCTCCATCAAGACAGTTGTAGATCTGTTCTCGTTTTATAAAGTAGTCATTCACAAACATACCTTCGCTGAGATATTAGCATTATGTAGCTAACTCCATAGTTAGGTAGTTTCCTCGGTGTAGCCAATATTTATTTTTTCGCCGTTTGCTGTTTCTATTTTGCATGTAAGTAAATTTCGTATTTGTTTTACTTGCTCAATATTTTTTACCTACAACAGTTAATATATACACCAACTTATATTGTAAGATTCCATTCATTGAAAATCAAGTGTAAACAAAACCTTGTGTTTACTACGTTCAACAATAGGCGGCAACTAATTAATTGCAGTTCTAAATATACGAGTATTAATATTGTTATGATTCGGTATTATGTTTTGTAATAATTTCTAGTAAACAGAAACAAGTAAGCATAACGTGTTTTATAGCTAGTAGTTCTTAGTTATAATTTAATAACTACAAATCGTATTATTTGTATGAAAACTGAGTATAATTTTGAAAAACTGACATACAATATACCTATATTATAGTCGTATAAATAATCAGATTTTAGATAAAAATATTGTGACAGAATAGTTACCAGGTAACAATAGCTTTAATTATATTTGTCTTATGAGGAAACTTGTAGGAATGTGTGAAGTATGAATGCAGTTTTGACTACTATTATGCTTTTAAATAGTTTTCTTTTATTTAAAAATGAAACAAATTACAATAGAGGTTTGTAGTTCACTCTAGTCGTTTTCATTAACAGGTTCAAGTGCTAATGATTAAAAAAATAATAATATATTGATAATTTACTCATATTACTCAATATTGTCTCAAAATGTTTACATTTCATGATAAGAAATTAGTTACCTACTTGTTTTGGGTAATCATGTTAGTATTTACTAAAATATTGTAGTTATCATGAAGCACTATTAAAAGGTGCATGAATAATAATTATTATTATTATTAACATCCTGTCTATTCATAATTAATATTTATATAAAATTAATTTACTAACTGTTACGCATCCCTCTTCGGCAACTTGATTTAAACCGTGTGCTACATAAGTCAGTTAGAGGCAAAGACTAGTTTAGACTAATTCCGCAATTTTATATAGTGCTTATATTAGGTTCGAAGATATCTTGTGATAAATGGTATAGTATTGCTGGAAAACATTTTAAGAGTAATTTGAATTAACAAATAAATTAAAGTGCCATCACATTCAATTAAAATAGGTAGGTATTTGAGTAATAATGTCAAGACAACAGAATATTGATTTAATACTATTTCAAGAAACAACTAGCGCCCAAGGATACGAAACCATTATTTTAGGGTCATTTATCAATCAGTTGGACGACATTGATTTAATTAATGGTTATTTCCAACAGGAATCGACAACACTACAGACAACTGGCACAACAATGGAATATTTACAGCAATTTTTCACGGACAGTTCAATTACTATATCATTGTGGATGCGTATATCTTCAGATTTTACGCTTCTACATTTTTCCATTGTTTTATTAAAAAGAAAACAATATTCCTAAATTTCATAAACAGCTTTCAGTAATGGTAATACATTTAACATTTATCACGACAAGATAAGATACAACACTTCAACTCTAAGTGGGTAACTATAGCAAAATATTCTTGTATCAATATTGAAGTTGAACATTCAGCGTTCTCAAAACAGCTAATGATTTCCTGTACAAAGGAAAGTACTGCCTGAGTCGTAGATCTCTGGGTCCTGAATCCGAACTGCTCCGCACAAAATAAATCATTTTTCTCCAGAAATGTTTTTGAGAATTTTCTCATAAATTTTAGAGAGCACAGGTAGTAATGAAATAGATCGGTAATTGGAGACGTCATCATGACAACCCTTCTTAAAAACCGGAATAACCTTAGCTGCTTTCAATATCGAAGGGACCTCAATAAAGGAAACTTTCCCCAGTGAGAAATTCGGAGTATTTCGCAGCGGTATCAAATCTTCAGGAGAGACTGGGCTAGGTGGTATGTTTGAAATAATTTCCGGACCCACTCTCACAAAATAATCATTAAAATCGCTTGCAGTTGAGTTGCATTCCGTCTCCGTACTCGACACCCCCTTCTTAAATCTAATATAATCCCACACAGCTTTGTTCTTATTATTTGCGTTTAGGATGAAGTTGTGTAGCGAGCTTGTTTTATTTCTGATTTTTTGGTTGCGTTTCAACTCAATTTTTTATTTTCAAATGACATTTTCGTATGTGATTTATAGTTGCAGTTCCCGTTACAATTTTCTTAAAAAAACTGATTTCGAGTTTACTCTGTTCTTTTCTAACAGTTCCACTTAGTTTGCTTAAATTCAACATCTCCTGTAAATCATAGTAAATAATTAAATTTTTTCGAACAAAAACAATTTGAACTGTATGCATGACTGATGTTCTAATAAATACGTTTCTGAATATGTAGTGCAGAAGATGGCTTATAAACTACTACAAGATTGTTTTATTTAAACTTTAGATATCCAAAGTAAATGACATTAACTTACTGAACGTTTTACATTAATATTTAAACACTGACTGTAAAGCAACTGAGGCTCTGTACATATATCATATATACAACTGTAACCATTTATTTTGATGTATAATGTATAAGATAGCCTAGAAACTCATGGCCATTCGATTGTTTGCCTCTTCTTATTTAGGATGGTTTGCGAGTACACGAATGTTGTTATCGGTCAAAAGATGGCCTTACTTTGTAGTTCGATTTATATTTTGCTTTGAACGTTGAATATTCTAGCGACCTATTTTTTTATTTTACTTCTCCAATCTCACTAGAGTAACTAACTGTTTCAATAAGTATAGGTACGGAAATATTACGACGTGCTTTCCTAAAGTTGCTTACAGTCGCATTAAAAGGCTAGCATACAGATATTGATCAAAATCTTTCAACAATTTTCATGCCAAAGATCGTGGAATTTGTTCTGCAACGGAAAGCAACATACGTTGCTGACATTT
This sequence comes from Holotrichia oblita, assembly GCA_023690525.1. Lineage (NCBI taxonomy): Eukaryota > Metazoa > Arthropoda > Insecta > Coleoptera > Scarabaeidae > Holotrichia > Holotrichia oblita. Next base: position 54,590,737 of record CM043019.1, on the reverse strand, counting down.
GATACTTTTGACTGGCGTTGTTGAGGAGGTCTTACAATTAGTTGACTTTTGTCGCCTGATATAATTGGATTGACAAATATTTTATACGGTTGAGTACACACATGAGCTAATCTATGTTTTCTATCCCAATTTTCTGTTTCATTAAATAATTTACCAAATTACATACACATAATTCGCAAAGTATGGGTTTTAAGTAAAGCAAATATAAGATGTGTAACACAATAATAATTGGTTAATATTAAACAAACCAGTATACGAGAACACGTTTTTCGACATTCTCTAATCACAATGATTTTCGAAGTTACTTCAAATAGTTGGATTTTACTATAGGGAATATAAATTAAACTTCCACAAACATCCGGTAACAAACAGAATATTTTAGTTTTTAGGAAAACAGCGAAACATATGTATGTCTATACACCAAAACATTTTTATGCTCTGTAGGACGTCATTTCAAGAACCTGTTCGATCAATTTAATAACTAATCATAAATGATGATCGATCGAGTCTTAGGTAAATGCTACACCCAATGTCTGGATACTATCTATTAGAAGAAACTAAAGACCTAAAGAAATATTTGTATATAATTATGTAATTGGAAATAGTAGAAACACATTTATTTCTTATTATGATTTCACCCAGAGATTGTACAATTATGTGATCAACATCCAAAAGTAATCAGTAGTAAGTTGCATTCCCATATTCCTTTTCATCTCAAGAGGACTTAAGTTAGTTTTTATCTTCAGCGGATAGCCTTGGAATTTGAGTTAAGGCGGCTACACTAAAACTGGCCATATCATTTTCTATAGAGACTGAACTGCTCAATTGACTGTCGTAGTCTTGATTTTTCAGATAGATCACATAAAAAAGTGACTGATTCATCAGGATATTAAATACGACCAAAATGTATGAAATACATATAAAAAGATACGGCATCAGTATTTACTAATGACTCTTTTCGGATTCCTTCTATTATCTATTACATGCTTCTTCATTCCAATAACTTACTCGTACGTTTTAGACTTGGTATATCCTATAGGAACTTCTTCCCTGATTGTTGCCTTATAACTTAATTTCGATCTGACAGAAAATTAAAGATCATGTTGTATACTAGACAGTTTGAAGCTAGAATCTCATTTTTATGTACATATGTAATGACAAGGAAAATCCCACATTGACAAGTTTTCGAATCAACTGTTTACTCTCTCTCATATTTGTTACATCCACAAAATACATGGTTGATATTCCTATCAACTTGACATATCTCAAATATTGGGAAGTATTTAACTCAAATTCTGTATAGATACTTCTTAATATTGCAATGTTCCATTCGTAATCTGTTAAGTGTATACTATAAGAAACGTTGAAGAGCATTGAATCTCATCGTGATAAGTTTTTGTACTGATTTTGCGCTGAATTCTGCGCAGACCGGAACCTTTTTGAGGGGCAGTAGTATTCCACCTAAACTACCACTCCAAAATGAGATTATTACAAGGTCCGCAACTCATTAGATAAATATAAGACGTTGATGACGTTAAGGAGTAACAGAACTCATGCATTCAGGGAAACTTGTCCCTCCCGGATTCCACTCCATACACGGACATTTGTAGGGGAAGACTCCATTACCAGAGACACAAGTCGAAGTCTGGTCACATCCTACCTGTGAACTGCCGTTTGTATACTAACTATAACTAGATGCACATATAAAGTAAATTTCATTTTTGATTTTATTAGACCTTACAAACTTTTTGGGTCCGCACCTTAGGAAGTCCGTAGAATATTAAAGCTCATGCATGTGCCAAGTCACTCTATAATCCTATACTAAACCTAAATACTTAATTGCATTTAGATATTGCAAGATGCAAAAATAGTTTGTCTAAAGAAAATTTCCAGGTTACTCATAGTAGTTGCAAAAAAGAACACTCATGGTTATTCCACGCAAATTTTTCCAGAGTAATGTTAAGTAGCTCGATTATGTCGCCAATAAATTGTGTTTGGTAATTAGGAGCAAATCGTCTGCGACCTGTAAAATTTGCATGCAATTAATAATGTACGATTCTAAAGAGAAATATTAATAGAGAATCTTAAAAGAAATAGAATTCAATTGACTTTTCTGAGGTAATCCTAAATGAGAAGTTCTCGAATTCAGATTGTAGCTATCGTTCTTCAAAGGAACATGGTTTTTTTGTTTGAAAAGGTAAAAATAAGCAGTTGATAGTATTTCCTAACATACCCAAGTCGAACATATGTACAGTGGCCAGCTTTTAAATCGAGACCACCGCAAGCTAACGTCGACCTTATCTACTAATAATAATATCTACTATAAATCCTCTAACTGAAGGCCACACAATGTAACCCTCTCTACATTGTTATTAAGGTTTAGGAAATTCCGTAACGGTATCGATTATGCTGCTGGCCACTGTACATCTGTTTAATATTGTAGTAAGCACCTTAGACGTGCAGAAATGTGGAGATTAGGTAGTGTTTAGTTACAACTCTTACTAATATTTGATACTAAGACGAATAAACCAAAATACCGATCTATTCTTCCTGAATCCAAACATATCAACAATAACTGTATTATATATTGCAGCATCATGCTTCTAAATTCTTTCATGGAAAAGCACCGACGATAAGTTTATACTTATAAACTTACATCTCGTCGTATGGCAGTTCTTAAATTAAGAATAATTCCATTTGTATCATGTTTACGTTTCACATAAAGTAATTGCAAATATTATATTAGCAGATAGTGCTATTGAAAAGCAATTTTTGCAGCTGTATTGAGGAGTCAATATTTATTTATTATTTATCACACAAATGTTGGTTATCTAAGTAATACGTTAATAACCCTATAATCACTCTTATCTCAATTCTGGTATTATCTTAATAATGTCTACAATTGTTTTTGTTTACTGCTTTCTATGGGAAATTTGCAATAAATATCTATTAAATTATATTTCACCGCGGATTATTCTATAACACATACTAAGTTGTAAAGTATTAGATTAGTTACACAAATGAACGGAACTAATATTGAATAACTAGATTATAATTCTAATGGAAATATGCGTACTGCGCTAATATGTGTAGTCCATGTACATATACATACAATGCTACTTCTGCGACAAGCACAAGTTATATTACAAAGTTTAATATTGAACAAACTTGAAATTATGTATGCATATCGTGCTATGGCCAAATATGAGCAACTTTGTAGTAATCCGATATATACGGATATGTAACAAGTTATTGAAAATGTCGGTCTTGCCCTTTACTAACTTCAAAAGTGTTTTGCGTTTCGATAATTGAATGATCTCTATATATTGGATTGGTTCACCGTTGCGACAGAAAAGTTTAGTGGATTTGAGTTAAGAGACAACCCCGAAGTTTTGATGGTAGTTATTTCTTAGTCTATTTAAATGCAATTATTTCGATATTGTAACGCTTTTGGTTGTAGCGGATGTCGACGTCATATTTCTGATTTCATTAACTACCTTAATTTCGATTTTCCTTTCAATGTATGTATTATAAAAGCATCACATTATAATACAATAATAAATGCAAATGTTACTTATAAAACCGCGAATTAATTTTTAATATGTTTTTCTTCGATATGGAATAAGCTTTCGCAAATTTTAAATATACTACACGACAACGAACACATTTAAGCTTCTCGACGTTGCTCGATTGAACTTGGAAAAGGAGCCAGCAAACTGTTTTCCTCTAGGCCTGAAACCTATCTTATGTTAAACGATAGCAATATAAGCAGCATGGTAGTTTTGCATGCGTTTGATAAGTGAACGTAAGTCCAAAACGGTATAATATAACTTGATTTTGACTGAGGGAGAAATAGAGAACACCCTTTGAGTATGTGGACAGTAGCGCAAGTAATTTCGTAGAAGGAATTTAGATCTAAAACGATCAACTTATTGTTAAAAAATCTGACATCCAAAATATTTTTTATATCTTCAATACGTATACTCACATTTCTGTAATATTTAACTAGTACTTACTTATTCACGGTGTTGAGAAACTATTTACCGGATTATAGAAAAATCTGTTTCCAGCATTATAGTGAAAATTGTTTTATCCTGAAATATAGGCTGTTTGAACTATAAGCATTTGGAAGTGCCACAAACTACCTAATTCTGTATAGTAAAAGCTCTTCTAGTGAACATTTCTCAACAGTGAACATCCCTCTTGAACGGACGTTTTTGTGGCGGCAAAATAGCTATATATAATTTTATTTATAAATTTATTATTAAAGTAAACTTTCTTAAGCAGACGGATTGTAGAACAGGCACAGTTACAATTAAGTCGTCTTTAACGGACGCGGTCTATTCAAAATACTCGCTGCAACACAACACAATGATGAGTAAAACTTGAATTAAGAATTTTATTTTCACACAGCATTCTACATGTGTACATGCACTAAATATGCAGTGAACAGTCTATCTGCACACAGTGAGTTCTAAAAGACAATTTTTCAACATTGAAGGAAAAACTTGAAATCATCAACACATATGATAAAGAAGAGTTCTGGTCGAAACACTTACAATTGGAAAAACATAAGTTGGGAAATTACTTAAGAACAAAGAAGAATCTAAAACAAAATGACAAACGGGAGTTAATATTAAGGAAAAAATGAAGTTCTTCTAACCTGAAGGTTTAAATGCGAATAAGTTTTGCTTCGACTGGTTTGTAGAAGCAAGGAGTAAAGAGTTCCCAATATCAGGACCTATAATACAAAGAAAAGAGCGTTATTGGATAATGGTAAATCAGAACGACCATGAGCATTAAAAAAACTTGTCACAAAATAGTTACTTATAAGTTGGAAGTCCAAGACGAAAGCTTGGACAACCACAGACATAATACTGGAATAGTTCTCATCGTACAGGTATAAAACTGAGAAACATTACACTTATATTTTTACCTTCAAATACTACTGTACATTACCAACCTTTAGATTGAGAGGTTATCTACAATTTTAAGATTATCCATGACCAACTCAATTTAAGACATATTTTACCTCTAATGGATTAAATTAAGTCTGCTGGCCCCCTTTAAAAATCTATAGATCTATTGGAAGTAATGTATTTGGTACGTAATGCGTGGCAAAATGTAACGGAACAACAAAACAACAACGGAACAGAAACAATAAAAAATTGATTTTCCAAACTTGGATTTGGGAAATATAATGTACAGCAATATATTCAACACTTTGAAGCAGAAGTTGATTGGCTTTTATCTGAATTGACATGTTGGATGTCACTGCAGAAGGTGTTACCTTATCAGAGAAAGTTTTCGATGAAGATACACTGAGGAGGTTTTGAAAATCATAGAAGTTAAAGTTGTTTGCTAAAAATGGTGACAATGTTATGCGTTTTCAACAGGTAGAATAGTTATGTTTTCAATCAGAAACTAAGTGCGTAAAACCTGTCTGTCGAATTAAAAAAAAATTAATTCTGATAACAAATAGGGATTTGGTTTAAGTTTATTGTAATAACGAAGTTTATATATTTGTTGTTTTCTTGTTGTATTACTGACAAATGTGTTTTATAGTTATATTCCTTTGACGTACCTACATAAATAAATAACATGAATCAGTTTATATTATTTTAGTCCATAGATGAATTAAAGAATGAAAATATAACACCTGATATTATGTTACAGATTTGCAAAAATGGATAACGCATTATTCCTTCTCGAAAAAGCAATGATCTCCAATCACACTAGGCAGAAGCAGCTTGAGTTGGAACCGCCCCATGGAATTGCCTATACCATCGTCTGCACATTAGGAATCATGGCGAATATGCTACTAGTGTGCGTGATATTAAAGTATAAAGACTTGAATACACCTACTTACATTTACATAAAGCACTGGTTCATATTTAACATTATTTTTCTTTTCGATTTAACAGTGTTTTATTCGGCTGATATTTATTTTACTTTAACAGAATTTTTTGTAAGCTTTCAGATCGAAGCAATTGTACAATTTTGTACCGTAATGCTTCTCTTATTTTTAACCTTCGATTGCTATGTTAAAGAGAAAGATACCGCAATAAGAATAATGATCTATTTATATAGTTTTATAATTACAGGATTTGTCATGAGTTATTTGTACAACTTTTTAATAACATTCCAGATAGTCCAATTCGTTTTACATGTGATAACATTTGCTTTAATTCTGACTAAATTACTTATGTATGCCTTAAAACGTAAATCACAAGAATTTGATGAAGATTCTAGATTTAGACTTAAAGTTGTACTGAACTATATGATTTTGTGGACAATAAATCATACCTGGTTCTTTCTTTTATTGTATAAAGGGTTTGATGCTTTATTCTTAAGCGCTCTATTAAATTTAAGTTTAGGTGTAGCTAGTTCTGTATTTACGTTAGGTTTAATTTATTATTTAGATAAAAATTTTAAAATGTACTTTAATGATATGTATGGCTGTGGACATAAACATGGGATAAGCTCATATTCCTTTACGGAACTTCAAGAAACTAGTACGAGTAATTCATTGTCAAGGATTATTTAGAATTAAACATTCATTCATATATTCAGGTTGTTTCTTTTATTATCTTAATTCTCTTTACCTTTCGTATAAGATTACTCTGTATGACGTTACATAATGTCTAAATGTTTCTTTTCCAGGAAACTTATGGTGCAAGATATTGAAGCCTCTTTAGCTCTGATGGCGTGGTATCATTGCAGCTTTTTGTGTTTATGCTGCGCAACACACAGAATTCTATGCTTTTCTATTATAAATAGGTGATTGATACAAGTAGAGTCTTGAGTTGATTTATAATGTTATCTACATAATAATATAGAGAAGTAGTTCCTTTGATGTGTATGTGTGTTACTTGAAGCGGAACTCCGAATGCAACTGACTCTATATGCCAGTAAGAGCAAATATATTGTCTGGATAAATTCATATTGGAGTTTCTATCTGTGACACGAAAACGAATTTCTAGGAAAAACTAAATATAAATTCATAATTTTCCACTCCGTGTTGCGTGACATGTCACAATGTATGTCTAAAGATGAATAGGATATCATGAATGATGTAGAGTTGGTCTGTGTTTCGTTATTATGTGCAAATTCAGGAACATTACAACTGGAGGTCTTAAAAGATTTGTAAATACGTGCTTGACCTATTTTTTTCATTGCTGAAGATAGTTAACTCGAATAAGGAAATAATAAATGGGTTAGAGAGATATTTCGAAGCTCAATACCCTCTTTAATAGGAATAGCGAATAGAGATATTTGTCTTTTTTACTTTAGATCACCTTATTTTGTGATATATCTAATTATGTTAACTAGGTGTTAATCATTCTCAATTAGTTAGTAAACTTAAAAATTCGCTTAAAATTCATTTATGAAAATGTATGGAAAAATAAATTACTTCTAATTCACCGACACTTTAAAAATAACAGGTATTGCAGTTTAACCCTTTTAAAGTTCTCTTGTATTTATAATAAGCTTAAGAGACATCATTCAGAATTCAATGTGAAGAGATATCTTGTAGTTACATATTAGTAAAGTATATGAAGATTTAATTTCAAAATATCGACAATTACATATGATTTGAATAAAAGTCTACACACAATTTAGGTGTAGTATCGGTTTAAGCAAGAGAAACGGCTATACCTATTGAAATTATAATTAACGATAAATTACAATACTTGTGAGTATTTAGGTTGTAGTAAACGTTATCGTTATGATGCCTATTACTAATAGTATAGTACACACTTTTTACAATCACAGTAGGTATTATCCCAATATTTTTACCACAAATCACATTTAGATTGACGTGAATCATGTCGATACTTAGAATATTAATTATACATTATTTATTTGGCATTTTACATACGCTGCGGTATGGATTCAAGCGCTTTATGCTTAACGTTGTAGGGAGTTAACACTTTGGTATACATTACATTGTATACTTTATAACATTTTGTTGGTCTTGTCTTTTATTTAGCAAACATTTAGTAAATTGTCGAATAAACTGCGTTTAATTTTACCAGTACCTTGAGGAGTGTTTACATAAACGTTTACTTTGATGAGAGAATCTAAAAGCTGAGATTTGGGAATTTCTGGAAAGGAGATCAGTAATTTGTTACAAAATATTGACGTACTTATAGGCATTAAGACGATTTGGTAAAAAAAATAATCCGACGTCTTTATTAGTACATTTTAGCGGTGAGTGCAGATGCAGAGACTTCCTAAGCTCTATTAAATACACTATCTCTAGTAAGTATACAACAATCAACAACAATTTATTCTATATATAAATATACAATATTATAATCGTGTACAGTAGAAGCTGTAGAATTTGGAATATTTAAATTGCTGCATGGTAATCTGGGCTGAGAGCAAGCATAACACGTCAACATTCAGATATTCCATATATCGTTCACATTATTTTTCTCCTTCACGGGTGGGTTTAACTAAAAGGCTTATTGTGGCCCCACGATAGTTGAGTCTTTTCAATTCGGTTGCACCTAAACAAAGAAGTCCGCATATCGGAAAAACGTTAGTTTAGTTTTTTCTCGGGACTGCACGGGCGGAAGAACCGAAAAGGTAAGCTCGGCCATAAGGAAGGCCTATTGTGCCCCCGTGCTGTTTTACTCCTCTTAGCCAGGTTGCACTCGGACGAAGAAATCCATGCCCGACCCGCGAAGTAACTCCGCCTCTCCCTGTTCGCTGTCGAGCAGTCGGCAAGAACACAGTTTCTACACAGGGGAGAGTTTACTATGACCATGCTATACAGGTGTTTGCTCAGTGCGCAGTGACCGGTTAAGATTCCTGTGAGTAACTCTCAGCCTGACCCTAATCATAGAAACTGCTCCTTGGCTAAAAGCTTCACTTTCGATTTCACCATCTCTCAAAATTCCAATTCCTGTGCCGTTAGGCGTTTTAGAGTCGTCCACAAACCAGCGAGATGCCTCTCGTCTCGATTTGTGAACGAGAGTTTTGGCAGTCTCTCTATTGGAGATCTTTACATTGTATCCCCCACTGAAGCTGAAAGTGGGCGGAATCTTGTCCGCCCTCATGTACAGTGGTATCGTCTGCTTGATGTAGGTGAAGATGCTAGTATGATCTCCCGATTTACCGGAGAAATCTCTGCATCCACTACATTTTACTGTGTAGGTTCCTAGGACTGCCTCCGACCACAGAACAAGCTGCAGCGGAGGAAGCCCAAGGATCGCCTCTATCGCCGTAGCCGGCGTCGAGGACATGGCTTCAGTGATGCCTAAACAGGCAATCCTCTGGATTTTACTGAGTGCGTTGGCCACATAGCCCAAACTAGGTTTCAGCCCCCACGTTTTACCAAACATTACACTACAAGCCCAAAAGGCCCGCTTGGCTTTGTTTGTTACCTGTTCCAGGTGTGGTTTGTACGTCAATATGGCGTCCAAACCTCAGACGATACGAGTATCTTTGAGCCGAAAGTGGTCGGCCACTGAAGTCTGGAAAGCTTCCTTCTTCGAGTGGGCGCGACCATAGTCGTTTTTTTAGAGTTAGCAGTTGTTTTTCTAGAGTTAACAGTTAATCCTTCTCTTTTGGACCATCTTTCCACGAGTCCGAGTGCGACTTGCATCCTCTTGCATATTACGCCCGCGAACTTGCCGCAGATCATGATGGTGATGTCATCGGCATAGCCTTGAGCATGGAAGCCCGCGGTCCGAAGATTGGAAAGCGGGCCATTCACCACCAGGCACCACAGGAAGGGTAACATCATGGCGTCGATCCACCTTGCCACCGTTGGCTCGACTCCACGTCTTTGCGGTTCCCTACCCATCGACAGAGAGGATGCCCTGACAAAGGCGCCCTCTATATCAAGGAAGGTGGCCAGCGCGACTTCTTTGTTGCTTAAGGCGTTAGTTTAGTTAATCTGGGTTTGCCTGACCGATAGATTCCAAAGTAGATCGTTGGTAAAACATTCTTTTGTCTTAGCCTATTTCTGCTCATAAAAACTGCCTCGAGAGCCTTTCCTCGCTAGGATGAATTGGAGAGTTTTACAGTATCTCACGCTCGTGAGTAGATTCTAGTAGAAGCGTTGCCTAATAGGGAGTTGACATCTGATAAAAGTTTTGATGCTGCTCGAAGAGTAGTGTGGCTATCAGATAGGATTTCGACCAAAAATGACTCTCCATCTCCTCAAATTCCAATACCCATGTCGATCACCTTTTTCGAGGCATCTACAAAGCAGTGGAAAATTCCTCTCCACGACTTGCGAAAGTATATTTTTGCAGTGTTACTGCTAAATATGTCTACAGTGTATCGCCCTGTGAAACTAAAGCCAAGGGTGATCTTATCACCCTTATGAACATTGACATCCTCTGTTCGATCTAGTTGAAGGTGCCGGTATGGTCCTGGTTATGCTAAAGAATCCTTTGGATTCACTATATTATGATCTATAGGCCACTAGGTTTGTTTTTGATTACAATACCTACTGCAAGGAGGAAGCCCAAGAATAGTCTCTATGGCTGGCGTCGGCGTTGAGGATATACCCCGGTGATGTTTAAACAGAGAATCCTCTGCAAAAGCGATTTACAAATACTATAAGGATATACATATACTTAAAATATATCTATGTATCTGCAGGAATTAATATATTGCTTCTTTTATTATCAGATATTCCTTTATTGACATATAAGTGGAATAATCTCAGAAAAGCGAAGATTTAAATTTATAAGAATAGTTAACCACTTTTGGGGGCATTATCTTCAGAACGACTTTTGAGGAGGCAAGCATTATTGTTATGGGACGCCAGTTATTAATTAAATTAAATGTATCAGAAATGTAGTTTTATTAACAGCTGGTTCAAGGATTTGTGGGCAAACGGGAAATACTCTATTTACAATGTAAACATTTGTTTTATACATGAGTACGTTAGCAAGCTTAACAATATTGTCCTTTAACGACCGATTCTCATTTGTTAGTGGAAAATTGACCAAAAGCAATTTTTGCTAAAGATTATTTTTTGTCAAATATGAATTTAAACACGAAATCATTAACGTAATACAAAAATGCAATACAGACAACGAATGATGGGAGACTTGTATAACATCTTTAAGAAAAATACAGTATTTTTTAAAATAAAATGGTTTCAGGGTTGTTAATTCATTCTGGTTTAAGGTTTCTCTTATCGACCGATTATTCTTTAATAACTGCTTAAAATCACCAAAAAAATTATTATTAAAAGAACTAGCAGAGAGATTTGATTCGATATTATTAGTAACCGCTAATTTTCCTACAAGATTATCTACTACCATAATTGGCTGTTCGAATTCTGTGTGCAGTTTTTACTTTATTATAGGTACATATATATTTTATAGATTTTGTTCGCGTGTTGTACAAAATCTAATAGAAACTCTGTTTCTTGTCACTCTTGAAGTTCGTAAAATATAAAGTTGCTTCTCATAAGTTTCTTAACTGCCCGCAAGGTACTGAGCATAATCATAAACTTTTTATGAAACAATAATATTTTACTGCGTTAATTATTTTCAGTTTAGATTTCTCGCCGTTGTACTATGTTTAATAATAATTAAACATTTTTGTCCATTCAAATGGTAAGGTAATTGTATTAGCTTGCCTGACTAGCTTTTGAACTTCTATCTACAGCTAGATGGGTTATATGAACTGATTTGACTGTATATATGTAAACGGCTTATCTGTTTGTATGACCATCCTTAATTGCATTTACCTACTGACGTAGATTATTAATTAAACGATATCAAATAAAGCTGTATTCAAAATATTAATAAAAGTATTTCTAACATCAGAAACCTTATAGAAATTTACGTTAAAATCCACACTCAGAATGACTTTGACGGCGATACTGATGATCCGTAAGGTTTGTCAAAAATATATTTGCTATCGTCCGGAGATGTTTGTTAAATGGCGATTCCAATATTTAATTCTATCATGAGAGGTGTGTGAAAATTTGATAGTAATAATATTACATAATTGTTATTCTATGTTACGAGGATAGTGTAACTATTAGGTATACAAGATTGTTTTACTATATAAAAGTACTGTCAATGAAATCGGTAAGTTCTAAACTAATCAAATACTTTTATTATACTTAGTATATTTTGTCAATAGTCTAATAAAATTTTATTCCCACAGCAATAAAACTTCAATAAATTCAGACACGGCATATTAATTTTTGACGATATATTTTGTTCCGGTTGGGTAGTATCCGTAATATCATATGACGGAGTGAGTTTTGTTAACAAGCGTCCCCGTTTACCGAAAATTATGCATGCAAAAAGAATTTGTACTACAACCAACGAATGGATGTATGTCAGTGGGTAGTATTAACAAGTAAAAACGAGCCTTAATGAATGTCACTTTAAATAATGAGCAACCTAGCTCATTGAATTACAAATCTCTTAGGAGAAGTTTTGAGTAGCGTGAAGGGTAGGCGTGATACAAAAGCGAATGGAATTCATTTCCGTATTAGCTATAATACTATTGAAAATGTATTGTAATTATAAACTCATAGAATAGGAATATTACACATAATGTTTTAATAGTATGTACATACATAGTTGTACTTACGTACTAACACAATCATAGTAAAGTATAATTAAATCAGTTATCTATCGACTATATAAATAAGTGAAAAGATAAAATACAAATGCTAGATATCAACAAAACGTTATACCTAATAACAGCAAAAATGATTTTACTAATTTACAAATAAAACTTGAAAAGGGTAATTTGAGTAATGCTGTTTAAAAACTAGATTGCAGATGTTAGAACTGCTTCTTCAGTCTGTATTAAAAAATCAATTTTTAGTCACAAATCGTGGGGTTACAAGCAAAAAGCACTATGTCAATAAACGCATTTATGAGTTATAAGCAATTAAAAGTTTAAATGTATTTCTAAATTATTTATAAACTATTTAAGAGGTACCAACTACTCCTAAATCAAATAAACGTGTTTTAGAAATGTGGTAGTTTGGTTTTACATGATTTAAACAATAATGTAATTAAAAAAATCAAAAAAGTATATTAAAAATAATGACTTGTGCATTCCACTTGTAGGCTTTTATTGCTTATAGGACTTAATCTAAACTCAATATCGCTTCAGTAGTAAATTTTAATCAGTGAAAACAAAACTTAAACAATAATTTAACAGAATATATAAACAAACATACATCTATGTTCTATAATATACAGCTTTAAGCTTCATCCTCTGGTTCATCTAGAATATCGGCCTCAGCATCAACTTTAGAGCGTTTTTGAAGAATTTCATTAATAACATTTTAATTGTTAAATTTAGATATATACATCTTTATAGTTTTTGCTAGGGCGTTTAATGTGCTTTCACATAGTATGGATAAATACAGGGTGTTCCATTTAACTTAAAAAAGTTATTGATGGTTGAAAAAATATAAAGTATATATGTATAACGGGTCGATGGCCGCAGTGGTTAGGCGGCTGACTATTGTTGTGAGAGGACGATAGGTACCGGGGTTCAATTATCTGGAGGGACGGTGACATTTTTTCAGAGAGTTTAATCCCGGATCGACTTGCCATTCGCTGTTGGGCGCAAAGTGATTAACAGCGCGGCATCATAAAAGGCGATATGATGCTGTCACAGAGCCAATTGAACACAACATACACACACAAAACTACACCGCGAGAGTTGCAGTGATAGTCAGACAAGCGATACAGCTTACGGAGTCACTGCAACTAAGCACCCACCACACATAAAAAAATAAATAAATAAAATGTTCTGCTTAATGTCATTTAGCCAATATCAAAATGCTCTACTGGTTTATTGAAAGCACGCTTTGTCAAAATAACTTCTTACAAATGTAAATCGTCCAAGTCATACAGTTTTCCTGTTTTTAATTTTTTCGCGAAAGTCGACATTTTCATAAAAATCCAATTTTCTCGAAATTGGCAGCAGATACGTATAGGGAACTATTAACAAAGTTATTCTAATTTGTGACGTAGAATCCAAAAATGGTATACAATATAGGGTGTTCCATTAAAAATAACCTAACTTTGATGTACTGTACTTTTTAGAATCACCCTGTATACTTACAAATAATTTTAAAATGTGCTCCTTATCGTCCTACATATTTGGCTAAAATTTGAAACTCAAATCTTTTAGCGTTTAGACACAAGAAACCGAGGGAATAGTCGTGACTCATCCTGTATAATCGATGATATAGTCATAACGGTATTGAATGTAATTTGGTTTTGCTTTTTTATATCTAAAACATTTAACTTTTAACCAATTTACCTTCTCGCCGTTTTCGTCAATAGATTTATTTTTGATTAAATGAGCTGATAATTCTTTTAAATCTAACATGTCACTAAATTTTAGTTCTTCGGTTTCATAGGGTGGTTTATTTTTGTTTTTTCCTCTTTTAGAACGAGCTAACTTAAAAATATTCATCCAATCATTAACGCAAAAAACTGATACAAATCTCTTTTGACACTCTATGGCGCTATGCACGGATTCCACCTCCATAAATGAATGTCCACTTTCTAAAAAAATTTTTGTTCTAGTACTTCAAGTTGAGAGTTTTGCAGTACATAGAGCAATAGTGCTGAAATCTGCAAGTTGCCGTTCTGACCTCCACATGTATCTGAAAAAAGTGACAAAAACTTTATGCTGGGAGGTCAACTTTTAATATACTTCAACAAGCAAGTTCCAATTTCACAACTTCTTCTGTTACCATTAATTTCTGTCCAACAGAAACAAAATGCTTTATTAGGTGCTGCGGCTTCGTATACCGTCAAATTATACATAATTAGTTTTCGCATATAATAAGTCAAAGATGCCTCAGATGACGGAATTTGGAGTACACTTTGCAAGTCAAAGGTAACCAACCTGAACGAGTTATCATTTTCAGCTCTTTCTTTATCTGCTTTTTTTCGCTTCTTGTGCTTGGTCTTTTCTTCGTAGATGTGCTTTATATTCTTTTTCCAAACTAACTTTCACCTCAGCACTAGCTTGGTGATACTTGACACAAGTGAGACATTGGTCCTTTTTGGGATGGAAAAAAGAAAGGTTGTACTCACTGCAAAAAATCCTTCGATATGTTATTAAGCGTACAATTTCAGTATCCCTTCTTTCTCTACACTGTTCTTTATAAAGGCTATCCATTTTAGGTATTGATAGAGTGCTGTCCAAGTATTTTCTTTGCGTGCATTTCCGTGTGTAATGACACTCCACACTTTATATGTGCTCTTACTGCAGCAACGACCTCTTCTTTGGTTTTATTGCTTGGAGTTTTTCTTCCTCTTGTATCAGCACCTCTGAAATGCCTTAACACATCTTTGTCTTTAAATGCCGATAGGATTACACGATTTGATATACAACGCGTTTTCATAAAGAAATTATTACACACTTGTATTTTTTCCGAATTTTTGCTAAAATAGTACTTTTTTGCATTTTGTCTTCTTTTTGCATTCTCTTTTCGCGGTCGTCTTGTCATGGGAATGGAGGCTGAAACGTTGTATAATATAAAATCCTTCTTTCTTTCATATAATTACAAAAACCAATATTTCTGACATATTAATTTTCGTTCGTTATCAGAAAATTTTTCAGTACACTGAATTGCTCAGTATTTTGAACCTCTATTTCAAGACGAACTTAAACTGTCAAAAAATCACTTATATTTAGTTTATAGTTCTTATCAATTAAGGAATCGTCACATTCACTCAAATCACTGCCTTCTTCATCATGTTTGCTGTTTGATATAAAGCAGGACTATTAATGATTTCTGTGCAATTGTTTAAAGGAAGCAGTTCAGGTAATTCAGTAGTTTCATTGTAGGTTACAACCGTCTACGAAAAACAATATATTTCACATTTTCAATAGTAAAGTACAACAAATTTTCTTACGGAAATATCTTTATCCTTTCGTTCGAGTATTTTTACTTGAGCATTGCCGTTAGCACCATCAGAACATTCCATATTGTAATCACTATTGCTTATCGAAGGACCTTATGTCACGATTTGACAAGTTACCGTAATTTGCCGGCAGTTGTGAATACTCTGGAAGATAAAGTTTTTTGTCAAAGACTTTCTTTACCTCCCCAGCAAACAGAACTGAAACGAGCTCGTGCTATTCACGTTGTATTTTGGTTTATTATAACGAGTTTTTGGGCGACCTAATGAATATATAAAGTATTTGATGTAGAGAACATATTTTCAATAACTTTTGCGCAAACTAAAATTATTGAGGAGAATTAAAGATTTTTAAATCCGAAATTGAGATATATAGAACAACTTTACATACAACATATATATATGGCAACTTAGGTACTAAAAGGACGTCTTCTATACGTCAAATTTAACCCAAAAAGCTCCCAAATATAAATACACTTTAAAATTTTTGTTATTTGTGCTCTACGACACCTACTATTCTATAACTAGTTCATGATGCTTCATGATTTTATTTTAATAAATCTGGAACTGTTGATAAATAGTGATGTAATATTGCATAGAATATGAAATTGAATTACACGTCATCGCTCGAGTCATATACGGGCCAACGGCCATTTCTCTTTTACTGTCAGTGTTTATCTATAGACGTGATTGCTGTAAATTGGGAGTGCTGTGAATTAAAGAATGTAGATGTTAAATACAGTATTAATATTGTGTGTATATGTAACAAATACGTACATATGTATACTATGTATTGGCAGTTTCGTTCTTGCAGAACGTTCTTGGATTTGTTTGGGATTAGATATATGAGGGTTGGTTTTCATAACCTCTAATAGTAACCCGCGCGTTCTGTGGAAATATCATAAACATAACAAGATGGCCGGACAAACTATTATATATACATATGTTTTCCAGCTTTTTTTAAATAGATATGTACTTCATTAACTTGCATGCTGTTAAGGCTCATTTATACATGCTAAGTCAACTCGGCCGAGGTGATTGACTAGCAAGCCACTAGCACTCAAATAATACGTGTAAACATTCACTGGTGCTAGTTCAAGCTAGCACCAGTGAATGTTTACACCTATTGTATGAGTGCTAATGGCTTGCTAGTCTATCACTCGGCTGAGTTGACTAGCATGTATAAATGAGGCTTTAATATTCGCTTTAATTACGTCTTGAATTACGTATTTATGCCGTCGTGGTAGAACGTAATAAGACCGTCTTAAGATACGTTTTATTCACGTCCTCAAAACACGTCCTAAAAGTGTGACATTTCAACGTACAAATCTCGTTATATACTCGTGCCAAAAACACGTCTTTTGGTTGCAATATTACCAAAATATTACGTGCTTTTCACGTTTTTCTGTTTGCTGGGCGACCTAATGCCATTTGCACGGAAAGAAAAATACCATAATAATAACATAAACCTAACCTAAAAACAGAAATTAAAACCATATTTTTGCTCACCCGGCGTTTTTATCCGTTGTACTTCATGCTTGGCCAACAATGCCAATATTTTAGCACTTCGACTGTTCATTTTCGATTTATTAAACCCTTTTTTAAATTAAATAAATTTACACACGTTAGAAACACGTACTACGATTTACAACATCTCACATGTAACTATGTAGAAAGCACTTAGTCAGTTGGCGTAATGCTCACTTACACCTCTGATAACAAATAACTACAAGCAAAACGCACTAAGTCACTTAATGCGTTTTGGTAGTACTAATTCAAACCAAAATGGTGTTAATGCATTTCGTTTCTTTTAATTTACTATTGACTTAGGGCGTTTTAGCATAATATAAATGATCAGTAGTTCATGTAAGAACCGTCAAAAACACATTTTCACAAAACGTTGATTTAGTGCATTTCGCTTGTAACCCCACGAAATACACTATTGCATGTTATGACATTCACAAGGTAGTACAGGCTTAATAAAAACACACGTTTTATAATTCATAACTACACCTAAGACTTTTAAATTTATGTTGAGCAAATAATTTTAATTAATTTAATATAATCTATTACTGTTCATATGAGTGGATACATTTTTATGATACTTGAGCCGGATATCATCCTCAGTGAGCCCATTAAAATGAGGTGTTAGTCGACCTCCCATTGCATTTAAAATTTTGATACTATATCGCCTCCTCTCTTCAATCTTCGAAACTAAATGGAAATTTTACTTCAAGAATGTAGTATATAATACTTCATATTAATGACGCAAAACTGGGACCTCTCTATTAAACCGATCATAAATTAGTTAGGGGGAGCATACTTTAGAACCGCAGTGTATGTTAATTCTACTTTCGTTAAATATATTGATGTAATTATATTGAAAATTAGTGAACGAGTACTTTCAACAATTCCTTTTATATGTTACTGTTCTTATCAGTTAATAGCTATTGCTATATTTTTATTCTACGAAGGAAGTTATATAAGTATCTATTTGTGTCCTAAAATAAATTTCTAGTTCTAAAATAATTTATTACACTTATTACCTAAGTGGTTGATTACATTAATTGCAGGCATTAAGGCTATCAGAACTATGAGAAATTTTATTAGAATTACTGTTACAGTTTAACGTATTAAATGTACGGAATTTTCTCCATTTACTTGTTAGAAATAACCTAATCTATAGTAAAAAAGTATACTTTCTTAAAATGTAAATGGTCGTCGCCCAATTGCAGTACATACCAGCGAAGAACGGTATTCGGAGAAATAAAAGATACGTAGATGAGAGCACAATATAATAAATCAGGCTTACAATATATATTAACAGCTCGATAGTCACAAAGGTAAGAGCGATTGGCCATGTGTAGTGCAGTACACATAGTGTTATGTTATAGTATGCGGTTTGAACCTAGGCAGTGACGATTCTAGCACGCCTCGCTGAATCGATACTTTGGTCGAGCTACCTTTTACTGTTGTTGCATAATTAATAATACAACATTATTGATGGTCAGATGATGTCGAAACAAATTTACAGACACAAATTATACAACAAGAGATACCAGATACTTAATCTAAGTAAACGTCATGGAAGATTAATAGCAATAGATATAAGCATCAACTTCAATTATGGCCGAAATAATCTAATTTCCGCGAGTAAATGCCAGTTGAGAAAATCCGGACTACACACTGCTTAGAAAACTACTTTCATAGCATAGTAATAGACTGAAGTGCTTCCAAAAGAAACGAAGTTATCACGAACATTTAGTAGAGCTTTGAATAAACGCTGCAACGTGACAAACTTGCAAAAATAGCTTCACTTTTCCGTAGAGTTTAGATTTATATAATATAGAGCTTTTTATTAAAAGAACTTAATAAGTGGGTAAGAAGTGGAAAAATATAAGTTCTAGAACACCATGCAGAGGGAATAAAGGTAAAGTAGCAACAATTTATTTCAGAAATTGTTCTTACGAGGTTGCTTTTTACATTCTGAAGTAATTTCATCTTATTTTGGTATTATTCCTATCCCACAGTTGAATGTTTTTGTACTACCTAAAAATAGTTGACATTTGCATTGAATGCAACAGACATTTCCCGTAGAATAGCAACAGTTAATGCTTATTTGCATTTTGGTATGGAGATATTACAGGCCGCTAGCTGTTTGAACGCTCGCGTGCAATATTGATTAGGAGCCCCTTGTACACATGTAGACATGCAAATTATGACAATGTTTTGTTTTCTTTTCGATATGATTTTGTCGTGGATGCCGCTACCTTGAACTACGAAAGTCTATTGATAGGAGAGGGTGGTGGGAGTTGAAATTAAACGTATCCATTTTACTACTGCCAACTTTTTATATGACAGGAACGTCAGTGGTTATGTCAAATACTTTACCGAACCATAAAACTATCCTAATGGAATACACAATTAATGAAAAAGTGCAAATTATGAAGTGGTTTTATAATTTGCCATAGTATTTGACATAACCACTGACATTCCTGTCATACAAACAGTTGACTATACTAAAATGGATACATTTAATTTTACCCCTCACTACCTTCTCCTATCAATACGCTTTCGTAGTTCAAGTTGTTATCCTGTATAACCTACATCCAGTTACCACATAATGGTGTAGGGTGTACAATATCTAACTCTATCATATATGTTTGCATGTATCTTCTCCATTCTTTTCTATCCTTGGCCAGCCTGCATCCATGTGGTGCCCTTCCTTGTAAACAATTCCGCTATCGTTCCATCCCATGTCTTACGAGGTCTACCTCTTTTTCTCTTCTTCTGACTTTTCATTTCCCATACTCTCTTCACCGGAGTTTCCTCTTTCATGCGTTGCATGTGTCCCCACCAACTCAATTGTCGTATTTCAATGAAATGTAATATTGAGTCTACTCCCAGCTCTTGTCTAATATCTAGGTTCTTCATTTTATCTAGTTTGGTGACTCCCCTAATTCTTGTAAACGTTTGTACTTGTTCTAGTTTAGTTCTTTCTATTCCTATATTCATATCGATTATTTCTTCTCCAATCACCATAACTTTTGTTTTATTTTTATTTATCGTCGTTCCATACATCTTGAGTGTTCCATATATCTAGATTGTGCTGTAGGTCACTTTTATTTTTTGCCAATGATCACTATGTCATCTGCAAAGATTCCTTCAGAAATATCGATGCGTTGCAATTTTCTGTAGCCTACATTTAGTGTTCTTATTCTCTTCGCACATTTCTTTATTATATTATCCATAAATACAATAAACAAAAAGGGACTTAAACTTCCACCCTGTCTTAGACCTATCTGTGTAGTAAATGAATCCGATATCATGTTATTCTTACTGACCACGTTTGTTATTATTATAGATGTTTTTCAGAATCCGTATTGACCTACAATCTATTCCTCTTTCTTTTAATATTTTCCATACTATATGTCTGGGCACCTTATCGAAAGCTTTTTCCAAATCCACAAAAGTTAGGAATATATTGCTCTCTGTGTTATTTGTTTCAACATGAATATGTGATCCTGGGGACATCTGCCGCTTTGGAATCCGCTCTGCGCTTCGAGTAGAGTACTTTCTATAGTCATTCTAATTCTCGTGTCTATTATTTGTTCAAACATCTTCATTGTAGTGCTAAGCAGTGTCAAACCTCTGTCATTGCTACATTCTTTCCTATCACCTTTTTTATATATTGGTATTATTTATGCTACCTGCCAATCTTCTGGAAATTGATCCTCTTTCCAAGTTTTATTAAATAATTTCAGTAGTACTTCAGTTCCTTTCCGTCCCATATACTTGATCATTTCTGAACTTATTTTATCATAACCTGCTGCTTTCCGATTTTTCAATCTTCTGATCGCTTTTTGTATTTCTTTCATTGATATTTCGTTTTCTTCTCCTCTTTCACTCACAACTCGTGGGTTGTGAGTCCCAGTTGTGCGAGCTAGATCGGCTTGCGGTGTGCTACTTCCTACCTTGCTCACTAGAGGGCGCGAGGTTGGAATTAGTTTATTGTTCGGAGAATAATACACATAAGCAGAGATGCGAGAGGCGGTGAAATTAGATCTTGCATTAATGCTTGATCTATTTTCATTGCATTCACCCGCAGGGTGAATTCCAACAATATACCATGAGGGCATTATAGGCATTTCTTTGGTTTTTTTATCCAAGACTGTTTTCGATTTTTTCCTTCTACCAGTAAGTATGTAATCCATTTAGGGATGGGAAAAAGCAATCAAAAGGCGATACATCGAATCATCGATGCATCGTAAACTAAATATCGATGTTTCCGATATATCGAAAAATGTCGATCGAGATGTTGTGGCAATGTTGTTCGACGAATTAGGGTAGACATAACCTTTACGATGTGTCCTTAAGGTGTGAAATTTAGTAAAGCATTCTCGATTTGTTGTGAAAGGCCTGAGATCCCTCACTTTATTTCCAACCCTCTCCAGAGCCGCCTTTCGCAAATGTTTATTGTGGTAATTCGGAGACCCCACCGCGTATATACAGTCCTCATCTTTATAAGAATCAATGAGGACTACAATTTGGTCTTTAAACCACTTTTGAGACGTATCCTGCTACTTTGACATGATGATATACCTTTACTGTACACCTACTCCAAACAAACAGCTGCGCACATTCGTGAATTTCTGCTGACAAGCTATACATCGTAAGTTGTGGCATCGATGTTAAAAATCGATGTTTTGGTTTCGATACATCGATGTTTGTAAACCATCGTAAGCCATCCCTAAATCCATTACGGATTTCTCATTTCTACTTTTCACCTTTTTTGTGTACTTCTTTATATCTTTATGTTCGTAGAAAGTGTTAGTAATAATTAGGTTATGCAGTTGAAAAAATTCTAACATTCGTACTCCATTGTAATTTCTAGTGGTTTCACCCTGATTAGCTATTACGCTGTTGTATACATCATCGCTTAATCCCACTATACTGTTGAAATCGCCTGCTATATAAATTCTTCCTTCCTTTTGTCTTTTCTGTTGTTTGACGCTTTGATACCATATGTAAAATTGGTACCTCACCTCTTAAGTACCCCGTAGGGTACTTGTGCTTACTCTAGACAGCTGATAATATAAAAAAGCAGATGCGTTTACCGATATATTTATCAAAATATTTCTGCAATTATTTTTATTGTATTAATGTTATTAATAGTAGAAAAACCTAAATAGTTGTTTTTATACTTTATTTCAATCGATATAAGCTGGTCTGCAATTGGTTAAAATAACTAAGCGCAAAATATTTCTAGGCGAAGCAATTAACTGATTAATACAAAAATACTATCGTATTTGATCTTGAGCTTTGAATGAATGTTGTTGAACTTTTGAACTTATTAACACTTTTATAATAAAAAACACATTTCAGCTGTATACAGCATCAAAGGAAATTTATAATATTACTCTAAATAAGACTGCACCGAAGCAATTCGCATGAGTCGTAGATGGTGTTAGAAAACAGAAGAAAAAACAAGACACAACGATATTAATTAGAACAATTATTTGCCCTATCTATTAAAAGATGAGTACAAATGAGTAACCTCATTTTAAGTAAAATATGTAAAACTGACGTAATCGTCTCCAGTAGACTTAAGTCGCATTGGTAATAAAAATACCAGTGAATTATCCTAGTTTGTTGCAATTATACGCTTCCAGCGCCTTATTTTCCTGCTCTAAACTTCAATTGTTTTATTTCTTCTGTGTTGTGAGCACACTTTACTACTGACCAACATAAAGTACAAATCTAGAAAGTGCGCTACCATCTAGTAAAGCTTTAATTTGTGTTTATTAGTTGATCTACTATATATATTATTAGGCAGTTTCCGCTTCTAATATAATCGGTTAATATACAGGTGTTTTCAAGATGACAGGTATGTACTGCTATATAATTGTGTGATTTTATCTTTTATTTATATTCTCTGCATTACAAGTAAACAATTATTATTGCCACTATCATTGTTTTAAAACAAAAGTCAAAAATGATATTTTTTAATATATATTGGTTTGAATGTGAAGCACATGAATTTGAATATTTCTATATTCTTTCAAGTGCTATTACTTAGTGAGAAATTTGGTAATATTACATGAGCATTATGAATTCTATTTTTAACCACCAATTTTTGGAAAAAAAATTTTTTTGAAAAAATTGTTTTTAGTATTAATTTACAAACCCCAAAAAAATAGACTGCAGTTTTTCAGTATTACATTGAAGACTACATTTCCTACGTTTACATTTTCAGAACAATCCGAAGAAGAAAAGAAATCTTACATGATCTTCTCTTCAATGATATGCTTCCTGGCCATATGGACAAATTACATTATAATTCGTACAATTTTGAAGAATAAATCTATGCGTACACCAACAAATGCTTACATTTCCAATTGGGCGATATACGACTTACTGTACCTGATTTTAGTACCAATAAACTTTATCATAGAAACATATGCCAAAGATATAAAAGTAAAATGTGTATTTAAGGACATTGAAGGCACTTTAGAATTTGCAACTATTCTGCTGATAACTATGTTTCTATTTGATTATTTTATTAACAATAAGCACAAGCGATTCTTGGCAGCATCTTGGGTATTGATCATTGTGTTCAATATTGCGTCTATAATTAACTGTATCGTGGGTGATTCGAAAGTACAGTTTCCAGAGAAATTGTCAGGAGTAGGATACGCGATATTGTTTGTTATTTTTGTAGCAAAATTAATAATCTATAATATCAGACCAGAGCAGCAAAATGACAGCAACTATAGATTAAGATTAGCTGTTGCTTTCACTTACGTATTTTGCTGGGTATTTAGATGGGTGTTTTGGTATGTTTATGAATTTATCGAAGATTCGAAAGATAAAGAATTGTTTGATGGCTTATCGAAACATGCAAATATAATTGGTTTCATTAATTCTGTATTTAATGTGTTTATTCTGACATTACTCAATAAACAATTTTACACTAACTTATTCAAAATGTTGGGATGCAGAGCAGAATTAAGTTTGCCCAGTGACAATGATAGAGCTACGCAATTAAATCAGCCATAAAATGCCAAGTATGCTAAATGCTGTTATCTGCTGCTTTGACTAAAGCGTTTTAATTCTCCATTATACTATTTTTAATAAATATTTTGTATATTTAAATAAATAAAATAGAATGCTCACGTAATGTTGTTGTAATTGTTTATGATATTGTATGGATATGTATGAATGAATGCTGTGATCCTAAAAAAATATGAATAATGTAGGTAACTAAAGAATTGCACAAAAAATAGAGCTATTTTAAATACTAACCTCACAAACAGTTTTTACATTGGCGCTATCATCCACCTGAAAAAAAAAGCATATCGTTACAAAATGAAATAAAAAGTAATATACCGGGTGTCAACGAGATCATGTATCAGTCCGCGATTTATTCATTAGTTAAAATAAAACTTTGAAATTCGGACCGTATATATGAGTGATTGGTGGGCTTCTTCAGGTGCACTCAGATTTTCTATAGCACTTCCGGTCAAACCGGAAGTGACGTTAATTTTGAATTTTAAATGCAACATGTATTATTTCTGTTCATATTCTGTTTCTTCTAAAAATTTGCCATCTAGTGCAGGTCAACTTTTGACATTTCTGTCAAAGATGGCGGTATCTGTTAAATTTATCCATTAAAGTGAAACTGCTTCGCAGCAATTGTCGAAATGTAACAACCATCAAAGTTAGCTTTGAAAACAATTAAGAAACGTATTTTTCACATTTACACGCATTGGCGAGAGAAACTATGTTTTTTCATTTGAAATGTAATTGTTCTGTTGTTTTGGAATTAGACTACTTTTAAATCATTTATATTTTGTACCACCTGTCTACCACTAAACCACAGCATATTTTATATCATTTGAAAGCTAAAAATTAGAGTGAATCATCGAGTCATAGCGTCATTGGGTACCAGATACTGTAAGGTATGATTGAAAGAGAGTGAAGAATTCATAATGTAATGAAACTTGTTTTAGCATTAAAAGCCGATTTTCCAGATTCTTCTTTGTTAATTAGTTTTAATATAAATTAACCGTGTTTCTTTATTTGCTATTATCAATTTTCTTTTTGTCCTTAATTCAATTTGTGTAAACGTGTAGAGCATAGATAAACGTGTAGAGTATTAAGTGTTACCCTACAGTTGTCCACTTCCAAAAGTAAATTTTCTCCACTTGTTTTTGTTTTGTTTTTTTCTGACAATATCGTCTTATGTTATCCTGGGTCTTTCCTTAAGGTTTTTCACTTATCTATTTGCTACCCATATTTGTTAATCGCGGTTATAACCTGTACTTTGCTCTTTACGATTCATTCATTTTCTAATTTTGCATTCATTTCTGCTGTGATTTCCTTTGCTGTTGACGTTTGCTCTAGGTATTAAATATCTCCACTTCTCTAGTAATTTTCTTCTTGTTGGACTATAATAATGTATTCTACATTGAAAGTTCTTTTGTAGAAGGCTCTTTCAACGTTTTTCAATATTATTATTTCATCTGCATTTAAATATGCTGGCTTCATGTGTCTGCCTTCGATATATGTAAGTATGTACATCTCTGATATCTTTGTTTTTGTTTCCTTAATTACATTGTCTAGGACTAAATTGAATTGTTGACTGCGAATTCTTGATATTATCTATTGCTGTATAATTTGTATTGTTGTTTCATTGATGTACTTACTGGACTATCCTCTTCTCTGACGTTAAATATCCAAATTCAATTGTAGACCGTTTTGGAGTCTATACGAGCATGACATATTTAGAAATTTAATTCCAGCGACTTTTTCTTTATTATATACGCTTGTAAATGGTTGCATTTTTGAGAATTCGCCCATAGAGTTTAGTGGATATGCTAAATAAACTAATCTGATTTTTTAAAATATTAATTTGGTATCAGTTTTGAAGTTCCTTGGGCGCTTTCTTCAACATCATCCATTTTATGGTTGGGTCTTGCGTATGTCTATGCGTCTATGCGTATTTTTGTATTTTTTATATTCTAAACTTCGTCCGTGAATAAAATTTTATTTCGATATGCCCACTACTTGATATTCTTCACAAAGTATTCATCTTTATCTTTAACTTGCTTAGTATCAGTTTGATTTCGATTTTCTAGTTTTGCGTTACTAAGAATTGTGTGGAACAACTTTTGATTTGTGTAAAAATCTTTTCCCATTTTAGTGCCACATTCTTCGTAGGATTCTTGGTTATTTTTACTTTCTTTTTTATCCCTAGTTGTACTGTTTGTATCTGTATTTTGCGTTCCCTCAATTATGTATTGTTTCCATTTGTCCTTTCTGAGATTTATCTTGTATTAAATGTCATATACGCTCCACTCTGTTACCTTTTTATTTCTCGTCATATTTTTTTCGCATTAGCTCTCTAATCTAGCTTCACTTTTGTTCCACATCTTTCCCACCTTGTCAACTAATATGCATGATTTTATTGCTTTCGGTGTATTGGTTTGATTGGTAAATCTGTTGTATTTTTTCTGAAGTTTTCTTATTATTTTGATGTTATAGTTATTTCGTTTTCTATCAAGTAATGATTACTGTCAATATCGGCACATCTTTTCACGCTGACATCTTTTTCTTTTCTCCTATTGTTTTATGGCGTAGTAAGTGTCCCATGAGTGATATTTCTCCTCTTTGTTCTCATCATCATTTATAATGAGCCACCTAGATTTTTAGCGGCATTTAACATTGAAACAAATTAGTTTATTAAATTCTATGTTGTGGTTTATCTGTATTCATATTACCCTATACTAAAAAAAAAAGATTACAGACACAGCCACGGCTAATTTGGCTAGCCCTATTAAATATAATTGAATAATGAGTAATATTTTAATAAGCCTATATAAATAAGACGAGCTTTCGAAAAATCTATTTAACTAACAAGGTAACTGTTATTCGATCCATAACGGATTGAGTAGATTGCAATCGCTTTTGCTAAAGGTTCTAATTATAATGTTTCAGAAGAGTATGGTAAGCAAAAGTATTGTCTGACAGATTTTTCCGCACCTACTACTAAGAGTTTCCAAAAGAGTAAAAGAAAAAAAATCCTAAACTTTGTGACGACTTTTAGCAATTTTTTATTAAGTTCTTCACATAGATATACATATAGATGATGCAAAGCTATTCGATTTAAAGAACGAAGATTTACGACATTTATGGCCGTTTGCACGGCATTGTTTAAGCACAACTTTATCATTAAGGTATTAAAGGCAAGCTGCGCTTAAACAATGCGGTGCAAGCGACCGTTAAACGTAACAACCCTGTATGTGATGATAAAGAAAGCAAAAAACGCAAGAATTTATTGTATTTAAGATATTTTGTTTAAGTTACTAAATTTGGAGATTTTTGAAGATGTGATTTTGAAAAAAATTTGGTTGAACAAATTCATTATGACGTACTTTACATGTAGGTCAAATATGAACCGATGTGTCAATAGAATCTGAAATATTTTTTTTAGTCATATCTAATAGGCACCCACAATATTCAGTAAACAGAATAGAGCTGTAATTTTGATATAAATGATTAGAAACTGTTATTGTAGAATATGCATATTGCATGTGCATTATTATATTTGTAGTTGTACTATGTCGTTTATTAAATATAAAATTTGCATACCTACCGTGTTTCGAATAGAATTTATCAACATTTTTTTAATTACCATTCCAATATTTTGAGAAATTAATTTTGTATTTGCCCATTTATATATTGCTGTATGTAAATAAGGATTATTAACAGTACAATTATTCTGCGACAATTATAACAATTGAATAGTAATTGTAATGACTACTACTACACCAGACAATACGGTATCAATATTTATTTAAGGGTAAGAGTCGGTGGTTCAAGTTAAGTTTAATTTTGTTTGAATCCTAATGAGCAGACGTTTGTTTTATAATGTACTTTATTTCAGATTTTATTGCTAGGGACTAAACTCGAATGAGAATAAAAAACGTGTACCTCAAATGCATTATTTGTGACAATCAGCATGTTTCCAAGAAGAAAATAGGTAGCAACCTCAACTGACGGGGTAACTAAGCACAACGGAAAAAATACCTCCTCCATCCCTATTATTTCAACTTTAATTAAGCTCAGATATGTATGTCTGTGTTGCAGTAACTAGCCAGCTTAATCCATTTAATATTCTGTAATAAGTCACGTGTAAATCTAAAATATAAACCTCCTTGTCATTGTGTGCATGTTAACGGCACCCCCACAATGACAAATTACAATTTTATATAGCACAAAGTTTTGTGCTAGTTTTGTGCCGTCTTGTGCCGCAAACCGGAAGTTTTGTGCTGCTTCAGTTATCGAGATATTTGCATTTCTTTGTGGGGGTGCCATGGACATGCCAGCACCCCGATGGTCGAAAATTCAAAATCTAATATGGTAAAGGTTTTGTGCTAGTTTTGTGCCGTTTTGTGCCGCAAACCGGAAGTTTTGTGCTGCTTCCGTTCTCGAGATATTCGCGTTTCTTTTTGGGGGTGCCGTTGATATGCCAGCACCCCTACCAACAAAATCAAAATCTGTTAGCGCGAAAATGTTGCTGCAGGCTTGTAGAGTTTTGTGCCGTTGAGAGCGAGTTTTGTGCTGCCCCCGTTTTCCCGCAAAAATTTTTGAATTTAGCATGTTTACGGCACCCCATATCCTATATCTGCAAAAATACGTACGATAGCGGATTTTGCAGTACGCCAAAGTTTTGTGCTACAGCCACTGAGTTTTGTGCCGTTGAAAGCGAATTTTGTGCTGCCCCCGTTTTCCCGCAAAAATTTTTTGAATTTAGCATGTTTACGGCACGCCATATCCTATATCTGGGAAAGTACGTACGCTAGCGGATTTTGCAGTACGCCAAAGTTTTGTGCTACAGCCACTGAGTTTTGTGCCGTTGAAAGCGAATTTTGTGCTGCCCCCGTTTTCCCGCAAAAAAATTTGGACATGCACACAGTAGCCGTTGTTTCAAAATAACGGTTATAGTACGACCGTTAGTAATTCAATGGTCTGAAACGCCGCCGCAATTATCGGTGACCACCGGCACTATTGTTGGAGATGCCGGCCGCCTTTGTCGGCGGCTTTCGGCGATAAGCGCAGCCCCGTCATATTGAAAGATGAAAATAATCGATTAAAGGTTTCACACTTTTAAAACGTATTTCATACTCAAAATGTTTTTCATTTTCAAATTTTGAAACGGTTAAGTACCAACATATGTAAGTGTGTATGTACATACATTATACACCAATTTCTTTTAAGTAAACTTATAACTGTCAAAATAATTTAATTTGTAGTAAATTTAATTAATGGTACATTATGCTTTCTAATAGAAAATTTGACGCAATTGTTCTACTGAAATGATTGTGAAAATTAGACATTTGTTTCGTGACTGGATCAGTTGAATACGACCGTTAGTGAAAGCAGCGGCATTCGACTTTTTGAAACGCCGCCGCAATTGTCGGCGATCGCCGCCACTATTGGCGGTGATGTCGGCGGTTTTTGTCAGCTGTCGTATTATAGACGTATTACTTTAAACACAGATAAGTAAAACACCGCCTAGGGTTAGACAGAGAATTATAATTTCGACCAATCATGTCAATCTTACAATTAGATATGAACAGAATTATTTAAAAAGATGGGACTCTGTAAATGACCTTTGATGTAAATAATAGTACCTAATAAATTCAATCTGTCTAAGAAAAATTTATTCCTTTTTGTTAAGTCCACATACATATATAAGTTTCTTTCATTACCCGAACAAGTATGTTTCTGTATAACCAAACTAATCTGTTTAATGTATAAATTGATGTTTATATATTCTCGGCAACGAAAAGCAAAATCAGCAAAACCGAGCATGTTTTTCACTTGTGTTCTTCTTACCGACAAAACAAAAAAATTAACAGGTGCATATCAAGTTTAAATTCAGCATCTAACATCGAGCACAAGAACAATGCAAGTGTTATAGCTTTATTAAATAGAATAGCAAATAGGTTACAAAGGCCTATTATCATCAAGAAGGTTTAGTTTTGTATTGCAGAATATATTTTGCTGAGTTTAATTATAATTACACACCTGATTAAATATTCAATTTTTAATTTTTGTTTTTAAAATTTAATTTTTGTTTAACAGCAATTAAAAATGTTAATATGACCTTAAGTCAAGTTTTATTATAAAAAACAGTCCTCAAAATATTTTCAAAATTTGACTAGCACATCAAGTTTTCGAATTATTCTATTTTTTATATATACAGGACAAGATCATTCAATTGTATTGGGCCACCTAAATTTTTTTGAAGACGTATAAATTAAAAAAAATTCAAACAAAAATTTGTTAGTTTCTAATTCATTCATATCTAATATAGAAGGCGGCGTTTGTATTATTATGCAACTTGTATTCAACTTGTTTTCTTCGAACAGAACATCGGCGTAGTTTTTATATTTTTACAAACCTCCTGAGATTTTAGAATACCTTTATTGAATGTTTTCGAAACTACCTAGAACGTCCAAATGATGGATTCAAAGTTTGACAAATTAGTTCGACAAAAATCTGAATAAAGGAATTCACATAGATTTCCTAATATGATTCTTAATATGGCAGAGGGAATTTTTTATATAACTCCAGATGCATGTGCCGTAACAAGATCGAGAATTTGAAGTAAATCTGATTCAGAATGGGCCATTTGGAATAGCTTAATATGGGGTACGAGGTGCCGTAAACATGCTAAATTCAAAAAAATTTTGCGGGAAAACGGCAAGCACAAAATTCGCTCTCAACGGCACAAAACTCAGTGGCTGTAGCACAAAACTTTGGCGTACTGCAAAATCCGTTATCCTACGTACTTTTACAGATATAGGATATGGGGTGCCGTAAACATGCTAAATTCAAAAATTTTTTGCGGGAAAACGGGGGCAGCACAAAACTCGCTCTCAACGGCACAAAACTCAGTGGCTGTAACACAAAACTTTGGCGTACTGCAAAAACCGCTAGCGTACGTACTTTCCCAGATATGGGAAATGGGGTGCCGTGAACATGCTAAATTCAAAAATTTTTTGCGGGAAAACGGGGGCAGCACAAAACTCGCTCTCAACGGCACAAAACTCGCTCTCAACGGCACAAAACTCAGTGGCTGTAGCACAAAACTCGCTCTCAACGGCACAAAACTCAGTGGCTGTAGCACAAAACTTTGGCGTACTGCAAAATCCGCTATCCTACGTACTTTCGCAGATATAGGCTATGGGGTGCCGTAAACATGCTAAATTCAAAAATTTTTTGCGGGAAAACGGGGGCAGCACAAAACTCGCTCTCAACGGCACAAAACTCAGTGGCTGTAGCACAAAACTTTGGCGTACTGCAAAATCCGTTATCCTACGTACTTTTGCAGATATAGGATATGGGGTGCCGTAAACATGCTAAATTCAAAAATTTTTTGCGGGAAAACGGGGGCAGCACAAAACTCGCTCTCAACGGCACAAAACTCAGTGGCTGTAGCACAAAACTTTGGCGTACTGCAGAAATCGCTAGCGTGCGTGCTTTCCCAGATATAGGATATGGGGTGCCGTAAACATGCTAAATTCAAAAATTGTTTGCGGGAAAACGGGGGCAGCACAAAACTCGCTCTCAACGGCACAAAACTCTACAAGCCTACAGCAACATTTTGGCGCTAACAGATTTTGATTTTGTTGGTAGGGGTGCTGGCATGTCAACGGCACCCTCAAAAAGAAACGCGAATATCTCGAGAACGGAAGCAGCACAAAACTTCCGGTTTGCGGCACAAAACGGCACAAAACTAGCACAAAACTTTTGCCATATTAGATTTTTAATTTTCGACCGTCGGGGTGCTGGCATGTCCACGGCACCCCCACAAAGAAATGCAAATATCTCGATAACGGAAGCAGCACAGAACTTCCGGTTTGCGCCACAAAACGGCACAAAACTAGCACAAATCTTTCTGCTATATAAAATTTTAATTTGTCTTTGTGGGGGTGCCGTTAACATGCACACCTTGTCATTGCTATGTAATCTTTTGCAAGTCACTTTTTGCTGGTACAAACTTGCTATTCAGCATTACATGGAGATAACTGCAGGTTTAAGTAATCAGTGTATATATTTGCGTTTGTTAATGTTAAATTATGCAAATTTACATCTGGATTAAGTTTGTACTCGAGTAAATCAACGTACTATATTACAATATCAAATAAGATTTCACAAGGCAAATGTTTTCTTTCTAAAATTATAGGATTATATATATGATATAGTAAAGTAAAGGACGGTAAGTTATATTTTATATTGGAGGTCAAGTATCATTTTCATGTTTTTTATTCATCTTGCGTAGATATGTAACACAGAAACACAGATTCTATTTTAAATGAAAGCCGTGCTATAGGATTAAATTTATTTGAGCACTCAAAATTAGATTAGGAATAATCACCAAAGCACACTCTTATATTCGCAAACCGTATTGAATCATTGTAATAGAAATTCAGTTGTTGCTAACAACTAGAATCATGCAATCGCATAGGAAAAGGAAACGCCGCGCCGGGACATTCTAGTAGTTAACAATACTGTCGAGCGAACAAAGGAATTAGTTAAAGTTCGAATTGTGTAGATGCCTGTCTATTGTGAGAGATATTCTACTTTAATTTATGTAATTGGCTCTAAGTTTAAATTAGTTATAGTTACTGTAGAACTTTTTTCATCGTTTATAGCTCTACCGTATTCAAATCATTGGAAAATGCTTAAAGTGCTACCACAAACAATGATTTTTCCACATTACATAAAAAATCTACCATATTTTTCACTGCATATTTAAAATTTTGGCAGTATTGTTAGATCAATAACAACTGCACAATCACGATTATACATTGAAGGGAATTTAATATCCTAGGCCAATTAAGAAACTAAAAGTACCAGAAAAAGTTAAACCAGAATATCTACCGTCCGCAAAATTTGCAATTGGATCAGTCTGCCTATGTAATACATTCAGGTATTATTAGTCTAGTTCTGTTTCTAATATGTGATCCAGTAACGAAGGTGTATAAAAAAATCATCCACATGACATATAACAACTGGCATTATATTAGTACTTTGTGAAGAGAAATATTAATTAAGTAAAATATAAAAAATTTACATAAATTATACCTCTACATTTTGAAGCTTCACTAAACACAGCGATAAAACATTGTTGTATACAGCGAAAGCAATTCAAATATTGCCTGAAGCGCAGAACATACTCACCTTTTTTCCGGAAGCTCGTTGGATGTAAAACATATAGAAAATATATGGAGTAACCTGATGATAAAAATCATCCACACGTGTCGCAATTCAACAGTTACAATATGAAAAGACAATATTTGCCGAAACTGGTAAGAAAACTTGAAATTACAAGCAATCATAAAATTGTATTTACAGCATGCTAGAAGACATTGGAACAGTTTATTACAGTCAAATGAGGTTTGACAAAATACCAAATGTAACATGCTTCACAAAATGTATTAGAAATACGTATGTATTTTTGTTTCATCTATAATAAATTCGGAACCAAAAACAATAACACATTTTAGTTACAATTTAATTATCTGCATCTGTACTTCAAAAGATACGCATACAATAAAACCGCACTAAATGCAATTTTCTGTGATTTGCTACGAATAGTTAAAGTTGTTAGGTTGTTAAGTTTGTTAGAGTATTTTAATAAAGATGCTGTAAAACTTAACAAGGGAATAGTAACTGTTATTCCTGCCAAAATATTAACATTTATATTTGTAATTCATTCTTGATTTGCTATTAATTTTGCAATAGAAATTACTTTAAGTATAGAAGAATTGGTTAGTATGGTGTTGGTACTGGACGAATGTCACAAAGGCTCACTACTGGCTAGTAGAGTATATGTATACTTCCCGAAACCAAGAACACGAAACAAAAGCCAAGACATCAATTCCAAATACGAAAGTTAAAGTTTTGACAGAAATGACAATTACTATTCACTTGTTAAGTTTTACAGCATCTTTATTAAAATACTCTAACTGGATGAGTTTAACTAACGTAACAGATCCCAGAAAATTGCATTTACGAAAAATTTGTTCAAAAAAGCGCAGTTTTGACAATATTTTTATATTCGTTGCATATTAAATTTTTGTATGGTTTGTTTATTACTAATTACATGCTTCATTGCATGATGACTTTAAATGTAACAAATCTCAAAATAATGAATTTGCGGTAACTTTTGCTTAAAAACCGTCATCCAAAAGGTAACGTGTATGGTATTTTTAGAAAGCTGATGAAGTTCTCTTTAACATACAAAAATAATATACAGGCTGTTCCATTTGAAAAAACTAAGTCCGCTGTTGATTTACAAAACTCGATCACCCTCTATAATGGCGAATAATTTCAAGTTGACTATAGGCCATTATTTTACTCCTCAGGTTAGCACATTTAGTGATGCACTAAATGCACTTTTTTAGTATTCATTTCCGGTTCTTATAAAAATGAACGACATTGGAACGTTTTTCCAACTTTAATAGCTTTTCTGTCGGTAACTATGGGTTTTAGACCCAACTAATGTCATATCAAATTGTTTGTATTAATTAGCAGAATTGAATGAGATATTTTAATACCGAGTGTTCCATTTAAAACAGCATAAGTTTGGTTCGTTACCGACCGCTTCGATCACGCTGTATAGCGAAAATATTTTTAAAACGCTGTCCATGTAGCCGTCAATGAAACCCCAAAAAGGTTTTTCGAAATTCCTCACCATTTCATTACAATCGTCAACCCCATCTTGATTGCACCACTCTGTAAGGAAATACTGGTCCCTCTTTAGCCAAGGGTAATCCTCAACAAAGTGCCCATATGGAGGTGTTTTATGAATGTGCACATGCAGATGCCCTAGTTTTTAAATAAGTGTAAGAAAAATGTTAAATAAGACTTTCTTCTTGTAAAATTATGTATAGGTACCAAGTGCGCGGAAGTCCAATATTGTGGTTGATAAGAGAGATAATGGATTCTTAAATCCCAAACTCTAAAATAATGCCGATTATACTGGGTGCCCTATTTCCTCTAGACAGAAAGGCACTTTGTTTTTGTCAATGCAAACCTGCATTTTCTATCATTCATGAATTTACATGAAAAACAAAAGGCACTTTGTGTATGATATTCAAATGAAAACATTGACGGTTTGGGAAATATTTAGCTTGCTATTTTTTTCTAGGTAATCTGACAGAAAAATTAATTTTTGATCAAATTTTAGACATTGATGCTTCTTCACCACCAATTATTATCAGATCTGGAAATAGGAAACCCTTTACGGTTTTGTGAATGCCTACGGAAAAACCAATCAAGAAGAAGAATGTTGGTAACAATGTTTTATTGACGGCTGAATCGTCGTTTTCGAATACACGAAGAGTCAACCAACGCAATTATCACAATTGTGCAGATAAAAGTTTCAGGTTATTGCGGATGGTAAATAATCAACACTGTTTTAAAGTGAACGTGTGGTCTGATATATGTAGAGCACATTTTTTGGAACGCAGTTTAACGCAAGCCATGAATTTTTGACCAAATGGGTTACATATGCTGCCGATAAATAGTTCGCCTGATATTAATGTTCGACACCACTACATTCAGCATGATGATGTTCCTTTGTATTCCACATTATTGATAATCTTGTTCATGAATTCAGTGCTTATTTTTCGTAGTTATCATTATTTCAGGGTAAGCAACATTTAAATATCGGATCTCCAAGCAGATGGTTACTATAACACCTCAAATTTAAAGAAATCACACAAGAAATTGCGAGAATAGTGTTATGTTATGCTGTGAAAATAACGATGGGACATTCTAAACAATTTCTTTAATTTAGTTGGATTTTTAATCTTTTAAGCGAATAACTTGAAAATTAAACAGTTTCTTACAATCACACTGCGTTTTTTTACCTAGAATGTTCAAGTTAGGTGTAGAGAATGCTATATCAAGGTTGTAGAATATTTAATTCTGCGTTATTACTGACCAATATCATACAGAGTGTACCATTGAATTAATGGAGACTTTGCATACTTTTCTTCGTCAAATTTTTTGAGCATCCATTATACTGTAGGTCAGTTTCTGATATGGTGTTTTGAAGAACCATTACTGGGTAATATTTTATCAAAAAATATTTTTTCTGCTAATTAGCGTAGCCAATTTGCGATATTATGATGACAAAAATTTACTAGAAAAACATAGTAAGCCAAATATGTCAAAAACCGCCTATTTTTTCACATGAATACCATACATAAAGTTATTTTATTTTTGTAGATCTTGGGACAACTGGACACGTGTTAAAAATCCCTCTTATTAACCAAGATATTGAATTCCGGCGCACTAGGTGGGCACTCTGTAACCCTAGTGACAAAGTTGATTGGCTATCTAATAAATATTTATGGAATGTCTAACAGACGTTTGAGATTAAACTTCCAGTGAATATTTTTTTCGGAATTTTACTAGATATCCAATAGCTGTTTAAACAAAATGCAAATTTAACAGCGAGAAGAGACTTATTACAAAATAAGCTGCGAGGAATGCAGGTCAAAAGTGGAATCAAAAGGCTGCTAAAGTGTTACCAATAAAAGTTTTAAGGACTTTATAAGTATTTTAAAGTAAGTTAATCTAAAAATTGTTTTTCCAAAATTTTATATTAACAAATGTAGAAACTTACCATCAGTGAGCACGAGACACTGCAATATTAATCGTCATGCTCAGAAAACTATTAATGCACGTTGCGGTATACAGCGTTAGTAAAAAGTCCCGCAACGGTCGAATAACTTTGTTATTTGAAAATTATGATTTCTGAAATTTGGTATGGGGGTATAGTTAATATAAATGCATTTTATGCAATACAGTTTATATTTTTTTCACTTCCGGTTTAATCGGCAATACGTCCAACTTTTTTTTTAAACGGAACGCCCAGATTTTTTTAACACTTTTGAATGTAAAATAAAAAACTACGTTCGGGAAGTATTAAGATGTTTATTTTTATTCACAAGAAAACAGTTAAAAAATCCTGAGTGTCCTGATACAGAAAAAACAAGGTACCTTTGAAGTTGTTGTTTAGTGTTTGCATTCTTTTTGCCGTCACATTTGACAATTTTAAAAGCGTTTTAACTTTTGCATCGCTATAAATTTACTTATTTTAGACATTGACACATTTGAAAATGGCAGTAAAACTTACAGAATCAGAACGAATTGAGATATTAATGATGCGCGTGGGTACGGTGATCGTCAACGTTCTTTTGAAGAGGTTCGTATTTTGTTTAATACTGTTTATCCGGCTCGTCACATTAGTAAAAGTACGGTATGCCGAACAATTCAAAAGTTTGAAGTCTTTCGTCAGGTGAAGGATTTACCTAGAAGGGGACGTCCATTAACAGCAACAGATGAAGAAACTAGTTTGAATGTGTTACTTACAGTGAAAGAAAATCATCTCGTATCCACAACAGAATTAGGTCAAATTCATAAGATCTCTCAAAAATCCGCTCATAAGATTCTTAAATCAGCAAGAATGAAAGCCTATAAAATGTATCCCGTCCATGAGTTAACTGAAGATGATCCAGATCGTAGACTACATTTTTGCGAAACAATGATGGAATTGATCGAGCAGCAGCCTAATGTTTTAGATCACATCATTTTTTCAGATGAGGCAACGTTTTGTCTCAACGGCACTGTGAACAGACATAATTGTCGCTACTGGTCAATTGAAAATCCGCATTGAATTCAAGAAGTCCATAGACAGCGTCCTCAAAAAGTGAATGTCTGGACTGGTCTTGTTGGAAACAACATCATAGGACCATTTTTTATAAGAGGAAATTTAACTGGCAACGTCTACTTAAATTTATTGCGAAATGAGGTTGCACTTGCGGCCCTCTATCGAAATGCAAACATAGGTGATCACCGCAATGCACATTTTTGGTTTCAACAAGATGGAGCTCCCTCCCTCCCCTCCGCTCATTTTGCTCATAATGTCCGCGATTATTTGAATGAAATTTTTCCGGAACGTTGGATCGGTCGTAGAGGAGCAATCGAATGGCCAGCA
The DNA here is from genome assembly GCA_023690525.1 of Holotrichia oblita. Classification (NCBI taxonomy): domain Eukaryota; kingdom Metazoa; phylum Arthropoda; class Insecta; order Coleoptera; family Scarabaeidae; genus Holotrichia; species Holotrichia oblita. Next base: position 54,552,250 of record CM043019.1, on the reverse strand, counting down.
AGTTCGCCAGATCTCTCGCCATTAGATTTTTTCTTTTGGGGTCACTTGAAATGTCAAGTGTACAAAAATCGTCCCCATAATCTTGAACAATTGGAAGAGAGAATGGTTCAAGAAGCCAATCGCATCACTCCAGAACAAATACAAAATTCAATAAGAAATTTTACTGACCGTTTACATTTTTGTCAAATTGTAAATGGAGAGCATTTTGAACAATTATTGTAATCGCAACCTGAATAGACAGGTATCTTGATTTTTCTCTATTAGGACACTTTTTTAATTTTTGTTTTCTTGTGAATAAAAATAAACATCTTAATACTTCCTGAACGTAGTTTTTTATTTTGCATTCAAAAGTGTTAAAAAAATCTGGGCGTTCTGTTAAAAAAAAAAAGTTGGACGTATTGCCGATTAAACCGGAAGTGAAAAAAATATAAACTGTATTGCATAAAATGCATTTATATTAACTATACCCCCATACCAAATTTCAGAAATCATAATTTTCAAATAACAAAGTTATTCGACCGTTCCGGGACTTTTTACTAACGCTGTATTTATAAGCAATTGGTAACCGCCTCGAGTAGTGAATATTTGCACTAACTATAGACATAGAGTAAAGATATCTAGTGGACATGCGGTACTGATACACGATAGTAATCTGAAAAGTGCTAGTACTATATCTACTTGACATCTTTAGTGTATTTCTTCTATATGATGTATTAGCACAACATCCAGTATAATATCGTTATTTTCTACCAACTGGACATATTTCAGATATAGAGTTTTTGTTATTCAATACTCCCTAGATATCTATTGTATATCTTCTACTATAGGTAGCTATTTTATGGATATCGAATTATTTTGTTTAAATGTCTGGTGGATATCTATTTGTGCTATTATTATTATGTCTTGTGTTATAATTTGAATTGGTCTTTCTCTACTAAACTCAGAGTTCGTAAGCCAAGAGTATGTCAGACCTTTAAATGTTAATGCGCCTAAGATCTGTAGTATTAAAGCAGACTTTTAAATATTTAAATAGAACATTTCTACACTTAATGACAACTTATTAGTGCAAATTCTTTAGATTTATTGATTAAGATTTATAAACTACAGACTTTAATGTTCCCAAACAAGGAAGTCCTGACTGTCAACTTCGATGATCGTTCGAGTTAATGGTTTTAGGTGTACCAGTCTAGTTGCAATCAGTCTACATGCAAAACTTTGGTTAAGTAAATTAAGAATATTATGCGATTATACCATTCATACATTTGCGGCCTTTTACCAATTATCTTCTCTAGGTGGTCACTGATGTAATCCAGAACAATTTTTGGTTATTGATATTGACTAACTTTTATACATGATGAAACATGAGTTTCAACTTCTCTTCAGTAAATAAAGGGTTAAAAATTATCGTCTTGTTTTTTTCGTTTTGGTAGGTATATAAAATCTACATAGACGATTGGAGTTTACGTGAACTGCTTAAGTAACAGAAATAAAAAAACACAATTTATTAAATTACTAGTTACATGGATGTTAATATAGTAATTACAGTAATGCAAATTAGTTTATACAAAATAACTGACTTTTTTGTAGATAATTACATTATTAATGTTTTCGTAATAGTTTAATTAAGTAGATTCACAAACATACATACATATGTATACTTCTTACTATCTATCCCTAGATATAGGTATAATTTCGAGGATGCTTCAAATTGCCTAATTTACTTTGATGTTCTTGAAATAATTACATGCAAATTCACTTAACACAAACGTAATAGTAGGCTTTATTATTATAGAAGAAATAGACAAGGCTTATGTGCAAAAGTTATGAAATTGTGCTTGAATTTTTAGTCAAAAACCTCATAATGTAAAAAAATACTTGCGAATAAAATATTGATACTTTGCATATTATCATGCATTTTGACTTATAACGCTAACACTTGAATTTTGAACGTCGAATTTTATATCAGAATATTTACTCGATTTACAAAACATCTGCATAAAATGTCTTTTTATTCTAGGATCGAAGTAGATTAAAACAATCAAATTTATATAACCATCTAAGTATATTACTATCGAAGATATTAATGTAATAAATACATAATAGGTATGTACGGCTATCATAAGATCAGTAATCCAGACCAAAAATAAGCATGTTAGGTATGTACTGCAAAGACGTATCCTTAAGCGGTAAGTTTCTTCACTTGACGGCCTAATCCATGATCTTATCACTCTCGTAGCAAAAATTATAATAGTTACGAAGAAAATCAATTCTAAGGTAACTATGATCGGATACGAATGAACATTTTCGTTTGTAACGAGTACAATAGTGATATCGGCTAACACAATTAAACACCAAATAAATATTGTTGCGTATTTACAAATCTTGTCAGATTTGATGTAAAATTCAAACATAAATAAAGTCACCAAAACTCCAGTGAACGTCACTAACACTACTCCAAAATAATACATAAATTCTAAAGCTCTACTCGCAATAAATTTCGCTGGAATGATGCCTAGTGGTAAAAAATTTAATAGTAGTGTTGTATTCAAAATCGTCCAGTTCATTATAGTCCAATATATTGTCGAAGATAATTTATGTTTACATATTATGTAAGCTATCAGAATATTGGGCAGTAAGCAAAATAATGTAAAAAATAATGCTCCAACTTGATGCGGAGAAAGGCCGCTGTAGTAGTCATTATGATAGGTTGCATTTATAGTAAAATTTTCAGATTCCAATTCATCTTCTAATTCAACGGCAACATCCATATTTTTTTGTACCTAGAAAAATATTTTTCAATTAGAAGTATGTATTACATTATAATCAACTAATACGAGAAATCATAGAAAACTTATTCATTTTAACATTTGATTGTCTGTTGACATTGTATTTTTCATGTGTTAAATTAGTGTGTTGCGTAACTGAATAAGATGGACCACTTAAGCGAGGTAAGCGGCTATAACTCGGAAACTATTTGTCCTAGGTTGTGCGGCAAAAAGTTTTGATAGTAAAAGCGGTCAAGAGAAGTTGCTGCAAATTATTTTTAAGTTTTAGATGTTACCGCTCGGAGGCGTAACTGTTATGTTCAAATCTAAAATTCCTCGAGATCGAGAGCGGTTTTCAGTAGAATATAAGTGTTGGATCGAGTTGGTCTTTACTTGATGTAAATCCATTTTCAATGTGAAATAAAACAAACAAATGTTTCAGATTTACACTGTATTTAATAACAACGACAGCCCTTTCGCTACACTGTAGCTTTTTCAGGTTGAAATATACAATAATAACTATCTACATACCCTTGACTCTTATATATAGTGTGTGATTATTAGGAATTCTTAAAATATAAAGAACAATTTCTTGTCTAAAAGTGTCGGGTCTATACCGAAAGTACGTGTAACTAAATATACTGCTAATAGATGTTATGTGTGAAATTAGGGAAACTGTATTACTGACTAAATATATTTAACAATGGTGATGAGTTTAGATCCACTTTACCGTTTAATAAAGTACCTGAATGTTTATATTTATCAATTTCTAATGTCTCTAGTAAATCTAGCTTAATACTTTTATTTTCTACATGAAGAATATCAAAATCTGTATTAAAGCTGTGATTATTATCTATCAAATGATTCGCGTAAGTCGAATCATTTTTCCGGTTAATGTAAGCGGAGTAATGATCAGCGTGTTTTAAATGCTCTTCCTGTTTGACCTATATATGTATGTATGTATGCATCTCTTAGTACATGTACCACAAATTAACTTATAGACTCTCGATTTATTGCTGTGATTAGTTTTTCCTTTATTGTTCTTGATGTATTTTGCAAGGTTATGTTGCAAGTTTGTTTTGTATGTAATATTAATATTCTGTTTTCTAAGTAATTTTGTTAGTTTTCCTTAAGGGGTCTATACAGACGATGCGATCGGTACAATCCGCTGTACAACCGTAGTTGGTTCGACGGTCTATGTTTGGAGGAAAAACAGCGACTGACTTGTCTTTGCGTCTTTATTTTCAACTTGTAGTATGACAAGTCGTACAACCGATCGTATCGTCTGTAGACCCCTTTAGTCCTCCCATAAGTAAGTGATAGATTTAAACTTTTTAATTGTAGTGTTTTTTATAACTGGATAAATTTCTTGTAATGTTTTGTTGAATAATCTCTTAGAAATTAATTTATCAATTAACTTTGGGTCGTATCCATTGTTATAAGCAATTTGTTTAATAATGTTGTACAGCCGCTAATTTATGTTGATATGGATGGTTGGATTTGTTGTGAATAGTTATATCAGTATGTGATTCTTTGTGGTAAATGGAAAATTGTACTTGGTTATTGACTCTTTTTAACATAAGATCTAAGAAATTGATACTGTTATTCACTTCTTTTTCTAATGAAAAATTATTCTTTCGAAATTGTCCATAAAAATCTCTGCTAATAGAGGTGACAAAGGATTTCCCATAATTAAAGCGCTATTGCACTTATAAAATTTATTCTCAAATGAAATGTAATTCTGTTGTAAGCAAACCGATAATAATTGTAAAATCTCGTCTTTTATTAGGATGTTAGTTCTGTTATATTCTAACATCCTTTTAAGTAATTCAACTGTTTCAGTAGGTGGGACACTCGGGAAAAAGTTTTTTACATCGAATGAAATTAATTTAGTGCTATCAGGTAACTTGTAGATAGTTATTATTGTATATTTCAACCTGAAGAAGCTACAGTGTAGCGAAACAGCTGTCGTTGTTATTAAATACAGTGTAAATCTGAAACATTTGCTTGTTTTATTTCACATTAAAGTATAAGTGATTTAATGCTACTTAAGAGTCAAATAGCAGTGTTCCATTAAATTTTTTAAAAAGAAAATCGTAAAAATAAGTTAGCGCTGCAGAAAGTGACCTGAAGTGTATCTGTTTCAAACTAATGAGTGCAACCTATATGTATGTTGTTCAAAGTCCATACGATTCTCTTTCAAACAAGTCGACGATTATTCAGATAGGTTGAATAGTAACAGAAATATTAAACATCAAACATTGATAAATAAAGGGTCTTCCCTTATTATGAGATATTTTCAGCTCCTATTTTTTTTTAGTTCTATATATAGGTGCATTAATTTGATTTTACTGTTAATACAGACATGCCTCTCGCCTTTCAAGTTAAAGTAATTCTGAAAACTGTAAAATATACTTTGAGCTACTTGTATTAGTAGTACAGTACATTTTAGAACGTTTACACTATAATTTTGAAAATATCTCTGGTCTGTTGATACTGCGCAGACAGCGTGTTATATTTCAACGCTATTGAGTTTCAATACAAGAACAACAAAAATGTGTCAATACATAAATATATTTTCATGAGTCCAGCACTAGACCAACAAATCGCATAATGTGAAAACATCAATATTAGAAAAATCAAAACATCTAGAGTGACGTTTATCAAACCTTCACAAAGATATTGCGTTACACACACGTGTTTACATAATATTGTATGATACTATTTAGACATGTATCCTTCAATATTCATATTAATGTTTTTAAACAAATTTAATTTGATTTATAACGCAATTTACAATTACTCCGAAAATAAATTCAAAAAAGAACAAAAACCCAACCATCTTATTTCCTAGTACATAAACAATTGCTATTTTACATTAAGAGGTGTACAACTAAGCATAGTTTGTAATATAAAGAGGATATTATTACTACTGATGTAGAACGGGTTGGTTCGAAGTTTGGCGCTTGAAGAGCAGCATTTCAAACTTATAATTTATTAATAGAGAATATCATGGATTCTATACCACGTAGTCTCATAAGGCAGAAATGAATATTCTAAATCTCAAAACTAATTATAATTTTGTATTGAAAAATAGCAAACAACAATAATATGTACGTGTTATCTTAGCCACCTTCAAAGTGAAAGACCACTTCAGATAGTCCTACTTGTTTCATCAATATTCTCCATAGGACGATTGCCTCGTTTAATTCAATGTTCTCTACCGTTGATACGTGCTTTTGTTTAAGCCACACTTGAACAATAAATAGAAAGTGCAAACATTTTAGAATATATAAAGCTCCATTTACTAGGGAATCAGTAGTCTGGGAATAAAGGATGAACGGTTAGAATCGTCTTGAAGGATCTATGAAAGATATTCGTAACACTATAATTATTTATTTATTTTATTTGTTTAATTTTGGACGTTGAGGTATTACATAGCTCACGTACCCTATTTTTTTGTATTGTATCTACTAAGTATGTGCATCAGAATCACTAACTTTACTATGGAATAGCTTGCATTTCCAAAGCAGGAATTAAAGCAACATATTAATCAATAATGGTTCAAATTGTTTTACCACAAATTTAAACATTTTGGTACGGCAAATAATAATATTTGAAAATGAAAGAAATAGCAATATAGAAACAATTCTTAGAAGGTTGCAATTAATGTTTCCTTAATTTTTTAGAATGACGTCTTTAAATACGTCAAAATCATAATTTACCGACCACTTTAGTATAAAGCATATGTCTGGAAAATAAATATAGTAGGAGCCTGGAATGTATCATTAATATTACTATAAATAATCTGGATACGTATAATCTAACGTTGGCACTTTTATGAAGCAGTGAAATACTACATTGCTGTAAGCGTATTATAGTCGTATTTTTTATTACAGCTCCAGCATTAGATATTGACGATAGTAATCATTGAGTAGAATTGTTTTGATATACAGTGTTCTACTTTGAACATGAAATGTTATATTGAGATCTTTGCAGAACATCTATATACAGGTATGCCGTTTTATTCTTATATGTAACCGTTGTATATACAAAGTGTACCATAAGGAATTAACTATATTTAAAAATCTTTTTCATTTCGCAGTGGAGTAAACTAATCTCACCAACGTTGCAATATATATTTATTCTAAGAATGGTTTAAGACCTATTTAATTTAGTATGTATTTACTTATGTATTCGGAGTAGTGTATGTATAAGAGCTGTCGTTAGTAAGATGAAATTACTGCGAATAAGACCTGATTATTAAAATATTAACTGTACACCTTTTAATAAATAAAAACAAGAATTATAAAAATAATTTGGAATAAAGAACTGCATTTAATGCTGCTTCGCATTAGTTTGTCAACCGCCTCATTACACATTAGCATATTTTTAGAAAAGGAGTAGTGCCCGAATATACCCGACCTGTAATGTGTACCTACTCAAAACAAAAAATCAAAAATTGTATTTAAATTAGGATTGCGTGAAGGGTCCAATCCAACGATTATGAACGTTCTATTAACCCTAGCCATTTAATTAACGGTTGATGGGATTTTCATGTCTTAACATACAATCAACATATGTATAATATGTAAGATTCAATAAAACTGATGAAAGCAAAATAAATAATAATATTTTCTTTTTAATGTGTAGTGGGTGCTTAGTTGCAGTGACTCCGTAAGCTGTATTACTAGTGTGTGTAAGTTGTGTTTAAATGGCTTTGTGACAGCATCATATCGCCTTTTATGATGCCGCGCTGTTAATCACTTTGCTCCCAACAGCGAATGACAAGTCGATCCGGGATTAAACTCTCTGAAAAAATGTCACCGTCCCTCCAGAGAATTGAACCCCGGCACCTATCGTTCTCTCACAACAATAGTCAGCCGCCTAACCACTGCGGCCATCGACCCGTTTAATAATAGTAATAGTAATTTTTTTTTTTTTTTTAATGTGTGGTGGGTGCTTAGTTGCAGTGACTCCGTAAGCTGTATTACTTGTCTGGCTATCACTGCAACTCTTGCGGTGTAGTTTAGTGTGTGTAAGTTGTGTTTAAATGGCTTTGTGACAGCATCATACCGCCTTTTATGATGCCGCGCTGTTAATCACTTTGCTCCCAACAGCGAATGGCAAGTCGATCCGGGATTAAACTCTCTGAAAAAATGTCACCGTCCCTCCAGAGAATTGAACCCCGGCACCTATCGTCCTCTCACAACAATAGTCAGCCGCCTAACCACTGCGGCCATCGACCCGTTGAATAATAATAATAATAATAATAATAATAATAATAATAATAATAATAATAATAATAATAATACAGTTTATTAACTTAAGAAGACTATCACAGATAGTATAAGTTTCATCATTAATACATACGTATACGTGAGTAAGTACACAACACACATATCTCGACATTTGTAAACATACTAACAATTTAAAATTCGGTAAGAAGTTCCTGTACAGAGCAATAACATTTTTCTACTAGAATAGTATATTATGACACTAGTGCGTAATCAAGCTTTTAAAGCACGAGTAACGAGTTTAAAGCCACGACGCGAAGCGGAGTGGCTTTAACGTTACGAGTGCTTTAAAAGCTAATTATGCACATGTAAAGTGTCTCAGAAAATCTTCCTTCTTAAAGTAATGTAACTTAATGTTGATGACAGAAACATAAATTATGTCATATTATCCACTTAATATATGTATATACATATTACGAATTCTAGAAAGATTACACAATGAGTGTAGGCAGTGTTAATCCACATTCATGTAAGGTAATAACATCTTTCAATATCCATTAAGGTCTTGATATTTTTGATATAAAATGCGTGTTTAAAATGTGCGTTACTATTTCACCGTTTTTGTTTCGAAGAATTCACGAAGTCATAAGCACATGAGTAATCAATTTTACTTATGGTTACATAACATTTCGGAGTATCAGTAGATTACTGTTGCAGGTATGATTAATAAACGAACACTTCAGAATGATTTAGTTTAATAAATAGTATATGTATTACCAGTATTAAACTGTATATACATATGGGTGAGTCACGACTATTCCCTCGGTCTCTTGTGTCTTTACGGTAAAAGACATGAGTTTCAAATTTGAGTCAAATATGTAGGACGATAAGGAGCACATTTTAAAATTATTTGCAAGTATGATATTTGCAAGGTGATTAAAAAAAGCACAGCATATCAAAGTTAGGTTATTTTTAATGGAACATCTTATATTGTATACCATTTTTGGATTCTACGTCATAAATTAGGAGAGCTTTGTTCATAGTTCCCTATATCTATCTGCTGCCGATTTCGAGAAAATTTCATTTTTATGAAAATGTCGGCATTCGCGAAAAAATTAAAAACAGGAAAACTGTATGACTTGGACGATTTACAATTGTAAAAAGTTACTTTGACAAAGCGTGCTTTCAATAAACTGATAGAGTATTTTGATATTGGCTACATGGCATTCAGCAAAACAATTTATACTTGATATTTCTTCAACCAGCAATAATTCCTTTAAGTTAAATGGAACATTATTTATCCATGCTATGTGAAAACATATTAAACCCTCTACCAAAAACTATAAAGATGTCTCTATCTAAATTTAACGATTAAAATGTTATTAACGAAATTCTTCAAAAACGCTCTAAAGCTGATACTTTTTCTCATCTAAATAGGCCATGCTATCTAATCACTTGTGTGTGGATAATTATATTCCTTGTAAGTGGTATTCTAATGATAAATAATGCTGGAAATTATGTTGAAATAATTTGAATATCCGATTAATACATTATTAAAGAATAAGATAAAGTTCAAATAAATCATTCAAGTAATTGACTATTCGTCGAGTATTTGAATATTATTTGTTTCAATCAAACGAATATTTGAATATCAAAATGTCTAAAACTCCCGTTTTAGTTTATAATATATTGATATATTGCTTCTTCTCAAAAAAATGTCTACTGTACTAAATATTTGTTTGAATTGAATATATATAAATAAATTGTCTAATGAAAAAGATTACAGTAGATGTTCACATTGATTGACCATCTTATTCTATACATGTTATAAGCAAAAGAAGAATCTTCTTCCGTAAAATCCCTGGAATGATTGAATGAAATACATTTTTTGTTAACATTATTTATAATACAGATAAAAATCGGTAACGCCAACACCACAACGCTTAATTAATTCATTCAGGACACATGTTTCACGGGCTAATAGGCAGATTTTTATTTGTATCATACGAGATCACAGGCTCTGAGATAACATTATTTTTTATTTTGGTTTCATATCTTCGAGAATGGTAGGTGGGGTATTGTTTGTTTGTTTTATTCGTCATTTACTAGATGTAATAATTGCTTAAATGGCATTTATGTATAGGAATTAATGAGAGTCGCAACTAGATAAACATAAATATGCTAATTTTAAAGCCAGCATGGCCTCCTATTTAGATGAAAAAAGTATCGGTTTTATGAGGTTTTTGAAGAATTTCGTTAATAACATTTTAATCGTTAAATTTAGATATAGATATCTTTATAGTTTTCGGTAGGGGATTTAATGTGCTTTCACATTAGATGGATTAACAGGGTGTTCCATTTAACTTAAAAGAGTTATTGGTGGTTGAAAAAATATAAAGTATATATTGTTTTGCTTGATGTCATGTAGCCAATATCAAAATACTCTACCGGTTTATTGAAAGCACGCTTTGTCAAAATAACTACTTACAAATGTAAATCGTCCAAGTCATACAGTTTTCCTGTTTTTAATTTTTTCGCGAATGCAGACATTTTCATAAAAATGAAATTTTCTCGAAATCGGCAGCAGATAGATATAAGGAACTATGAACAAAGTTATCCTAATTTATGACGTAGAATCCAAAAATGGTATACAATATAAGATGTTCCATTAAAAATAACCTAACTTTGATATGCTGTGCTTTTTTGAATCACCTTGCAAATATCATACTTGCAAATAATTTTAAAATGTGCTCCTTATCGTCCTACATATTTGACTCAAATTTGAAACTCGTATCTTTTAGCGTAAAGACACAAGAGACCGAGGGAATAGTCGTGACTCACCCTGTATAAATAATTCGTTAGTTTCTATTTTCTTTCTTATTATGTTTGCCGTGGAGAAATTCGTGCATCAGTTAAAATATTATATTGGTTTTACACATTTTATATTGGTGAAACAATCTGGAGGCCATTTATTTTTGAACAAAAAATTTGACACGTCGACGAAAAATTGTGTGCGCAAAAACTTTTTAGTTGAGCAAAAATATTGCCAGTCCTCAACAACGTTTAATTGTAGTTTTTTGCGATAAATTTCGCAATAAATTTCCATCATTGGACGCAGTCAATAATGCTTTTATTTTTTTGTAATGGGTACAGCGGTAACGGCTTCCTAAGCTGTATTACTTACTACGGCTACAGCTTTTGCTGTAATATATTGAGGATTTAACAATGGTATAAATTAGAATATAAACATAGTCTTATCTTATATTAACTGAAATATATTCTTCTAAGCTAAATTTTGTATTTACATCTATGTACATCATTTTTTATAAATATATTATACTAAATGTACTCCCTTACTTGAACACAAAATAGATTTAAAATAAGATAATACTTCATCCATTTTTGCTTATCAACTAATTTTTCAAACTTTATTATGCACCCAGTATAAAAAACAGTGTCTAAATTGAACTCTTCCGAGTATGTTTAATAATACGAGCGTTATTCAGAAGAAAACTTTAGAGATATAATATGACACAATTAATTTGGCAGTTAGTAAAAATTATTCTTATAAGTATGTAGATACATATTAAAAAAATGAAAATGGGTATTTATGGATCTTGTTCTACAGCGTTTATTGTTGAGTGTTCTGCGTCGAATTTCATATTCGAATATGCATCGGTTTTACAAAATAGTTGTAAGAAATGTCGCTTTATCCGCGGATCGTAGTAAATTAATATAATTAAATTTACATAACCATCTAGATATATCACTATTGAAGATATCAGTGTCACAAATAAGTAGTAAATGTGTACTGCTGCCATAAAGTCGGTGACCCAAACGAAGAACAAGCACATTAGATATATACTACAAAGTCGAGTTCGTAGACGATAACTTTCTTCGCTTGACGGTCTAATCCAAGATCTTACTACCCTGGATGCGAACACCAAAAGAGACAGAAGGAATATAAATTGTAATGTAATTAAAGCGATATAGGCGCCATATGGATCATCATTGATAACTATAACGATAATAACATCGGTGAGTATTATTAAAGCCCAAATGAGTACGGTTAAGTACTGGCAAATCTTTTCGGACTTTATAAAGAAATCGAACATGACTAGGGTTGTTAAAACGCTGGTGAACGTCACCAATGTCATTCCAAAGTTGGCAGTAAATTCAAGAGCCATAGTTGTGATTAAGCGTCCTGGAACCACAGTTAAAGGTACAAAATTTATTATTAATATTGAATTTAAAATGCTCCAGTTCGTTATGGTCCAGTATATGGTTGACGTAAGTTTATGTCTGCAGATTATATAAAGAATTAACATATTGGGTGCCAAGCAAAATAAACTAAAAAATAATCCTCCTATCTGATGCGGGTATAAACCACTGTAGTAATTTTCGGGGGCATTTACGTTGCCAGATAAATTTTTTGAGTGTAAATCATCTTCTAATTCGAGAGCAATATCCATCTTGACGCTGAACCTACAAAATATTATTTAGTTAGATATAAGCAACCGGGCTTTAAGATCATTATATAGAACATATCTACTAATAATTAGTAAAGATGCACTGACGTCTTCCGGATCATGGTACGTAATTAAGATTCACTATGATAAGTATATCAATTCAGTTTAAGTTTAATCACAGAAGATGACCCAGAAAATGTCAGCGAAGTGCATATTAATAAGACTTAATGTTTAAAAAATGTATCAGTATCTCACGAACTCTTAAAAGTGCTGCCCAAAACAGACATAAGAACATACATTACCATTAAAAAGATGCATATGATGCCACAACACGAGAATTGATAAAAGAAATAAGATTAAGTGTATCTGTCAGCACTTTTCTAAAATGTGTACGGTTTTGAAGTTGGATTAACTCTTCCTAAGTTACTTTTGGTGATTCCAAATAAGTTTGGGCTATTTAACTTTTCAATATATTTTCATCCATTACATTTAACATTGAATCGATTTATGATTTATTAAAAATAGGTACATATTTGTAAATTTATGGCTTGATAGAAAATTTTGCTGCAGCAATCTTTAGTTGGTTTCTAGTTCATAGATCGTACGTCAAATACAATTCTTCAACATAAGGTCAGTTATTTGTCTTCGGCAAAATTACCAACACACGGATAATTTCCTACAAATCAGTATAACTTCTATAAATGGAAAGCCGTTAAAACAAAATTAATAAATAAGAAATTGGACAACTGATTTACGATGGCGACCTGAAATGTTTCCGGAATCGGCAAGAGATGGCGCACAAAGGTTGAAGTGTATCCGAAGTGGAGTCATTGGTCGGCAAGGGCAACCTTTTTTATAGCAACTGTCAAAATTTCAGACATCTACTGTCAGTAGTTTTTGTTCAAGAGTGTGTTTTGTGTAGCAAGTAGTAGCAAGTCAGGCAATTCCGAAAAAATGGATAAAATCGAATTTCGTGCAGTGATAAAATACTTCTGGATGGCTGGGAAAACGGTCACGGAAATTCGAAATATTTTATTAGAGATTCACGGCGGATCTACTTCAACATTTTTGATCATCAGCTTCTGGGTGAGTGAATTCAAACGTAGGCGGACAAGCACGAATCACGCAGTGGACGTCCAAAAACCGCTACCAACGATGAAATGGTTGACAAGATTCATGATGTCGTGTTAGCCGACCGCTAATTGAAGCTGAAAGATATAGCAGAGACAATAGGAATCTCACAGGAACGCGTTGGCCATATCATACACTAAATTTTGGGCATAAAAAAGCTTTCGGTGCGATGGGTACCGCGTTTACTCACACCGGAGCAAAAACGTAATTGGGTGACCGTTTCGGAGGAGTGTCTGGCCAGGATTCGGAATCCAAGGGATTTCTTCAGGCGTTTCGTAACCGTGGATGAGATTTGGATCCACCACTATATACAGGCGACTAACGAACAGTCGAAGCAGTGGACTTTTCCGAGCGAATCAGCTCCGAAGAAAGTAAAGACCGTTTCATCGGCTGGAAAAGTCATGGCAACCATTTTTTGGAATTCCCAAGGTGTGATCCTCATAGACTATCTGCAGAAGGGAGGATGATCACCGGGCAATACTACAGCGATTTATTGAGCCAATTCGATGCAGTATTGAAGGAGAAACGACCTCGTTTGCAGCGGAAAAAAGTGCTTTTCCACCACGGCAATGCACCGGCTCATTCGTCCTGCATTGTCGTATCTAAATTGAAAGAGTTGCGCTACAAATTAGTCTCTCATCTTCCATATTCACCGGACCTGGCCTCCGGCGACTTTTTCCTATTTCCAAGCCTGAAACATCGCTGGCAGGACAGAGATTTGCCTCAAATGAGGAGGTTATCCCGCTACAGATAATTATTTTGCAGACCTCGAAACATCCTATTGAGACTGGAGCACCCTTTGAAAAAGTGTATTGATCTTCAAGGAGACTACATCGAAAAATAACAATAAAAAACCACACCAATACTGTGTTCTTCCCGTCGATTCCGGAAACATTTGAGGTGGCCCTCGTATTTAGCAAGAAAGCAGTGCAATAGAATAGTTTAGCTAGTCAACCTTCTCGATATTTTGGTTATTAAAGCAACTTTAACTCATAGCCAAAATTAGAAGAAACATTTGAAGTTTACAGGTGTATTGTGTGAAGTTCGGGATTAAGTAATTTTCCATGAAAAATACTACAAACAAAAATTGAATCGGAAATAATTATATTTAGCTCGGATAGTTATTGTGAAATGTGTACCATTCAGTCTAAAGCCGCCAAAATCATTTTGTCTGTGAATTGATGCTATAAAGATGAAAATATTTACAAACATAAATTTTGTGAATAATTTTTTGATCGAACCATATTATTGTATATTTAGTTACAGTTATAGTCATTTTTATCTTTGATCTGCCTTAAATTATTAACAGTTGTTAGAAAACATGACAAAGAAGAATTGTGTTCTATTTTGATTATTGTCTTGTTCTGGAAATCTTCCAAAGAAAAAGGCAATTCATTTTACAGTGATATAATAATTTTTTTTCTTATATTTCACATCTGAGATGCAATCTTATTGAAATATCAAGGAATTTGGGTATGCTTAATATCACAATTAGGTAGTAACTAATATGAAAAATAACAAATATGTAAGAATCTCGGGTACTTTCCACTTAAATATGTAGTTTAAAAGTACTTAATTTGACCTTACCTTTGGTAATGCGCCTTCACAATAATGAAATATTAATTAAACACAGCAGATGTTATGCTGCAACACGATATAAACACAACGTCCATGCAAACATAATATAGCGATAATGTGTTGCATCGAGCTGAGATGTTGTTGTTTATTAATTAAATATTAGTTCAACTGTATTCCGTATTTAACAAAATATGGAAAAACAAGATACGCTATCACCATTAACCTTCACCTTAGATTTTGCGAAATTCGAACAAAACTTTGATAGAGTAGAAAGTGAGGTATATTCAATTAACGATCATCTCTAAACGACATTGTACGTAACTAACGCTAAATAAAATATTCGCAAATACTGTTTTCACGAATAATGTACTTATATTACAGTGCTGATACTTCAGCAGCATACATATAATTTCAAGAACATTTAGAATATAATCCTGTTTGAGGTTTCGAAATTTACAGAATTTATTCTTAACTCAAAACAGGTCTCCTGTCATTACGTAGAAAAGTAGTTAGATGCGTACTTGATCGATATTTTCACCCAAATTTTTGCAGGATTGCATTTTTATCGTCCCAGTGTACTATATGAAAAATACTAAACGTAACATTTATATCAGAACCGACAGAACACGTTATTTTCCTGGTCAATTAAATTTAATTTGGCTATTCAAACCAAGCAGAATAGGAAAATATTAATAGCTTGTCCTTTATGATATGAGTCACAACACCACAATAATGGTATATTAGTCTTTTTCTTGTAACAATAATCATTAATTACATCTAAATCTTTTTAAAAGACTTTGCAATCGGAGATGATAGATATGTTCTCATAATTTTTAAACCGTTAGCATAGGTACGTACTTCGCAACCAAGACTGATTAACAGACCGTTAATATAAATGGTGACAAAGAGTCATTACTGGCTGCAGTCTTAAGAAACCCCTAACAAAACTGTAAATCTTTTAGAGAAAACCTTTTACAGCAGAAGCCACAAAGTCCATTATCGTAGAGAAAACTCCCAAACAAAGATTTTCGCTATGTAACCATGCTGCTTCAAACCAATCTTACATTCGACACAGTTATATATTTTATTGCCAACAGACCATACACACCGAAGAGAGTTCACCAATTGAATCCTTGAGAAATGAATGCCGATTTTGCGGACAAAATCATTTTTAATGATTAGGGCCATTTTCATCTCGATGACTTCGTTAATCGGAAAAATTGCCGCATTTAGGAAAATCTACGAGTGATTTATCAGAAAGCAATGCATTCAAAGCGTGTCACTGGTTGGTGTGCATTGTGGTTTGGAGGAATAATGGGATCATATTTTTGTGAAAATGCGGAAGCTAATTTTCTCCTGGCCGCATTATTTCTCGGTTTAGTGACCAGAATTGGCCCCCACGTTGTGCGCGACCACTGAAGAATTGGGGGCCGAAATTAAACACTCTACCAATGAAATACCGCCACATGTATACAATAATGTTTTTTTTTATGTGTGGTGTAAGTAATACAGCTTAGGCAACTCTCGCGGTGTAGTTCTGTATGTGTAAATTGTGTTCAAATGGCTTTGTGACAGAATCACTTTGCTTCCAACAGCGAATGGTAAGGCGATCCGGATTTAAACTCTTTTAAAAAATGTCACCGTCCCTCCTGAGAGTTGAAACCGGCTAACCACTGCGGCTAATGACCCGTCTGTCGACCTGTCAATCGACCCCCCGTTATTGCAAATTTTGCCAAAGGAGTATGCATGTGCAAACAAAGCCATAGAGGTCATTTACCAGATATTATATTTCATACACAATTCTCAAATGTATACAAGGTGTCTGTAAAAGGTCTTTACACACACCTACCACATATTCCTTAAACCAAAATAAGCCGATTTAAGTAAACTTATCTTAGTCCAAAGTCGCTCAGTTTGGGCGCTATGCGACCTTGAAGTTAAAATTTTGAAATCGTTTTTTTATAATAATTTCAAAACGGCTTATGCTATTTTAATAAGATTTGGCATGGTCAGTTAATATTATTGGGCAAATGTTTAGAGAAAATGTTTTCAATACTAAACATAATACATTATTTACTTTACTTATCACATACTTCAAGAATCAATTTTGTAGCCTTTAGACACCATATTTTTCCACAAATATTAGTATAAACACGTATTAAGAACATAACATATATTCGACCATATATTGAAAATTTAGGTAAGAGAATAAATTAGAACTGGGTTGGATTTAATATAATTTTGGATTGAAATATTTTGAATTAAAAGTAGATATCGTATAGTAAGTTACAAGCATTTATAACTTGTATGAATTTGTATGATGTATTAATACATGAAGTAATTTTGTTAAATCTCAAATTATAAAGGGAAGTCCTTCACTAGATCTCTTGGGGCAGAAGTAGAACACTAAATACTTTAACCAACTAAACACCAAACAAGTTTTAACTAAAACACCGACGCGTTTTAACAGCAATGCTGCTTGTTTGGTGTTTAGTTGGTTAAAGTGTTTAATGTTCTACATCTGCACCAAGAGATCCAGTGAAGAACTTCGCAATATGGCTACCAGGTCCATGGATCAGAACTTATACCATAAGGTTAGTGATAAAATTAGGTTTATTAGGTTTTATTTTAATTTAGTTTTATTATCGCCTTGATAATGACAGCATTGCTGTTGAAACGCATCGGTGTTTTAGTTAAAACTTGTTTGGTGTTTAGTGGGTTAAAGTGTTTAGTGCTCAAATTATAAAATACGAGCGTAACACTCGGCTAAAACTCAATACACTATGTATATCGCTTGTAGCGTCTCATACTAATTCGTCCCGATTTGTGACACCGCTCGAAAGTAGGCCGCATTTACTAGGAAGAAAGATTTGATTGCGAGTCTCCAGGGGAGACATTATTTCTGACGAGCAGTGTACATACATACCTATATCTATATTTTGTATATAAAATATCGTTAATGAACGTGTAGAACACTAAAACCTCTATTGGTTCATTCCATCAAAAAAATTGATTAATTATTTGTTGAAAAGAAATTGTATAAAGAATACGTAGAAATGCACAAAATTATCAGTATTGAATAAATTCTACAATTCGAAATATCTACTATGTGTTAACTGCATGCATATCGTATGTAATTTGCAGCTACATCAGATAGAAACCATAGCAAATATACACGGATATATGCTGACAAGACGTTAATCCCTGATTTACTACTTGTTTGGTCAACTATAGGTCCCAGGTAAATTGTTTTACGTATAACCGGCTTTAGTGATCGTCTTAAAAATACAAACCCTTAGGGCTAGAAAGAGAGAAAATTTTTTTTTGATATTCAGCAGAGGAGAAATGTATGCACTCCAGGAGGCAAACGATAAGCACGTTTTGATACATGAACTGTATCGAAATCCCTTAAAATTACTTTAGGTTTAAATACGGTATATAGGGAAAAAATAACAAATGAATAAATCGAACCGTTGTAGTGCCGGCGGCTATATCGCTCGAAATATTTTGAACATATAAATTCAATAATTAAGACTTCCTCTCGAAAAATATTAATTACAAATACACCCTAGATTTAAAAATAATATTTATGAGATAATTAAAATATTTAATTATTCGTCTTCACTAATTGATTGATAATAAAAAGGTATTTTTTATTTTGTCACTTCGAGCATGCAGTTGTGATAAGGCCATTATATAAAGAAAAATAGGGGATAAAACTACGTTTGAATGAAACTTTTAAGGAATCTACTTTTAAAGTATTCTTACATTGATGTAAATTTGGTTATTGAAGCATGAGGTCATAAATACAAAGGATTTAAAGACGGTGAATATTAACTTAATAAATAATTTAATTAATCTACATTTAATTCCACATTCGAGATAAGAAAACAAAATATTAGTCAATTAATAATAGTAATAATAATAATATGTCTTTATTTTCGCAATCCAGCAAAAAACAACAAAAAAAATATAAAAAATATACATGTGTATATACATAATAAAGAGAAAAAAAGGAAATTAAACAGGAATTACGAAAATCACAGTTCAGATGGGTTTTGTTACAAATATTACCCCTGCTCTTACACCAAATCCTTAAATTAGTTATTAATTCATACAGTTTAAATGCTGCGTATTAAGAAAACTTAACTCTAAACTCCGTGAATTCTAGTAACAAACATAATGAACACATATGTATCTATCAGCAACACTGAATCTCAAATAGGTAGCGACGAACTGCACATTTGAACGCAATAGGTTGTAATATTTTTAGAAAAGCAGGTAGGTTATTATATAAGAAATATATATTGAAGCTGAACGATCTCTGAAACAGGGTGGAAGAATGGATAGGTGGTGTTATTAGTCCCCTGCTGCGTATGTTAATATTATGCACATCATAGCGAAACCTAATTTTGCTCCATAAGTAATAAGGTTTTTTTTGATAAATTATTTTGTTATATAGTACAAGTGAGTAAAATAGTATGCGATTACTCATATTTAGCCAATTAAGTCCAGTGATCCTATGAGATATGTGATCGTATTTCCTTAAGTTGTAGATATACCTTACGCAAGTATTCTGTACTAACTGCATTCTACGACGATCTGCAGCATCTAAGCACGGTCCATACACGGGAAGAGCGTAAGAGAAAGTAGACAACACCAAACTCTCACAAAGCATTGCCTTAGTTTTTGTGTTAAACATATTTCGATGCGGATAAAGTAATTTTAAATTATTATAGGACACACTAATCATTTTGGATACATGATCCCTGTATCGAAAAGTATTATCGCAAACTAGACCCAAATTCTTCGCGCTATTAGACAATGGGATATAGGTCTTATCCACAAGAACGTGTATATTATTACATCGTGAAACACAATGAGGGCTTCCAAACAAAATAACAGATTTGGACGGATTAATTTTAAGAGAGTAAATCTCGGCGAAACCCCGAATACCCTCCGAATCACTGTTGATATCAAGTAAAGCCTCATCAATGTTATTAATGTCAAAGGACTTGTAAATTTTGGTGTCATCTGCGTACATTTGCAATTCACAACAATTTACGGATTTTGATAATAATATCGTATATATTGAGAAGAGCAGTGGGCCCAGTATGGAGCCCTGCGGTACTCCTTGTAATAAGCTTAATGGTTCAGAAACTGTATCTAGGATACGAACAGACTGATACCTGTCTCGTAAAAATGACCTCAATAGAGCTATTGCAGATCTAGTAAATCCAATGTGATAACAAATTGCAAGCAAAGTGTCGTGGTTAATGGTGTCGAAGGCCTTGCTGAAATCTAACAGGACCAGCAACGTTAATTTGTTTTTGTCTCTTGCATCAATCAAATCATCTGTCACCCTTAGCAATGTTGTAGTGCAACTGTGATGTTGCCTAAAACCTGATTGGCAACTGGGAAGGTTATACTGAAGAAGATATTGAGTAATTTAATTGTGTATAATTTTTTCTAACACCTTACTCATTACTGGCAAAATACTAATAGGTCGCAGGTCACAAAAATTAGATACATTATTATTTTTCGGCAGGGGAACTACAATAGCAAATTTCCAGATACTAGAAAAAGTACAGCACATGTAAGCAGCAATTAATTATATGAGAAATATAGGGCAATGTGTGAGGTAGCATCAATTTTATAATGTTTATACTAATATTGTCAGCTTCAACAGCATGACTTTTTATTTCCAGTAAATATTTTAAAACTTCAGTACTATCTACAGTATGAACATCAAAATTAGATGGCTTATTCAGAAGAGTCGATTGGAGATATAAATTATTAATTTCTTCAGAGTTTTGTGCGAGAATTGGAACATTTTCTATAAAGAACTTATTAATTTGCTCGGGTATAAGCAGGTTCGAAGGAATATCACGTGACCGCGAACGAGTGATATTTAGTTTTTTCATTTCAGACCAGAGCGTTTTTTTTATCTTTTTGAGTTGCAAGAAATTCGAAGTAAGCTTTTTTCTCATTCCGAATTGCAAGTGTAGTATAGCTTCTAAGCTCTTTATAGTAGTTCCAATGAGATATGGATTTGGTTCGTTTAAATCGAGACTTAGCCCTGTTACGTAAATTTTGCAAAAACTTTATATTTTCCGTAATCCACGGCTTCTTACATTTTGTGATTCGAACTTTTCTAATCGGGGCATGGTGATCAAATAAAGATAGAATTTGCTGATTAAAAAAGATAATCTTGTAATCTACACTCATACTAAACATGAAATGAAATGGTATACGCTGCAAATCGAGCAGAAAAGCATCATAATCAAATGCGCAAAAATCACGGTAAGTAATAAATTTGGGTATGTTATTAAATGACAGCTTAATTCTACAATAGACTAAATCGTGATCCGAGATTTCAGAAGGATTCACTATAGATTCATTAATGATACGCGCATCAGAGGTAACAATGAGATCAAGCAAAGTGGCAGAAGATCGAGCGACTCTAATGGGCTCTTTTATCAACTGAGTCATATTGAGTGAATTCAAACATTGTTTTAATTTAAGCGTTAATTGAGAATTTCCATCAAGGAAATCTATATTCATATCCCCTAAACAAAAAACCAAAGGAAATGTTAAATTACAATTAATACGTTGCAATTCTATTGTATTAATAAAAAGATCACCACTAGAATTCGGCGGTCTATACACGCAACCAACACTAAGATCCATGGACTTAACACGGATTGAAATCCATATCTGTTCAATAATAGGGTTACTTTTAATAACAAAACATTTAAAACAAGATCGGGCGTAAATAGCAACACCGCCTCCGCATCGGCCATCGCGATCCCTACGACAGAGGTTATATCCTTCGATCCTGACCATACTATTGTCTACTGCATTAGTCAACCATGTCTCAGTTAATTATTGTTACAATTAAACAAACAAAAATGCGGAGCTTAGAATACATTCAGTAATATTATATAATATTTTGTCTGGCAGTTTAAAATAGGACAATGTCACTATTATGAAAACATCTACATTTATTTACTTATGTATTTCAAGTTATACTGAATGTCACTTTACTATATAAACATAAGCTGTAGATTCTTTATATCTCGCGTTAATAAATAATAGTTTTATGTAATGTATTCTATCTAAAAAAGTATGCCTAGTTAAAAAAGTTAAGTTGTAAAGGCGTCCGTTCATACTCATGAAATTTTGATCCCGTTCTAGCGTTGAGCTTGTTTATTTTTAAAACGATTATTAACATCGGGTATGTATAATTTAATTTACCTGTGACTTACAGTTGACCAGACAAATAGCAAATCAGGGATTAACATCTTGCTGCTCTCCTCAGCACAGGCCATTCAGTTCTTGTCTCCTACGGTACGTAGTTACATTGAAAATATGGGTAATTCTGCGGAATTTGTATATTATTAGGTAGCCACCACAGAAATCTCAAATACGTTCATTAAGTTCCTTATACTTAACTTAGAAAGTAGGATGCTGGCGATACAATTTCCAATAACAGGTCATTTTAGAGATCATATTATCGCCAATAGATAATTTAAAATAGTAGTAAACATATTTAAAAAAGAATCAAACCGAAGTTTTATTGTTAGCCATGCATGCTGTTTTAGATTAACTTTTATATAAGAATGTAGATAAAAATATGAACTTACTTGGTTGTAAAGTATAAGTTTATATCCCTTGTTTGCTTCTGTGCACAATTACGGAATTTCGGACTACTTTTACGATGCAATTATTTAGGCTATTCGTAAACAGTTTCAAGAAACGTTGCATGTTATTGCAATTTTAAATATAGCGTATGAAAAATGAGAAAAACACTTTTAATGCAATAGTTTCTTGTTTTAAGCTGATTGCTTATTTCCTTCTACGTCACCAGTATGTAATGCTCGGACGGCGAAGCAATTGCTGTGTGTTACGTAGGCAGTATACAATAAACACTAGTTGTTGAAATGTTGCTGTAAAAATTGTTACTGGAATGTGTTGATTTCGATGTATATTATATGTACAGGGGTTATGAAGGTACTGTAGTTACATAATAAAATTGCGAGCTATTACTGTCGAATTACGAAGATTATTGTAATTAAGACGGATATACAGGTGTATTAAATTGTATTTTCTCGTGGTAAATTCTTGAGATATAGATACATGTAATATGTACACTCGGTTGATTTAGAATCCACTCAAACTGCCATAAAACCCCATAAAAGTATGCTTTATTGCCGTACCCGAATGCAAAGCAGTAATAGTATGGTCAACTGTATGTAAATTACTATTTATATGTATATACAATATATTTTTCTATTAAATCCAGTTTCATATGCAAGGGATCATTTATAAATTCCTAAACCGATAATTTCTTAATGCGATCTTAACATACAGTCGCGGCCAAATGTTAAAGGCAGGATATATTTTTTCGCTAGTTTAATGATACAACATCGTATTTTATTATAATTATAATTATATATTATTATAATTTTTAATCACTGCTTTCGAATATATTTACTTTATTAGGGTGCCTATAACAATTGGCCGCAGCTGTATAATTAAATCGCTATCGCATACAATTTCACTATATTTCTAAGTATATATGTAATTAAGAAATTACATGAGTAAGAATATGTAGGTATGGGGGCAAGATATAAAAGTCTATTACATATACTTTAGAGAATGAATGTTCAAATGATGGTGCAGAAAATGTCCTTCAGAACCAACGAATAATTAAAACGTTTTTTCTGTGTATTAATTTGTTTTCAGTTTGACCACCTTTTCGTTTACCTTCCCCTATTTGAAATAAATTATTATTTGTCTACTGTGTGTCTTATTATTAATTCTAGAATAAAACCAGTGTTTTTAACGAAACAGACGTAAGATGAACATAGATTCCTGTCCATCTGCTTTGATAAATAATTTTTCTTATCGTTCTAAAATTGATTTGTAGCATATTAAATTCAGTTAAGTAGATATAAGAAGAAATACAATAATTATTTTATTTGCGTTTATATGTCATTAATGGTAATGGCCGTTGGCAAACGCTATACTACGTAATAATACAGATATTAAAAGTATCTGAAAAAGAATATATTTCTACAGCGATCTTCCCATTCATTTCGCATTACGTAGCTATTTTACCTGTTCATAAGCAAATTGCTTTATTACTACAAACACCCAGATAAATGTTGAAAGTTTCTGTGTGCGACGTTAGGTCTACGTCGCTTGGCGGGTGAGTCGGTTTTAAATCAACCGAGTGTACATAATTTGCAAACTGTATAAATTATTGTAGTAATTCAAACAATTATTAGTTAAGCTGTATATTTTTGGATTCATTTTTTTTTTATGCTCACTCTCTTAGTTTTTATTTCATTGCCATTCTTCCCTTGCCAAGGGTTCCATTTCATTTAAATAGTGATATTTTCCTACTTGCTCTATAACCAATTTGTCATTATAATAGCTAAAGCCCTGTTAATGTTGATATGCAGTTCGCATATTCACAAATATTTCAAATTTTTCGAAGTTCCAGTCTTCATATTCCGACGTCTTTTTCTGCTTACCCTAGCCCGGTCATTTAGAACCAGAAACTAAATTTAGTCCTGGGGCCTAATCTTGGTTAAAGGTATGTAATAATTGTTTATGTAAAAAGGTATGATGATACGTATAATATACTATTGCGGCTATCGTCGTTTCAGACTTCAGGTTAGTTTATTAGTAGCGATACAATGTAATTCCTTTTTTATCATTAGGTTTGTTTTGGTTCAGAAGTCAGGATTTGTGACAGAACTGCGCAGAACGACTGCGCAAAATATTGTAATTCTAGACTAATCCTGAATTCTTAATAACAAAAACACTTAGCTTTATTTTTAGCAGCCTAGTACTATAACCTAGGGAATTTTATCTAAATCGATGAACGATGACAGGTTACGTTAGGTGCACCAACTGACATCAACTGCGACATGTGGTCTCAAAAACTGTGTATACAATGGTGTATACACTCACGGCGCATGCTTGGGATTATTTATTCAGAATCAGTACCTACTCTAGAGCAAGAACTGCTAGGACTAATCTAAAACGGTTCCGCACTAATACACAAAAGCAACCAAAACAGAGAATCGGGAATTGATAGTCAGTTCTGAAAAAATCAGATCACAATTTTGCAGTTGCGCCTGCGTAGTAATCCTAGAACCGTCCAGAATACGAAGCCAAAACAAACCTATATTGAAATAGAAGCGTACTCGTTTTAAGGGTGAGAACAATCTTCACAATTAAAAGACAATCTCTCATTTATTTTAGGTCGAGTGGTGCTCGTCATTGCTGTTATATTCCTTATTAAACAACCTTCTCTTTACACCTATTGCAAATATATTTTTTTTAACTTTACCGCTTAGGGCGGTTTAGCAGCGCAGATTTTTCTGCGCTTTAGGCAAATTTCTACTCATTTTAACCATAGCATTATCATTGCCTGAGTTCTTTTTCTAGTAGT
This sequence comes from Holotrichia oblita, assembly GCA_023690525.1. Classification (NCBI taxonomy): domain Eukaryota; kingdom Metazoa; phylum Arthropoda; class Insecta; order Coleoptera; family Scarabaeidae; genus Holotrichia; species Holotrichia oblita. The sequence goes on along the minus strand of CM043019.1, from coordinate 54,526,602 downwards.
TTTAGTAAGGCTTTGTTAATTAAATTTGAACTAATATAAATCTTGTGTAAATTTAGACGTGAAGCAATCTTTACAATAATATATAACAGCGTTCCAGATCCTTAAGAACTCACTGATAGCCAACAAATCAAAGTTCATGATATTTAAAAAAATTTTGCATATCTTTAAAGTATTTCCAACTATGTTAGGTCCATAAATAGAATCTAGCACCTGGTATGTTGTATCTATGTACAAGTTCATCAAAAACAACTACAACACCAACATTTTCTTTCAGTAATGTTTCAGATAACTTTTAGTCTGATCGACGCAATGCATTTTATTTTTATAAGAATAAATAATTGGTAAATAATTTGGTAAAACTAAAATATTTCGTCAAGCCTAACTTTTCAAACAAATTTACGTTATGATTAATAAATAATGGAGCAATTATATTTCATTTATAAAAAGCCTTGAAAAGGTGAAAATCATTGAAATATTTATTATATTGTTCAGAATCACTTTTCATTGTAAATTACACTATACGAACAAATACACTACTCTGTATTTAGTGATTGCGATATGTATGTATGTAATACATACATGAACATTATATAAATTACTTTACATTCCGTTTCATCAATGTGTACAAGTTTATGTTTACCATTACAACGTAAGTAATTTAACCATAAAAATTATAACTCGGTAATTCACATACCTCTAAAAATAGAACGTCAGAGCTTATTAAAAATAGTGTTGTGTATAGGTGGTTCCAAAATATAAATTTGCTAGTCCTCTGAAGAAGCAAGTAAGAAATGCTCCATTGATAATCTGATATTTTCAAATTAACTGTTTTCAAATTGTCAGCGCATTGGTAAAATGCCTCTCGTTAGAATCTGCATATTTCTGCAAGAATATTAACATCTCAATACGGCAATGGAGATTTTTTATTCATACCATGAACTTTATCTCTTAAGAGGCCCTACTACCGTCAATATAGTGTTTTTATATATTAACTATGGTTGCGAGTCGTGGGTCTTGAGCGAGAAACAGAAAAGCAGTCTACAGGCCCTCGAAATGAAATATCTGCGAAGAGTCAGAGGAGTAACAAAGCTAGATAGAATGAGAAACATTGATATTAGACAAGAACTAGGAGTAGACTCACTAATGCGATATATCGAGAAACGCCAACTGAGTTGGTGGGGACATATGCAACGCATGAATGAAGAAAGACCAGCGAAGAAAGTGTGGGAGGCGAAAAATCAGAAGCGCAGAAAAAGAGGGAGGCCCAGAAGAAATTGGGATGGAGTGATAGGGGAATTGTTTGCAAAGAGGAAAACTACATGGTTGCAGACTAAGAGACTGGCCAGAGACAGAGGTGAATGGCGAAGATATGTTCGAACGTACGGAGAAATGTATTAACTTTTATTATACCCTACACAAATGTATGGTAACTGGGTGCAGATTATATAATATATATATATATATATAATAATAGTTGTTTTATATTTGAATTTGGAATTTCTGTCTTTGGCGCTTTCCCCACTTACGACGACCGTTGTTCTTGTTTAAACAATCTTTTTATATTAATAGAAAGAAAAAATAGCTTGTTGCTATAATATTTTATTAAGTTTTAAATATATTTTAACATGTAAATGATTGTATTTTGTCATTGTCTTCACGTTTGCCGGATGAGTTGAATGTGGTTTCTTCGTTTAACAAAAATTTTAGTAATTTGATCAGTTCTACTATGTGAACTTTAATTTTAAACATCAAACACGTTAAATGTTCTATGTTGGCCAATCCATGATGTGTTCACTACACAAAAAAATGAGATGTAATTGCTAATGTAAGTAATTTATTTATCAATTCTTTTAATGTACACCTCATTGAGTGCTGTAATTTTACATCTCAGGTTCTGATGAAGGGTTAATTAAATAAACCCGAAACGTCAACAGCAAAAGTTGTCTTATTACTTCCTATATAACCCGAATTCCGTAACATAAATTTACGGTGAAATTGTACTAGTACTATCACTAAATCGGTAATCACCGAGTCTTCTTTTGGGTTATATATATATATATATATTTACATTTTAAAGTCTAAAGTCTAAAGTCTGTCAGTGTCAGAACTGATAAAATTGTTAAACTTTATATATATATATATATATTATAAAATGTGAAATTACTGCAACTAGTGCAGAATATGGGTTCTTTCTTTTAATTTAAATGAAAAACAGTAGTTTCCTACGTGACGTTTCGGATTTATTTAATCAAACATTTTTTGGATAACATTAATACAAAAGAACAATCTTCAAATTTTACGAATATTTATAATAATTTAATTAAATTTGTCACATTTAAGGATTTACATTAATCTTTTTGGTAGTCTTTTATGATCTCTTACATTTAAATGTCTTTGTATGGAATGTTATAAATCGTTTTCCATTTGATGTGTTTATATTTTTTTTTTTCCTCATATATACAATATATTTTCATTGCATTCAACATATTGTTTTTAAAATGTCGAAATTTAAAATCTAACATGTCTGGTTTTGTTTACAAAATTGTTTATCAAATATTTTGCATGTTTTCAAATTTCAAAATTTGAAAATTGTCAAAATTGTTTCACAATATTTTTAGAGCTTTGTATTTAGAAAAACGATTATCCTTGTTGTAAGTTATTGTTTCTTGGTTTAAAAATAGTTAAGTTTTTATGTTGATAGTAGGTGAAACAATTAATACGGCTAAACAGTTGAGCAATTTATTGGTGAAATACCAGTTACACAATAACGACGTTTCGATGAAACTATATCATCTTCTTCGGGCTACAATATTACTTTAATGATATAGCAGGAGGAAAGTACCAATGAGATCAAAACTTTACTTTAGTGTCCTAACGGTAAACCAATGTCGAGTTTTACATATGAAACTATTACAAATAACACCAGCATTATAACAAAAATTGCAATACCAATAGTATATCCAACTTATTTGAAAGAGGATGTTACTAGACAGACATTTAAAATAGGAATACATCAAATATTTGCATGCAAGTATACAGAAAAACATTGATGTCAACGTATAACGGGTGCTTGATGATTTTAACCCTAAACCCATTTTCACAGTAACCTATGTGGATGATTCGCTTTTAATAGTGGACCAATCCATAGTTGAGCGTCTGTTTGACAGATTTAATTGTGTACACGATAGATTGAAGTTTACTATGGAAATGGAATCTAATAATAGAATACTTTTCTTAGACGTTCTTGTTATTAATGATAAAGGTACAGTTAAAACCGATATTTACTCTACGTTACAATATTAGTGATAATGTTAGCGTTCTACGGTTTTACATACTTCTTTCGTAGCTCCACTTAGTACACACGTAGTTGCTACTACTCTCATCAAGGCATATCGTCAAAATCAATCTTATTTGACATTTTGTCTATTATGTATCTATGAAGGGAATGTTCGGTATTGTTAGTGATGATTTTCATCATGTTTATAATATTTTTGACATTTAAAAAATTAATGAACAAAGATCACATTTATAGGTCACATATATAAGATTTATTGTATGAAGCACCTGGCAAAATTTTATCAGAGTTGCTCGTTACATGAGAATCTCGTATAATTTCCACACCTTTCTAAGCATCTCGTTTCCACCAATAATGAGTTGTTTCTTAAAGCCATTGAATGCTTAATAGTTACGATTCTATTATGCTTATCTGTGTAAGACTATTTCTATTAAGGCTAAATGTATTTTTTGTTCCGTTTATAGATAGTGCCCCCAGTGACAATATCCTGTCCGATGATTCTTTATCAGGAGTCGCAAGGTTTTTCTTAACATTATATCTTTTTTTTAACCTTTATGTACTTATAGTTAGTATACTTACGTGCAAATATTTCAGGAATTGAAAGACTTGACATTTTGTTTGTTGTTTGTTTAATAATCTAACGCGGCTGAAACAACCTTGTATAGAATCTCAGTTGAACAGGAACTGTTTGCTGTTAGTCACCGTGAAAATGCATCTGCCGATACGATCACCCTCTAATAGCAAGCAAATCGCACCTATTACAGTGTATGGGTGGTCCATTGAAAACGAAACAGATTAATTATTATTTAAACAGTTTTTGGCAAAAATGCTGGATGAGATAAAATTTGTTTTCTAGGGAAACACATTTGTGTTATAAATGTTATATCTTAGCTTCATCGCTCCAGAGAAATTTGTCCTTTTCCTTATCATCATAGAGAACAAAGGTAGAGCTGTAAGTCATTTTAAAGACAACTAAATTCTCATTAGAACGATACCACACTTGTTGAGCTGCGCTTCAATAAAAATTGCAATAAAACAAAGTATAGCAAAGACCATCGTCTTCCATACAATAAAACAAATTCTGTTCACAACGTTGATAGCACATTTTGGACAATTTGGTTAGTAATATAATGGTATTTGTTGATAATGCGTTGACGTAATTCATTTAGAGAAGTAGGTTGACTTTTAGGTGGCACCACAACAAGAAATGTAGATGCAATAAATGTGGCGATAGCGCTAACTATGCAGAATGACCTCACCACCCAATCCATTGCGTCGCAAATCTTTGAGTTAATTATTGTGGAACAGGTTGAGTAAAGGGGGAATTTATAAAACAAGAAGTCATCACTATACTGGGTCATCGTTCTCATCTCAACTATGTTTGTCAACATCCGATCAATGTTGTCTTCTAATAATACCAATAACATTTTCCCATTCGTATTGCCATCTAAGAAGAAAGGTCCAACAATTTTTCCACAGTCTTTCTATGAGTGTACCTACATTGTCGTTTGTTTCTGTCATCATTTTAGATTCAATGAGATATGGCGGTTGAAAGTCTCCTGGAGAAAATATATTCTTTATTTATCCCGTACTAAAATCTGAGCTGTAAGGAAGTTTTACATGAAAATTTAGAAACAGTATTCTCATAGTTAGTAGCGCATAACAGCTAGGTAAATAGAAATTGACTCAAGGAGACCAAAAAAATTAAATTACGGGTTATTCCAGGTGGATAGAATAAAAATGTTGAATCTGTATACAATATATTTCACTCATTTCATACTTATACATAACATAGAACTTTAGCATTGCATATATTTGAAGTACAGTGGAACTCCCCCAACTCGAACTCTCCTAACTCGAAAATTTTCCTAACTCGAATATTTTTTTATCCCGTGCATTATCTATTAAATTTAGATGCATATGATTCTCCTTAACTCGAATTTCTCTAACTCGAATTTATCCCTAACTCGAAAATAATTTAACCAGATGTAAGACGTAGAGTCTCTCTATCTCGAAATTTTCGCTAAAGGTATGTGATACGCCATTTGTTAGCCGATATAACTCAATATCTATCGAAGGAATTCGGGAAAGTACCAATGACAACGGGTTTTATCAACTTAGCTTAACAACTGCCCTGCTCATCCTGCAATATAATAGAAGCTGAAGGCCATCAAATTGAATTTTTTTACCACCAAACGCAACTTCCAAACTGCAACCGTTAGATCAAGGCATCATTAAAAGTTTCAAAGATCATTACAAAGGAAGAATCCTTAAAAAAACATTATATGCATTAGAGAATAACAGTTCTCCTAGCATATCACTTCTCGACTGTGTGAGAGAGGTTGCCATGATATGGAATGTAGATGTGACAAAATGACAAAAAACCATTCAAAACTGTTTTAAAAAGGCTGGTTTTGGTAACGAATACGAGGACGAAGACGAAATTCCCCTTGCTGAACTAAGAGAACGACTGCAAAATTCAGAAGATAAAGAATTGCCTGCTGAAATAAGGCAAGATTTTGAAAACTATGTTGAGTTGCTAAATGTCGAGAATGTATCTCTTGACACTTATCTTGAAATTGACATTCTGAGGAGTGTATCAAATATTGCAGATACAGGAACATCCGAAGAAAGTGATGAAGAAACTGTGGAGCAACCATCACACAAACAAGTTTTACAAGCGTTCGAGACACTAAAGAATTATTTTATGTCCCAGGAACAAACATCCGATAAGACATATATTTATTAATAAAATTCAAAAATCGTATGAACACATCCAAGCGGCCAATGTTCGGCAACAGTTGATAACGGATTTCTTAAAAAAAACAATTCAATTATGCAATTGTTTCATGTTCTTAAGTACGAGTACACATTTAATACCTACGGATATACGACAATTTTTGTTTAAGTACATACATATGTATATCCTAATGTACATAAATATGTAGTTTGTATTTTCAGTTTTTTTTAATTATTTATTTTATATAATATTGTTATTACATATTATGCTTTATAAATTTATACATATAATGAAAAGTAAATTGTGAATTTTCTATAACTCGAATTTTCTCTAACTCGAATTTTATTTGGGGATTTAGGTGGTTCGAGTTAGGGGAGTTCCACTGTAGTTTGATAAGTGGGGGATATTTTTAAGAGATTTCTATTAGGTACTTTGTAGATATGCTTATTTTATGATATAAAAGTGAGATCAAAACTCAGAATTTCTTCTTATGCTTAAGCCCGATGGCTAGTCTGATGGTAGCTACTATGGTATAGAATATCCTGAATAACGTAAGATTACAACAACTAAGACTACTATTCTAGTTTAGTACTGTCTTAAAAAATGTAATATGAAGTTTAGATCGGCGTATGTATTTCTCTAGTTTTAAACAATCTTAAAAAGTAGTCCCTAATAGTTGCATCAAAACACACGATGATAGATAAATTAAGAAATCCATCAGTAAAGATTACAATTTTAAATAATTCGAAAAGCGGTGTCCAATGATATCCGGCGACAAAGAAACATCTGTCTATAAATGTAATTGAAACGTATATTAGCGCCATTGTCAGACGTAATGAATAAGTGTCGTCATTTAAAGATGAAGCATTCCTTATACAAAATAAAATAGCCTTAGCTAAAAGTATTACAAAGCATAACATATTAATAATACCAAAAGAAAAGATTACTAAAACTATGCGAACGTACTCTACAAAACCAGATACAAATCCTACGGCTACTAATATTCCAAAAATCATCCAGAAACGAAAAATTACATATCTACAAATGTTATTTGATTTTATATATCTTTCGTAGGTAAACATTGTTACTAAGATAACTGTCAGAGTAGCAAAAGACATAGTAAACAAATACGTCGCCTGCCAAACCTCGAAAGATAGATACTTAAACGGGACGACAGTCCAATTTATAGTGCTTAAAATTAAAATGATATTGCAGATGCTCCAATTCAGTAAGGTGAAATATATCGGTGATTGTCGGAGAACTTCCTTTGAAAGGATGTGTATTAGGATGGCGTTGGGTATTGTGCAGAGAATACTCCAGATGAAGGTGATTATCTGATACGTCGATAATGTATCCTGCGATTCCCAGGTTGTTTCCAGATCGCTGGTGTTGGAGATTCCTAATATTGCTGCTGTTTCATTCATTTTTATTTACAGGTTAGAATCTGAAATAAATCATTTTTGTGTTAATATTATAAAACTACTCTTGGTTCTTAGTACACAAAACTAAATATATAAAATGAAATCGGTCGCCTGTGACTAAACATATTTGTGAGAATCTAGGACGTTTTATTACTCCTTTACGTCTAATATGAACTCACACGGTGTCTACTCCGACAGCTAAATATATAACGTTGTTTTTCTGGTGTATGATTTCATTGATAAACATGGCTAGTACCTGAAAAAAATACTATCCCTCAATGTATTAAAAGTGTATTGTATTGTTGCCGCAACAAAAAAAGAGATGTTTAAAATTGCATAACGCGATATGATCTTTAAAAAATCCTTTTGACGTCTAACATTGCTAATATTAATTCTGAATAAATTAACTGTTGTCTTATTTTATTTTTTGTCAGAGCCATAGATACTTATTCTATTAATGTACTAGACGACTTTTCCACTAGGATATTAACCTTATAAAATATTATATATAATATTATATGTAAAATATATGGTGATCAAGAGAATACAACAAGCAAAAGTTGACACTTCATTAGTAAAAAAGACTTAATATTAGATTGTTGAGTAGTGAAGACCGCTAGTGTACCGTAACCAAATACCTATTGTTTAGACTAATGATAATTTGATCACTATAAGGTTAATTGCAAGAGAACAAGCAATGATCTCTAATCCACTTCACTGCACAGTTGTAAGTACATATAACAGGGTGATTATAAATTCGGGGCCAGTGAAATTACAGGAATGTTAAAAGCAATAGGAAATATTTCATATGTGGAAGTATTGCAACTACATATTTCGGGTATTTTAGGAGTAGAAACGCGTAAAATCAACTTCCGATTTAACCGGAAATTTAGTCGCTTTTGCCTTTTCTCATGGAACACCCTGTATTTTATTAAATAAATCAACATATCATTTAATTGTCTATAAAAAAACTATTAAACATTTATAGGCTTAAATTAATAATTGACGATATATTTACGTTTAAAATATTCTATGCGATCAAAACTAATACCAAATATAATACTAGTATTAATATAGTCAAAGAAGTGTAGTTCCATTAGGGAAGTATAGAGCGGCGCTACCGTATGCTTAGAGCCGAGAGAGTTTTAAAGGGGAAGAGCAAGAGACGCACGCGAGCAACTAGCGGACCAAACGAATAATTGCATTCAGTAGTTGGTTAGTAAGCGGCTAGGTGCAGTCCATAGAAAAGTCAGTCGATTTAGCTACAGGCGTATACGCATCTAATAGTGAATGTTCTCTCTGATACTAGTTTCAGTATGTTTATATAGATACTTGTGTAACACACTTTAAGTATTTCTAGCTTGGGATAATTTTCAATTTTCTTGTTTCATTTACTATTTTCGTAAGGGATCAATGTTTATTTTCGTGTTTGTTACTTCTTTTCGTATTTTCTTGATAGGGTTGTTTAATTTTTGCATTTGTGTGAATATGTACCTCCATTTATTGCGAATACTCGCAGCTGACGATGTTTATTTTGCTGAATAAATAGTATTTTCTAGGCATTAATTTAAGTTTAAGATTTTTTATTTTAAATATCCCTACATATATCTAGGTACAGTAGCTTTTCCTTACATTGCATTATTATTAAAAGACATAAATTTGTTTAAAAATGGATAGTGAAACAAAACATAGAAGTGTACGCTATTCATATGAAGGGTGTAATACGACATATAAAGATCAACATATAAGAAGATTTTGTTTCCCGGTCACTAATTTAGACCGCTGCACGGTGTGGCTGCAAAATTCGGAAAATCTGGAATTGATAGATTGTCCTCAAAATATTCTTAGAAATTATTTCATATGTGAGAAGCACTTTTCTAATGATTCGTTTGCAAATGCCGCAAAAAAGACCCTTAATAGAAATGCTGTACCATTGCCCAATAATTCTACCTTTAACTGCGCAGCACCTACCCCCAATAAAATACCTTGTAGGAGCAATATGACAAAAGTTGAAAAACAATTGTTATGTTCAATAACTCTTACCGAAAACATAAAATTTACAAATTTTCCTCAAAAAACATTTGCAAACTGTAGTAGAGATTTAACTTTTGATTGTGATTTCAAGCGATCTACGGAATCTGAAGATACTATAAATAACAACACAATTATAGAACAAGTAAAATTTTGAGTTTTCATGTGAAATTTGTAAACAAAATAATGAAAATGTTAACAAATATATAGAAAACCGCCACGAACTCCTAATATTTTTAAAGGACTACGGTATTACAGGAAAAGAGCTGAAATATTTAAAAAAGCCCAACGAAAACTTTGCTGATTTTGTTCACACAGTGCTCTTATCCTTTGAAAATGTATTTTTTCACAATTTCCACAGAAATGACATACTTTCCCTGCTATGTCACAATGCAGTACTAGCCGTTGAAAGCAAAAATCCCAATTTATACGATAGCCAATGTAAAGATCATTATGAGTACGGTATTAAATGTTTGTTGAAAATAAAATTATTTAAACATTGCAAGTGGGCCAAAGAAAGTACAGATAAAATGTGTACAAAGAAAAAAATTAGTATATTACAAAATAAGTAAAAACTTAATGAAGAGAAATATACCATGCATATCAAGCGCCTTCTTGTTAATAACAGAAATTTGGTACCTAATTTTAATCTTCATACAACAGATTTCTTTTAAACTTGGAATTCTTGACCAACAAATAAAATTTCTGTTAATGCTTTATATCACATTTATTTTTACCTGTCGGGGATTGTTTGTCCCTTTTGTGAAGGTACTAAAAATGTTTTAACAAAAATTTTCTGTGCCCGGCCAACTGGATGTAAGTTAGATATTTGTTAAATTAAATTCTAAATCTACAATCTTTAGAGTAAGTGCGAAACACAGTACAATTAATTTACGTGAGATTTGTTGAAGATTTGTTTAAAAGATATTTTATGACTGCTAATGCAGGAATGTGAATATAAAATGTTGGATTGGATGTTTGTTTTCTAATGTAATTTGAGTTTTATTTTGGTAGAATTGCAGTAATTTTTTTTTTTTGATAAATGAAAACATCGATCTACTTTATTGATACTTTACTGATGACGCTCCTATTGTATGGTGGGAGTATCTGAATAATCATTTAAAAATCTAGCGGAGTGAGTAAGCTTTTGTACCAATCTATGAATATTTGTAAGTCTTTGTTACTAATTTTAAGATCAACGAAAATAATGGATTTAGTTTGTTGCTGCTCTTATTAACTTGAATTCTGTTACTGAATGTGTTGAAATAATTTAAAACGTCGATGTCTTTATTTAGCCGTACTATATACTGAAATGCAGTTATTGTCGTTACGAATATGTTTTTAAAATTTCTTTTTCTAATTCTTCTACAACTAATTCGGCATTTATTTATTTAAGAAAGTTAATTATTAATAGATTAATAATGACTTAATTAATAGTGCGCTCTTCAAATTTCACGTGCATTATAACTTGTTAATTCTTTCTTACATGCTTGAAAGACTCTATATGTAAATGGAAGAGTTGCATAGAACGTCCTTGTCCCGTCCGTGCAATTCAGCGATACCGCAACCTTTAATATTCTCTTCTTTATACTGATAATGCGAAACATCGCATATTTATTTACATACATATGTATGTACCTATGTCTCGTCTTTATAGACAATATTTGTCTGGTCTCACGCATCTGCTAAATTCAGCTGTGGGCGGCATCTATACTTCACTTAAAGAACTATTCTTTACACGTATATATATTCATATAGTATTTGCTAATACTAAGTACTGTAATGATAGTAGCTACTGTACAGGGGTCTTTAATTGTAGTTCCGCGTTTACTCAACAGATGATGTTGTTAACTGTACTAATTTTTCTTAATTTTCGATTGTTATAAATAGGGCGAAATTTTCACGATATATATATAATATATTAGGGGAGGGTTATATTTTATATAAATACTAAGTCCAGCCAGCAGCAAACCAAGGGTAGATGTGAAAACACTGGTACATAAGGTATTCTTCTATTTAACATTTTTTAATGTAAATTACAATGTAAAACAAAATTTCAACATCTGTATTGTTCGAATTATGAAATCCATGGATTCGCAATTTTATTTGGTGTAGTTAATTTTGCGTGCAATAGTAGCTAGAACATACATATGTCAGAGTTACTATGTAAACGCAAGAAAATATATGATTGGATTTTAAATGGACATGTATTGAAGACTATGATATTAATCAAGCAAGTAATATGGTTAATTCCATGGAGATAATGCAATAAAAAATACTTGTTGAAATAATTGGAACGAAATACAACCATCAAAATTGAGTTATAGAAGAATTAACTTCAAATTAGTTATCTTTTCGTTATAATATTAATTCATGGTTTTATAAATTATTTATTTTATTTTTCTTGTCAAATAACATGCTAATTACTTTACGATTATTGGTATATTTCACCAATTATTAACTTTCCTCGTAATATAGTTTAAGTTAGTAATAGTTTGCTCATGGCATCCTAGCATTAGCTTCAAATTAGTAGGCGATTTTAACTTGACATACATTAGTCAAGTGCACAATGGCCAGATAAAAATCAGCTGACGTTTCAAATCTACTTAGTATTAGTTTTGGTCGCATAGAATATTTTAAACGTAAATATCTCGTCAATTATTAACTTTCAGCCTATGCAGGTTTAACTATTTATCACTTCACCATCTACAAAGTTATTGAAAAATATAAACTCCGGAAACTCTGTAGTTTTAAGATCAGATTAAAATTAATCAATACATGATGGTCAAACGACGATTTTTTGTAGTTCAGACATATTAAATAACAGATTGTAACATTTTCAGCGTTTGACTACTTTTCTAAATCTCTGAAATCGCTTGTGATATGTCAAGTCACATAGATATTAAGCGGGTTTTGTAAATTTGTTGAATGAATGAATTTGTTGTTCCTTGAAGAAAAATCTCTAGTAATTCTTTTTCGAAATTAGAAAATGTAAAACTAAGCGTGAAAGTAGTCTATCGAAATTGATGATAATGATAGCTTCTGGCGCTAATTTCTGAAGCAGCCTGTATATCAACATTTTTCTCGTGACGTCTAAAATTCATGAAATATTTTAAGAAGGCAGCAATTTCTATAACTTTGTTCGTTATAGATGACATCAAGAGGCGACTTGGGTTTTCTTTCTTCTTAATTCTTAAATAATAGATTGAGCTTGTTTGCTATGTATATGTACACTCGGTTGATTTAGAATCGACTCAAACTGCCATAAAACCTGTTAAAAGTATGCTTTATTGCGGCCCCCGAATGCAAAGCAGTAATAGTATGGTCAACTGTATGTAAATTACTACGTCTGCAAATTATTATCTACACCCTTGGCCAAATGTGTTAGACGCCCTCATAAAACCCCATTATTATGAGTATTATTACACTTCTAAGAAAATGAGCATCGAATTTATATTTAATTTACATCTTTACTGCTTGCTTTAGGACAATAGGTAAGCAGGCAGCAATGTTTCGATTTTAAACATTAGTGTATTGTCGACGCGATTGGAGAGAGGTATGTGTTAGGAGTTTATAACCAGGATATTTTGTGTTGGATACTTTCATTTTTATGGATTGAACTTAATTTAGTGAAACAATGCCAACATTTTGCGAATTAACCAAAGTAGAACGTGGGCAAACAGTCCTACTTAAGACACAAAGTAAGACTTTAATCGCTATAGCTAGAATAATGAAGTATTCGCGATGTGCGGTTCGTACCACCCTGTAACGATATGAATAGTGGATCGTCAACAAATCGACCAGAAAGCGGCCGGAAACACCTTTAGAACCTATGAAAGTAAAGGGTGTCTAACACATTTGGCCAAGGTTGTATGTATATACAATATATTTTTCTATTAAATCCAGTTTCATATGCAAGGCATCATTTATAAATTCCTAAACCGATAATTTCTTAATGCGACCTTAACATATGTATAGTTAAATCGCTATCGCAATTTCACTATAATTCTAAGTATTTATGTAATTAAGAAATTATATGAATAAGAATATGTATGGGGGCAAGATATAAAAGTCTATTACATATTAGAGTGGATCGAAAAACGCGTTTTTTTCTGCAATACAATTCTAATAACGCGTAAATTTGAAATCGCGCAGAAGGCCTAAAGTTACCAAAAAAGTCAAAAATACCGGTAAATTTCAAAAAAATTGCAAAAATTACAAAAATTACATTTTTTGTTGTAATAGTGAAAAAAGTGTTTTTAAGTGTGTCCTTAACGCATACAAAAAATAATTAGACCCATATTTGTTTTACTGAATTCGCGCAAAAGGTCTAAAGTTGCGGGTTGTATCGCAAAAAAACGATATTTCATGATTTTCGACGATTTTTAAACATGTGCCAAAACCCATACAAGTTTTATTTTTAATTTGTAATAGTGTAAAAACCATTCAAAATAGTTTTCCCAATCCAGAAAAAATACTTTCAGACCTGTTATTCCTTAACTGTATTCGTGCAAAAGGTCTAAATTATAGTATAAGTTAAGTTATAGTCCCGTAAAAACGCCGTTTTCCATATCTAATGAGTGTTTATTTAACACATTAGGTTTGTAATAAGACTCTAACAAGTGATTTCCACATCCACCCTACGCAACCAACCAACCAGGGTGAATATTATTTACAATATTTACAGTAACTATTTACTTTGTTACAATGCATATGTTCGTTGTACGCAAAAGATTATTTACATAGAAGCCCCTTTGAGTTCTGACTTTTAATTAAATGTGGGCATCAGGTGTCTTGATTTTAAAGTAGCTCTAATATAACCATCTCGATTTTCATGCCCGCACACTTTTTCTGCTGCTTCTGTAACCAGTTTTACATACCTCTCAACTGACTGGGTGTGGCATGGGAATTTGAGGTAGTTAAACGCTGATAGCGCTTTGTGTTTCAACAAAGAAGCAATGTGTTCAGTTGGCATCTTGGACAGTAGTGGCGGCGGTGTTAACTTGCGGATTGACCAATCAATTATTTCGGTATAGTCGTTTGCACTAAAATTTATTGAAGGTATTTTGAAGTCTCTTACGTAACCTTCAGCCGATGGCTCATTTCTGGATTTAAGGATCCTCCTGTAGCCAAGTTCTCTAATGTGTGATCTCTCATCCATTATCATAGCCAACATAATATTTTCAGGGCGGCAACTCTGCTCGCAACTTTAGGTCTTTTGCGTGAATTCAGAACAAGAATGGGTCTAATTACTTTTTGTATGCATTAAAGACACTCTTAAAAACACTTTTTTCACTATTACAACAAAAAATGTATTTTTTTTTTGTAAATTTTGCATTTTTTTTTAATTTACAGCGATTTTGACTTTTTTTTTGTAACTTTAGGCCTTCTGCCCGATTTCAAATTTTGAAAAAAATATTTTTTATATACGCAAGTTTTCCGTGCTATTAGAATTGTATTGCAGAAAAAAAAACGCGTTTTTCGATTCACCTTACTACATATACTTTAGAGAATGAATGTTCGTATGATGGGGCAGAAAATGTCCTTCAGAACCAACCAATAATTCAAACGTTTTTTCTGTGCATTAATTTGTTTTCAGTTTGTCTGCCTTTTCGTTTACCTTCTCTATTTTTGAAATAAATTATTATTTGTTTACTGTGTGTTTTGTTATAAATTCTCGAATAAATCAGTGTTTTTAACGAAACAAACTTAAGATGAACATAGATTCCTGTCTATCTGCTTCGATAAATAATTTTTCTTATGGTTCTAAAATTGATTTGTATTATTATTTTATTTGCGTTTATATGTCATTAATGGTAATGGGTGGCAAACGCTATACTACGTAATAACGCAGATATTATACAGTATCTGAGAAAGAATATATTTCTGCAGCATCTTCCCATTCATTCATAAGCAAATTGTTTTATTACTACAAACATCCAGTTAAATGTTGAAAGTTTCTGTGTGCGACATTAGGTCTACGTCGCTTGCCTAAGCAGACAACAGTGGTAACCATAGCAAACTTTCAAGATAAAATTAGGCGTGGAAGTTATAATTAATCGGATGTAGCGTATTGATTGGTTGATCAAAATACCTGTGTTTCAAAATAGAAATTGATAGTAACACTTAAGAAAAATACGCTTACCTCAGTAAGTAGATATGAATGAAATAAGAAATAGATATTCACAAATAACACTAGTTAAATTATCGATATATTAACGATACTAGTGATTGTTTTAAATTTGAGAAAAGTATGTGGAGCACTAACATTGTCAATGTGTATTACTAACGATACATGTATCTATGTCGTACACATGTGTGTACATACATACATATACATATGTATGTCAAGAACATTCATAACATTTAATTCCAAAGTTACAATTATATGTGTATTTTATATCTTTTATAAACATAATTAGTACATTTTTATATCTGCTAAATTGATTCATACACATTAAGCGTTATAAATATGTATTTCATTCAATACTTTATTATTCTACTACATATTATAACGCACACAAAATAAAAGCTAGGCGGAATCAATAAATGTTTATTTCATTCAGCAATACTCATGGAATCATGAAGATGCAACAAACAAAGGTACGCACCAAATGTTTTCATAATAATAATTGATACGTTTTACGAAAAACTTACAAGATGTTATAGCAGAAACCTGAAACAGTGTGGTTCTGTCTTGTCGGAAACTTGAAACGCTGGTATATGATGTAGTGATTATGTTGCTCGTGATGAATAAAATAAAGTAATGTACTTTTTTGTACTTGTATTTATTTTAGGTTTGTTATTAGAGAATATAGTTTTAAAACGACTACTGTATTTATATAAATGAAAAAAATGCAATTAACTCAATAAATTGGCGAGTAAAACTTACTTGTTTCATACATTTTTCAAATATATAACACATAAAGTATGGCCCATTTAGTCATGTGTACTTTGAATCGCTTTCATATACGCATCTCCCCGTGAAAACAAAAATCGTGCAAACACATTAAAAATATTGTAACTCTTAGACAGTATACTAGTGAGGTTATTTTTAATACTTAAATAAAATTCATAAATTTGCGCAGAAGTTATCATCGAAAACGAATGAATGAAATGCTCGGTGACGATACGTGCATTTAATATAGGTTAAGTGAACTGCACCTATGTATAACGAAACGAATGAATATCAACGAAATGTATCTGAATATATAAATATAAATAAACAATGCAATGAATTACAATCCACTTGTAAACAATGTCAAGGCGCATTCTTTTGTATTTCGTTCTTAATAAATTAATCAGTAGTTAATCAGCAGTATATAGGCAATATATTTCTAATATGTAGAGAGTAATGAGTATAAATATTTACATACATTACCTTGATCTTGAGAATATTTTATGTTAAATAATCCTTTGCTAGAAAGTACCGTCTACTAATAACACTTTATAACCTCTTTAGTTGTTTTGAGATGTTGGTTGTATACAAAGCTAAATCACTATCAAATATCATTTTATCAGTATGCGGTCGCTGTACTATTCAGGAAATTGAGGAAACCGGTGAAGATAATCTATTTTACCCGCACTTATTTCGCCAATATAGTCGAATATAGTTGAAGCTAACGAAATTGGTTCTACTTGTTGACGCAAAGCTTTGACGTCACGTAATGTGTTATTCCCATCGATAGTAACTGGAAATCTAGTCCCGACTAATCACCATTTTCTTCGATCTACGCTCTGCGGCGCTCACAGAATTGCCTGTAGTTAGTAATTGTAATGCAGTTTGACTACCTGGAATGTATTACCACGTATTACGAAGGACAACAACGATTGTTTGGTAATTTCTACATAAATTATACTATTATTATTTGTACAGTAATATCTACAAACAATAGTAAGAAAAGAATAATTTCTTAGGAGAAAATTTAAAGTTCCTAAGTAAATAGTATATTTACCAAAATATCTCCAAAAATTGATTTAATATACAATATGGAATAAATAATGTTTTTCGCTTAATAGAATAAGGAGTATTTCATTTGTACGCTTTCATAAATAATTACACTCCTATTATGTAAAGAAGGAAAAAGATATGGAGTAAGTAATATTAAAAAATAAAAAAAATGTTTGAAAAGTTGTGAAACAGATCTTTAGAAAAATTCTTTAGTTTTTTATACGTATCTAGTTCAAATGTGATCAAAATTAACAAAGTTCTGGAGAAATGCCATGCATGATTACAGAATAAAATACTAAGAATAATATTCGTCTACATAGGCATAAAATTATTGCTATATTTAAAATTGAGGACAAAGAATTTGTATTGCAAGATATTTGTAACTTTGTTAGTAGATGTCAATTTACCAAAAGTAAAAGGGTTTTTAAGGGTTAATAATTCACCGACCCAAGGAGGTTCAATTTTTGCAAGTAGTCTAATCCTCCAAAAATTTTGTGAATGAGTATTTTAGAATTGGTTATTATTTTTGTATGGGTATTTAGAAGAGGCCCTTGTAGATTTATACCGTATATCTTATCATCGTTATCTATATTTTTGCTATTGATTGTTTAGTATTTTTATTGAAAATTAGAATTTAGAATTGTGACCGTTTTCCTGAATGTTGAAGAAGATTAAAAAAATCAATGGAGGGCAAAATGCTCTTTTGAGAAGCACATTCACTAAAGTACATACCCTAAAAGCGAACTAAACATGAAACATATCACGCAACGTAAAACGTAAACATTGAACGCAATATAAACCTAATTGTTCTAGTTATTATGTCTAACGTCAAAATAATAAGTGTATGTATATTAATAAACAAATTTTTCGATAAAAATATTCAATAGTAAAAATAAATTTGTTACATACGTATTTTAAATATAAATAAATTGGTATGGATTTCTAATCAATCTACAATCTCGCAGAAAACCGCTGACAAAAGTTACACGAAGGAAATTAAATCACTTAATAGTACATAAATTCATATAACACAGTACGTAAGCTACCAATAAATAAAATATTATTAATTACAAACAAAAATTTAAAAACATTCTAACAAATTCATTTGACTATATAGTATTTGTAAAAAATAATAAATATAAAATAAATAAAAGTATATACCTAGATAAAATGGATATTTTGTTTAATTACCTATATAATTAGTTAACAAATAATGAAAAAAAGAGAAATTCTTTCCAATAAAAGTTATTGTTGATAAAATTATAATTTTATTCCCATACGATAATAAAACAAATTTCAATAATATAAAGACATTAGGTAGTAATATCTTCCGCAATATCATGCACTGTAAATACACCTACAAATAGCACTATCACCGTGTTCGCTGTAATATTTAGCAATATACATATGTGTTAGTCGTCGTATACACATAATTTGCGATATATAAAAATCCTACTCGATCCTTAATTATACGAATGGATGGATATTTAGTTCGTAGAAAGAGTTTCTAATGTAGTTACCGATTTGCTAATACAAATAATTAAATACTTTTATTTTACAATGATTGTATTATTATATTGTATGCATATATTCGTTTATCTGATCGATTTATAGATTACTAGGGTGATTACAAATGATTATTGATGTGGCAATAGAAAATTATGATCCTTTAGAAGTATTAATGTCTTAACGTATTAACATCTTCAACATTTTCGTGAAATGTTTTGTTAAGTCGATTTTTTTTAGTTAACCTTTATTGTTAATTGTTTGAAAATTAAAAAAAATTAAAACTTCCGCTTTTGATGAAACTGTAGACACAATCGCTAAATAAATAGTCACAAAGGTAGCGGTTGTGTCTACAGTTTCATCAAAAGCAGAAGTTTTAATTTTCCAAGTATTTAACGTCAACGGGTTGATGGCCGCAGTGGTTAGGCGGCTGACTATTGTTGTGAGAGGACGATAGGTGCCGGGGTTCAATTCTCTGGAGGGACGGTGACATTTTTTCAGAGAGTTTAATCCCGGATCGACTTGCCATTCGCTGTTGGGACCAAAGTGATTAACAGCGCGGCATCATAAAAGGCGATATGATGCTGCCACAAAGCCACTTAAAACACAACTTACACACACTAAAACTACACCGCAAGAGTTGCAGAGATAGCCAGACAAGTAATACAGCTTACGGAGTCACTGCAACTAAGCACCCACCACACATTAAAAAAAAAATAATGTGTCTTGAGATGTCCTCTAGGCATACAAACTAACAAATTGAGAAAAAGCTCCAGTATTTTCGTAAATTTTAAGTTTGAGTGAGCGTAATTAGTGAATCTCGAAAAAAACAAAAAAACACAATATGTCGAAAACTGGCGCCTTTTGGATAAGGGAAATTAGGCTATATGTATTGCAAATGATCTTTACTAACACGCTGTAAAGTATGACGGTTTCATTACTAGTCACCCTGTATACTTATTTGCAGTAAATCTTTACCGTTTATTACTGTTCTAAGTTTAACTACAACAATCAAAAAACAATAGATAGAAAATATCTTTTTGAATTATAAAGAGGGCCGACTACCGTTTGACAGTTGGCGATGTTGCCACAATTAAATTTTTTCATAATATGTTTTTATAATTTATTTAAACCGTATTTTAGAATTGGGCTTCATACAGACATGTGTAGACGTATTTTGCATGCTCATAGCAAATTTCAATAATTAAATCTAAAAATTAATTGAGTAATCTCTATTTCCCTATCAAGGTAAACGGGAATAGAGGTTGTGAAGTTAATATCGAATATTAATGGACAAAATGGTATATAATAATAAAAAATATGTATATATAAAATAATTAAAAGTATATATAAAAGTATATATAAAATATATATAATAATACAAAATATTTGTAGAAATATGTGTATGAACTCCAATTTTCAAATTATATTGAAATAAAATCAAGCAAACGTATTATAGAATTATGTAGATATGGCACCGCTGTAAAATAATCAGCTGGTAGACGACCCTCTTAAGTATTGCAAAGTACTTCATCATGTATTTTGTTGTCGTAGATAAATAATCATTTTTCAGATTAAATTGTTTCTATTGTTTTTGCATAGTATTTTATTTTACTTCGTCCCTTTTCACGCACTATAGTGAATTACTTTATGTGATATAGTGATACTATATACCTACGTATTGTAGGGTAAGTGTCCCAGTAGTTGGCACAGGCCCAGTTATTGGCACTGTGAATATTTTCACTGTTTTATAAGAAAAGGAGGTAACTATCAGTTATAAATCAATCGTTATTTGATAGATGGCGTACTATTGCTTGTGGGTAATGTAAGCGTCGGTTTTATATTTGCAAATTGCTGCAGAAGTTAGTTTGTGACTGTTGACTATATCGTTTAAGGTAAGTTTCTTAACGTTTTCTTAAGAGTGGTAGCAAGATTTTGACGTGTGTTACTAGTGATTCTCCCATTAAAACCGCTCTTTTCTGTAATGCCTCATAAAAGAATACTGTCTAGTCAATGTATCTCTTCTTTATGCGTATTATTTGCATCGGTTTTTTCAAATACAAGGGTGCCGATTACTAGGCCCTGGAGAAGTGCCGCGAGCAATTATTGGCACTGGTGCCAACAACTAAAACTTCTGAATTATTCGTGAGATGTAGTTATTGGCACCAGTGGTGGTACGTATCTATCTAAAAATTAATTATGAAACTTTCGCGAAGAATTATGAAGAGCAATGGGTATTGTGTGAAGTGTACATTGCATTGTTCACTTTCAGATTGTTTACAATGCCAAAAGTCAAAAGTGATAGTAAATACAAAAAAAGATATACAGAGGAAGCCCTCCAGAGTGCTGTAACGGACATTGAGAATGGAATGCCCAAGAAACAAGCCGCAAGAAAATATGGAATTCCAAGACAAACCCTTCAACATAGATTAAGTGACAAATTCAAAAAAATAGGACACGGGCCATCAACATATTTGACAAGACATGAGGAAGCTGTCTTGGAGGAGTGGATCATTGATAGCTACAGAAAAGGTTTCCCGAGGAGGAGGGATGATATTCAGTCTTCAGTGAAAACTTTCTTAGATGCCAATCCACGAAAGACTCCTTTCAAGGAAAACCAACCTGGAAGGCATTGGTATGAAGCTTTCTTTAAGCGTCATCCCAACTTGACACTGAGAACTCCAGAAGCGGTAACTAAAGCTAGCAGCTGCGTTTCTGAAAGAGACATAAAAAACTGGTTTTCCAACATCGAAAACTATTTGAAGGAGAAACATTATTTTGATATATTGCGGGATCCAACCAGAGTGTTGAATGGGGATGAAACTTGTTTTCTATTTTGTCCTAAGGAAGATAAGGTTGTCGCTCCCCGTGGAGCTAAAAATGTTTATCAAGTGGATCAAGGAACAGCAAAGGCCAATATTACTGTGATGTTCACTTTCTCAGCGGCCGGCTCAGTTACTCCACCGATGATTATTTACCCCTATAAGAGGCTTCCTGCTGCTGTTGCTAAAAGTGTCCCTGGCGAGTGGGGCATAGGCACAAGCGATAATGGCTGGATGAAATCCGAATTATTTTCGGAATATATTTCAAACATCCTTCATCCCCATCTTTGCAAAATCGGAATTCAGTTTCCCGTCATTCTTTTTGTAGATGGTCACAAAACTCATATGACCTATGAACTAAGTACCATTTGTACCAGGCTTCAAATAATACTCGTTGCATTATATCCAAATGCTACCCGAATTCTTCAACCAGCAGATGTTTCCTGCTTTAAACCTCTGAAGAATGCGTGGAAACGTGCAGTTCTGAAATGGCGAAGGAATAATCCATTCATTGGATTGACAAAAGTTCATTTTGCGCCAATACTAAAAGATGCCTTGGGGTCACTACACAGTTCTTCAATTTGTAACGGCTTCGAAGCATGCGGAATATACCCCTGGAATGACAAATCCATTGACTTTTCAAAATGTATTGGAAAGAAACAAACATCAGGGCCAGCTACAGCTGTCGGTACCGGAAATGTAATGGAAAGTTGCGAACTGACATATGATGACTTTGTTTCTATTGTTGGGCCAGAAAAATTAAACCAAATAAAACGGTTTATCGAATACAGGGAAAAAAATGATAAAAGTGAAGATTTTCAGTTGCTTGTGAAAATATTTCAAAAAATCACAAAATTGGAAGCTGCTGAATCATGGAGTTCTGGCATAGATGATTCTCATATTACTGTGCAGTGTGATGATGAAGACTGTGAGTCACATCAGAATAATAACCCTCATTGCGAAGCGAGATGTGCAGGTGGCTATGAAGCGCCTGTACCATATTTCACTGAAGAAAATATTCGGGGTATGGAAATAGTATTCGGGGATAGTCTACTAACACAAGATCAAGTTGAAAAAGTAAGCCACACTTTAATAAAACCAAATTCCGACGATAATGATCTTGCGACATTCGCAGAAAACCTAGAATTTGAGAATGCACAGCACCATATTTCCGAGAATGAAGAAAATGCTGATCCAACGGTACCGTATATAGACGAAAGCAATGAATCTTTGAAGGTAGGCAGCGCTTCCCATGTACAATATACCACAACAAACAAAGATGATTCTATCGTGGAAGGTGTAGATCGCGGGTTACGGGAGGCATTGGTATGGCAACTGTCACCAGAACGAAAGTTTCAGCGCAAAACCGAAAGAATGCCATACGTGATAACATCCAGTGGATGGAAAAAAATTCATGAAGAAAAGAAAGAAGTTAAGCGAGAAAAAGAGAAGAAGAAAGAAGAAAATAGAATAAAGAGGGAAATGAAGAGCAAAGTAACTAAAGCAACTAAGAGGCCAACACACGTCAGAAACTTAACAGTGTTATTAACAGAAGACGAAGAAGCTTCGCAAGTCAAAACTTCCACTACACCAACCCAACCTGATTCTCCAAGTGCAAGTAACGTAAGCAAAGGGTAATACGCAAAACCCAAATGTGCCTTCCTAAGGATAACATCATTCGGAATAAGGGATTGTGCTTTATGTGCACTAACAATGCAACACTAGCAAATTTTGGAGTTCAATGTAGAAATTGTAGGAGAATGTACCATTACAAATGCCTTCTGCAAAAAGATTTGTACACACCTCATTATTTGTGCAATGTATGCCAAAGAAAGCCTAAGACACCTTCGCTCATATGATAAATATTTTTACTTAAAACTGTTATTATTAAAGCATTTATTTCAAGTGATTTTGACCATTTTTTATTTATTCCATTACTCTGAAAGGGATGCCAATAATTACAGCAAGACGCGGGCCAATAACTGCAGTTGGGTGTCAATGACTACAGCCATGCGGGTGCCAATAACTACAGGCAAGTGCCAATAACTAGTACTTTCCATGTTTTTTAATTAAAACCAATTTTGCGTATAAACACGCAAAGTACAATTAACAATATTTGTATCAAAGGAAAGGGAGAACATTACATCTCCCAGAATAAAAGTTTCCGAAATTTTTATCTTTTGCTTGTGAAAATCAGAGATATTTTTATCGAGTCGCAGCCTTAAAGTGCCAATAACTGGGTGTGTTACCCTATGTATATCAGGAAATATGGATTGACTTATTAAATAAAAATTAATTTAATTATTAATAATAATAATTAATTTTAAATATGGATACTAATTGTGCAAATGCAAGAGGGTTGAAAGTGATACGTTAAGACTTAAAAGTATATATATATATATGCAGATATAAACTGTAGCGTATTTTAAACATAAATATGTGAAGTCGTATACCTGAGACATACAGTTTACCAAACAAATAGTAAATCAGAGATTAAATCGCTATCGGCACCCCGCAAAATAGGTGATTCAGTACTTATGTCTGCTATGGTACATGATCATAGCTTCTAATAACCCATGGTTTATGACTTATGATAATATTCCTGCTTATCAAACAAACATTTTTTTAAATTCTGAAATTTAATTTCTTTGTCGACTACAGATTTTTTAATTTTTATGTACCTACATTGTATGTGATTTTTTATCTATACCAATACAATCAATCAGATATTATATATAAGTATTTATTTTGTTTGGTAATACCAAAAAAATTACAAAGCCTTTTTATAAATCAATGATATCAAGAACGCCATTACACTATTAAATTAGTTAATATACTTATTACAGCTTAATATTTAGTTTTCAACGTTGATATTTTCCTCATTTTCCAACGAAGCACCATTAGCAATTGTAAGTATTTTCGTTCTCTGTAATAGCAAATCCTAGTAATTCTAAATCTGAATTCATCTACAAATTAAACAAAATAAATACAAAGAATAATCAACTAATAATACATACGCTCTGCTTGATTTTAGCGTGGATGATCTCGTTTTCTATATCAGCTAACATTTCTTCTCTGGCTAACATTTCTTCTTCCTTAGCCTCTATATCTTGCCGCTTTCGTTTAAATTGCAGCGTATTGTTTCTTAATTCATTTTTATTTGCTTCTACTTCTTTTTTATCTTCTTTGAGTTGTTCATTATGTTTCACAATTTTCAATTCCTCATTTATAAAATAGAACCTATGCCTCATTAAAAAGTATTTTGCATATATTTGCGATTTTTCGATTTAGTGCATAATGTGACTGTTTAGTGAAGTGCATAAGTCCGCATAATTTAGCACCTGATGCTTGTAAATTATAATACTTTACAAATTTTGTGTATTTTGTATAGCCGCGTTTTTCATTTATTCAACTACAGTGCAATGAATAATAAGTAGGCATTTTTTCTCATTTAAATTATTATTTTTTACTACGAATTAGTAAGTATACATGTGTCAAGATGTTTTATAATCTTTTTCATATAGATAGGTATGTAAAGTAAAATTGCAATATATCATATATTAATATTACTATATAACTGAAAGATAAAACAGATTAAATGTTTCTCTATCAAATATGGTTGTCGTTAACAACTAATTTTTCTATCTTAAATTATTTATGAAACCTCTTATTAAAATGCAAGTAAATTTAAAATAAGGAAATGTCTTGAATTTAAAAGCTTGTCCATAGAAATGAAATTAATTACAAGAACAAGCGCTAAGACAAAGCTGGCCATTCGTAAATATTAGATAAGAAGCATATAGTATCAATAAATAATATGTTTTGAAATTTTGTTTTTCTTCCTTTTTTAAAACCTAATTCAAGAACAACGTTGTAGTAAAAATTAAGTTGTATGTTTCATGTGCATATTTTCACATATTTGGATAAAATGCACATTATTGCATATTTCCTTTCTGAAATGTGCATATTTATGTGCATATTTTCACTTTTTTTACTGCATAAAAATCCTAACCCTAGTGATGTATAACTAAATTTTTTTCGACTTTCTCATTACAATACACACATGTCTTAAAACTGCTTGGTACAGAAAACAAGGATGATGCTGTAATGGAAAAATATAGTATATGTATATTAGAAGTAATAATATATTTCCATTGTTTAATAGCATTTGTTGATCATTTAAACATAAGCAAAGTTGAGTTTGATTTTAGAAAACTGCACTAACAGTTTCCTTCATTTAAACATCAAAATGGGTAGCATATCCAGAAAAACTGGTCATTGTTGGTGCAGAACGTAACCTGCAGCAATACCAACAAAAATTAAGAATAAAATAGTAACACGATTGTTTTAATTGTTGGTATTTGTTTCTTATAATACGTACAAAAAATTTAACCGTAAAAGTTTAGTAGAAAAAATAGAAACTGGATGAAATGGACATTTATGTATGTAATTAAAGTCGGAAGTGTACTAGTCCATGCATTACTCACTACAGTTCCACAGCGACTGTTTGCGCAGTTGTCCAGAAACGGAATCTTTGGGCAAAAAACCTGTTACTATAATAGGTACTTTAGTTATTTTTTGCCAAAGTATACATACTTCATAAGCGTTTGTCATATATGTATAAGACACATGCACTTTTATTGGTCGTTATAGGAAAATATGAATAGGAATTTTTATATTTGTACGTACAGTTTAATCAATAAATAGTAAAAGTTACAATAATATACATAATTCCATAAATGCTACAAAATATATAAGAAAGTTTAACTTCGTACAACTACATACACAAACTAACTAATTGTCTAACACAGAATGATATAACAATAATAGTTGCTCGTATACTAGCTCCGATGTATATTTACATCATTTGGCTTCCACTTCTAACAGAAATAGATATAAAAATAAAAAAGCAACAAGAAAGCATAAACCTTTTATGAAGTTTACGTATCGGAAAAGTTGGAAGCATGCTTCATCCGACTAAAAATACAAATGCAAAAGAGCCATTATTTCTTGAGTTAATGTGTGCACGATAGATAAATTTATGAGACTGCATAAAAAGCTTGCGAATAGTCGTGTTTGGTGCAAATGTCTGCAATTATCAGGAGCTAGCTTGCTTGTTACAATAATATTCGATAATAGACACCTATTGTAGTGGGATAAAACGCATATCTGTCTTTTAACTGAAGTAGGCACTATCACTATCAAAAGTGGGCAAAATTTTTATCGTACTTTTTATATAGGTTGCGTTTTCGGTATACTGATTGTATAATACCTACAATTTTGTGCCACATTTGGACTTTGTGAATGTTAACCAACTACTGCATGAGATATAGAAACAATTTCTGCGTAAAAACATAAAAGGAAAATACCATAAAAGCTGCTTTACTAGATAATAATAATGTCAAGAAGTCGAAAAGACAGATTTCTAATATTAGCATGTGCTACATCAATCTTCAGTTATTTAAATTTATTATTATCCTATTACATTTACCCAACTTAATGCCATGAATAAGTCTCTTCATATTTAAGACTGCCTTGCAAGCAATTGCAAATTTCGGATGAAATGATATGATAGGAACATGGAATATAAATTTTAAAACAGTGTGCCGAGAATTTTTTTACTTGTAAACGATCTTCACCGCAGGAATATGTCGTCGTGGATGTATTCCGCTTTGGCTGGAATGACTTTGCTTAATATTTGGGATATTAGATTGACCTTCCGTTGCTATTTCAACCGGACGGTAACTCGTGCCTGAACACTAGGTCGCTATAGTGTCCGCTAAAACCCCGCACTATCTGTAAAGCACAGCCAAATCCAACGTAAAGATTTGAAGTCTAGCATTTATCGGTGCGCCTTGGTTCGTCCAGAATGGCTAACTCAACCGCGACCAGGCACCTCTACACTAATGTAATTTCCATTTACTCTTGTGAGGAACCTGATTGATAGGATAATTAGACCGGTAAAACCCGTCGTTAATGGTCTTGTTCGTTTGGTTCCCGACCGACCACTACCCAGAATTAAAGCTAGAAACGCTCTGGCGATGGCGAAGCGAATTCATCCCCTAAAGAAATTGACGGTTCGGAGAAACCCCTAATCAAGTTTGACAACAATACTTTTTATATTGGTCTAACCATCGCAACGCTATATTGTGTTCGGTGCGCATAAGAAAGCTTATTGATCCACACTCAGCTTTGGAAAAATAATTGACTACTGTGAGTGATAGCATAGGGTTTTGCTGGGTTTCTATTAAATTCCTTATTCTTCTCTAATAACAACTCCACAACTGAAGCAGCTCTCCTTATTAAATCTTATAATCGTACATTAAAACAATGAATAACTTAAAACTCAATATATTAATATATAATGCTAATAATTGCAACGCAGTTTTCTAGATGTTCTTAAAGTCCTACTTACGCATTCTTATTTTATCAGTTAAAGATACAATAATTGCTATTATTACATATAATTTGTTTTTAGTAAACCATATACAACAATAAAACAAAAGTATTGTTGTACTTATTACACACAGTTATCAGAAAGCACAAGTAAAAATAAATCACAGTACCTAATGTGAATTTACTCTCCTGTTGTTGATAGTAAATTCAGTGGTCTTATAATCTAGATTAAATTTATACACTAGACTCCAGGCAATAAGGTTTCGTAGCATCCCTATTCGTATCAGTAGTGCTCATTTTTCTATTATGTTTGCCAAATAATGAATAGAAATAGCATTTAGTACTAGCATCAAAATAAATCAATAGAACGATATTAACAAAGCCATTAATATAGGTTGCATACATAACAAACAAAAAGTAAGGTCCAATAAAGACTTCAGTTATTATAAGAATTTGTAGCAACCAGAAGACGAAATAGGCCAGGATATATACACCAGCCATACATATTCTTAATACCGCATTTTCGTCATCATTTTGTCGTATAACTATCTGCATAAAAATTCTTATAACTAGCGCAATTACACATAATATTTTAAGGGGCGCTATTACAATGAACAATTCTAATATAATCACGTATCCGATTTCGGAAAAAATTATTTCAACAATTGTAAAAAGAAGAAATACACACCAATAGATGTATACAAAAGAAGTACAAAATTTATCTGAATGTAAAAATGCTTTAAACATAAATAACGTTACAAGAAGCATTGTCAATGTTGGTAATATAATATGTATGCTGTATAGTTTATCAAGAATTATATGATTAATATATTTTTCTGGTACAACATAAAAATAAAATAAACATAATATACAAATAATGTTAGATATGCACCAATTCATTATTACAAAATAGAAATTTGAAGCATGAAGATGCTTTTTTACAACTATGAAGATTAGGATAAGATTAGGCACAACACATACTAACATCCATACAATCAAAAGTATTTGATCGTTGTTAAGTGTTTCTTCGAGTTGAAAATGTTGTGTCTTATGAGGTGTTCCATTGCTCTGTTTCGCTTCTTCTAGTTTTTCCATTTTTTCTCAACAGTTTTTGTACCTAGGACAATACCATAATATATAATTTGATAGACAATGGATGTCCGATTTCTTTCAGAAGTAGCGTCTTATGAACATGAAGAATATGTATTAGCTATTTCTATGTGTTATTACATTATATGCACTATATATGTATGCATAGTTTATTTCAAACTATAAGAGAATAGCTTTGAACGGCTTTAGTGCTTCTACTGTACCACCTCCGGCAATAACTACCTGGCCGCTTAATATGATTATCTCTTACGCAAACAAATTGCTGAGGTCAGTAATGACAAAATTTAAGTAAATTGTAATTAAGGCAATTTAGATGAAATAAAATTTAGTAATAACATAAGTACCAACGGTTGTTAATTTGAATATGGATGACCATTCGAAAACGAAACGGCATTGATTTTGGGCATTTAATATCATATAAAAATAAAATGCTCAGACACGTCAACTTTGTTTTTGAGGGAGACATTTATTAGGCATACAACCAATTCCTCATCTGCAATGCAGGGTGGAACTGACCCCAAAAATCTTAAATGGAAAGGGGTTTGAGTTGTACCTCGATTGAAAGGTCTTTCTATTCTCTTTGCAATGATACCTAGTTTATGGCATTACATTTCATTATTATGCTCAAAAATTAACTTTTATTTCTGTTATTAGGAGAAGCGATTCACAGTATCAAAGAGATTACAAACTTGTATTAGTCAACAAGTATTAGTATGTATTAGTCAAGTAGCTGTTGAAAGTGCTAAATCAAGATAAAAACTCAAAGCGTATGCTTCCAACTGAACATGACACGGTCCAGATTTTTTATTAAGATAAAAACTGTTTATTTTCAGATACAAGAAATTAAATTTGTAAAGTTTTGTCTTTTTTTTCATTTTGTAAAAAACTGGAATATTTCGTTGATCTAGGTGTTGTAAATAAAGAAACAAATGCAAAACTACACATGTGCCGTGTTAGTTATTTGATTATTATACGAGGTTTATAGTGTTATTTTTTCCGTGTTCTGTATTTCGTTCGTGTATAAAAATGGTTTACTCTATAGCCTAAATCCTGCCTTAACTGAAATAGTGGAAAACGATGAAAGCTATTTGGAAAATCGTTTCATGTTTCAACAGGATGGCGCTCCGTCTCGTTATGCACGCCCTTTACGAGACTATTTAAAACAAGAATTTCCCGAAAGGTGGATTGGTAGGAGAGGTTCTATAGAGTGGCCACCAAGGTCGCCAGATTTGTCACCATTAGACTTTTTTTGTGGGGACATTTAATTGCTAAGATTTACGCCACTCCACCAAGTTCTTTACAAGATTTACGGGAGTGTGTCATATCATAACACCAGATATGCTTCAAAATGTGAGAAACCGTTTTGAAGACAATCTGTACCACTGCATGGAAGTTGGTGGACAGCACTTTCAACATCTACTTGACTAATACATGTAAGTTTGTTATCTCTTTGATACTGTAAATCGCTTCTCCTAATAACAGAAATAAAAGTTAATTTTTGAGCATCATAATGAAATGTAATGCCATAAACTAGGTATCATTGTAAAGAGAATCGAAAGACCTTTCAGTCGAGGTACAACTCAACCACCCTTTCCATTTAAGATTTTTGGGGTTAGTTCTACCCTGCCCAAGGGATTGCAGATGAGGGTTTGCTTGTACGCCTAATAAATGTCCCTCTCAAAAAAAAAGTTGACGTGTCTCAGCATTTTATTTTTATATGACATAAAATGTCCATAATCAATGCCGTTTCGCTTTCGAATGGCCACCCTGTATAGTTATTATATATAGTTAAACAGTCATTAAATTACAATTTAGATGAAATAAGTGTTTATATTTATTAAAGAAAATTTAAGTAAATATAGTTGGGAGAGCTGGTGTATATCTAATATTTAGTCTATTTATAATTTTACTGTTAATATTTACTGCTGTATATATATTTAATTTTTCTCTCATCAGTTACACGAACATGTGGCGATCTTTTACTGAAAGTGTTAGTGATTATGAGGTGGATAGTGATAATACTGTTGGAGCACGAAAGAGAAAGCATTCATCAGAAGATGCAAAACAGATATTTCTCAATATCTATCATACCCTGATGGAAGAAAATAATGCACTACAAACCCAGAACATTCAACGAACGTCGCAGTTAACCAAGGTGGTTTTCAGAACAATACGTATATGAGATAATTAAGAATGACGCAGGGTCCTCGAAAGCAAAGAAGTGACAATAAAGTACCGAGAAAAATTGATGAGTGTGAAATTGATACTATTAGGCAGCAAGTTTACTCCTTCTACAGAGGAAATGTTGTACCTACATTTGGCTGCTTACATAAAAGAATCGGTGATGAGTCCATAAATATTCAGTGTTCTAAAGCAACCTTGTGGCGGACGCTATAGAAAACTGGTTTTAAGTTTGGCACTATATATAAACGTCGCATAATTATGGAAAAACTGAGGTTCCAGAAACTTCGATATGAATACTTAACGGCAATTAGAGGGTATAGATAGGAACGACGATTCATATGTTATTTAGACAAGACGTGGTATGACACAATTTGAAAAAGTTGGGTGGATAATTCAAGTATGTGTCAGTTGGATACGCCGGTTTCGAGAGAGGAAATAATAATTATTCTTCAGACTGAGTCAGAAAAAAGATGGATTGGACAGCCGCTAAAAATGATAAATCATAAAGTTTAGATTACCATGGAGATATGACCTCTTTATTTGAAGAATGGTTTTGTGACACTTTGCTGCCAAATTTAGCAAGAGGTAGTGTGATAGTAATGGGCAACGCTACGTATCATTCTCGACAACAAAACAAAGTTCCTACAAAATGTAATAATAAGAAAGATATTAAAGAATTTTTAGAAGCAAATGATTTACATTATGAGGATCATTATACAAAAAAACCAATTATTAGAGGTGATGAACACAAAGGATTATTATGTGGATAACAGAGCCAAAAAAGCAGGACATACAATTTTGCGTTTACCACCATAGCACTGCATTTTCAATCACATTGAATTAATATGAGCCCAACTGAACAATACCATAAGGCGAACAAATCAAACGCCGAAATTTAGTGAAAGCAGTGTAACACACATAAAAAATGCTATGAAACACATAAGTGCTGAAAATTGGAAAAATACTGTTAAACACGCAATAGCAAAAGAGGACGAATATACAGGGTGGTCCATTTAAAGTGTAACAGTGTAATATCTTTGAAACAATTAGTGCTACGAAGAAAAGTATTAGACAAAAGTTTAACTATATGAAGGGGCTCATTCAATGGCATCACTGTTGTCACTATAAAAAAAGACACAAAAGTCATAGCAAGGTCAACTCTTTTTTTCAAATAGCATATGGTATTTTTTTATCAAATTCTAAAAGAACTATCAGTTGTGCATAGAAAAATAGTAAACCACATATGACTTCAAATTAATATTAATCGAGATATTTCGAAAAAATGAGGACATAATAAAAGTCAGTGCAGCAAATGTTTTTTATTTGTTTGTTAAATGTAAAAGTAGGAAATTAATGTTAATAGCAGCTACAAATTGTTTACATAAGGTAAACAGTGGAAGAAAGCAGACGGCTGTCGAATTAAATGTTCAAATTGGCGGTCACCAGCCTCAATGCACTTTTGTATTCGCGTAGAAAAATCTTTATGAACACGCAGTAACATGTCTTCAGAAATGTCTGCACATGCATGTCGTATTCTCTGCTGGATGTTTTCTGGTGTTGTTGGTTCCGTGTCACATACAACAAATCGATATTGTAAATATAGCGATTCTTCTGCGCGAATACAAAAGTGCATTGGGTCTGGTGGCTGCCAATTTGAACATCTAATTTGATGCCGTCTGTGAACATCTTGTCTTCTCGTCTCGTAGAACTATTTAATTTGCACGCTCTCTTGTAAACGTTGATTTTTCACAAACCTAAAGCTCCCTGGATAACTGATGTTATAAAAATAATGATGGCTACTAGAGATAAGGCCAAAGCTAAATTTATAAACTCAAAAAATTCTCAAGACTGGGACTACTACAGAGGACTTAGAAACTTTACTAGACACGCTATTAATCGCGAGAAGAGAGCATATTTCGATTATTCTTATAAAACCAAAACTCCTAAAACCATTTGGAAAGAACAATCAATTAATACTTCTACGAAAAGTCCAATTGATATACCTATCGAGCTCCAGCATGTAAATGACATTAACTGATTTTTTATAAATTCAATCCCAGGTTCCTCAGATCGAAAGGACGTTTTGGCCAATTACTATCAAACCCACACAAAGAAATATATTGACAATGATTTTGCTTTAACATTGGTGGGCGAGGGATTGGTAGCTAAGGTGCTGCATACTTTATTCTCACCTTCCTGTGGATGTGATGGATTATTCATCAGAATGTTAAATCTATGCTCCCCTTTTATTCTCAGGTATATCACACATATTATTAATAGCTGCATTCTTGATAGTGCGTTTCCTATCGCCTTGAAAGAAGCAACGGTAATTCTTCTTCATAAAAAACCATCACCTCAACTTCTGTGTGACTTCAGGCCAATTAGTCTGCGATCTACACGATCAAACATTTTCGAGAAAATTCTGAACATGCAACTAATACAACATCTCAATAATGCTAACATATTGCCCGTCTACCAATCTGGTTTCCGTTCTGGTCATAGTTATGAGTCAGCTTTAGTGAAGATCACTGATGATATCCTTACTGCATCGGATAAGGGGCTATGAACTGTAGTGGTAATGTTGGATTTCACCAAGGTTTTCGACACGATTGACCATAAACCAATGTCTCGTACTTTTCATTTCGCTGGTTTAAGCGACGGTGCCGGTAAACTTTTAAATAGTTTTCTTTCTGAAAGATCACAATCAGTAAAGCTAGGTTGTAACTTTTCTGAAAAAGTCTCCTTGCGTTCAGGAGTTCCACAAGGATCAATTCTCGCGCCCTTATTATTCTGATTGTACATGTGTAATCTATAGTTAAAACTTGCACTACACATATTGCCATACGATTTGTAATTTTTTTGTTGCATATAAACCCAATGTATAGATATCTTTTGTTATATACTTGAAATTAACAGCGTTTTAATATTATCTTATAGCGCCGTAATTTATGGCCAATACGGCTCCTAGATTTATATACTGCAAGCAGAAAGTTATATAAAGCATAAAGTTATATTCCTATAATTTTAAATACTCTATACTATTTTACTATAAAGATCATACAAGGCAAGAACGATCTAAGGAACAATAGCAATTGAGTTATTATACCCTTATTTGGTTATAATAAGAAAATCACTTAATTTGGAAATCTTCACGATTATAAATATTATATTGATTGTTGTATTTGGTAAGAATTATTATTGTTGTTATTCATTTACGTTTATTAACTATACATATGTTTGTCGGTTGGCAAGATGTTTTATTATCTCTAGACAGTTCCTAAATTTGGCCATTGAGTGGTGTGATGATTGATAAGTGATAAGTACTACTCTAGTAAAACAGTCCTTGACCTTAGTTATACGTAAGAAAATGGGCAAGTGTTACTGTAAAGGTTCTTGTGATTTGTTTACATTATTAGTTATTACAATTATAGTTCTGATAACTCCATTAAATTTAAATTGATATATATATATATAATCCGTTCCCTTTTCTACCTTTCGGTGTAATGGAGTTAGTTTTCGTTGTTCGCCATTACAAATGTTTTCCAGTCCCTTCTTCGTTGTGCTAATCCTCTTGCTTCGTATATTGTTCGTCCTCTCTTCTGTATATTTTTAATGACGTTGTCCCATGTTATTTTGGGTCTTCCTCTACCTCGTTTTATTGTTGTTCTTGCTTCCCATACCTTTCGTGCCAGTCTACTTTCCTCTGTTCTGAGTAGATGCCCCCACCAGCTAAGTTGTCTTTGTTCTACGTGTTCTAGTATTGGTTTGACTTGTAGTTCATTTCTAACATCAACGTTTCTTACTCTGTCAAGTCTTGTGATTCCTTTTACTGTTCTTAGATATTTCATCTCTATTGATTGTACTTTGCTTTCTAGTTTTTTGTTAAGTACCCATGTTTCGCTAAATTCGCTTAAATTGATACTATTTATAAATATATATATATATATATAAACATTTATTTTATGGTTTATTATATTTTATATTTGTTATATACGTTTGCGCTAAAGGCGGCAACAGGTGTTATTTACACTGTCGACAAAAGAGAAAATATAAAGAAAATCTTTCTCTGGGAATGATATTCTAACATTATATTGCCCAAATACTTAAATCTAAATTTCTTAAATTGCCATCATTAAAGTAAAAAGTTGGGGGTCTTATAATAAAGAATAGAAATAATAAATGTATATATTATAGTTACAAATGAAGACATTGAAGTTTCATTCATTATTTATATCCTTCCCTACAGGTAAAATATAAAATATTAAAGGTACATTTCTACGAGAAAGATTCTTTATCCTAATTTGATAATTCAACCGCTTTCTGTAACAAATAAATGGCTAAATTAAGATTCTGTCTAGACATGTTATTTTAACATACATTAAACACAAGTTTCATTTTTATTGGTAATTTTCTGATATTAATAGGAAATGTGTCACGGTCAATATCTAACTTATTTTGATGCTTGAATTGAAACTACTGTAACATACACATACAAGTACATATATCAGCTATTCTTAATCTTAATTTGTCTTGTAATTAGTGTAATTTTGACATTCAGGAGAATTTTTATTATTTATTAAAGCATTAGGTAATATAAATGAAATAGTTTAAATTGGTAGTGTTTAAGGAAAACAACAATAAATTTTGTTTCTGCATTTCTCGCTAAATTATGTCTGTATATCAAATACATTTACTAATAGGTATGCAAGAATTGTTTTACCTACATAAAAATAAACAAATGCATTTCAAATTAAAGCAGAAAATATAAAGAACTGTACTTACTTATATGAACGTTACAATCTGAATTCGGCAAATCTCACAATTTCAGCAGACGACGTCGATCGTGTTCGCTTGCCAAAATGATATGTAGAAATAATTGTGCGCCGTATATGTTTAGGAAACATAAAATAGCCAACACAACTTAAGTTTTCAACGGAGATTTGCATGTATTTTTTTTGTAATATTTCATAAAATAGTTTTATATACAAATAGTTTTAAACATCTTATTCTAGTAAATCGTAATCGCGGTTCAAATATATTCGTACACACATATAAAATATTCCACTTCTTGACATTCAAATGTACTTAAATGTCCTCTGAATTAAAATTAATTAATACTTAAGTGACAGTTTGGAATCGTGAAGATTGTGGTAATTGGAACGTTGTGTGTTTTCCGAATAAAAGCAGAGACCGCAATATTTAAACATCCACAACATCTTATGTTTAAAATTGCGGTGCAGTTGCCCCTGTAAGATTATTTAACGAGTTTATGTATTTTATTTTGTAATTTTGATATTCTACACTTTACTTTTTTTACTTAGAGAACTAAATAAAATGAAAATTATCAATATCCAACCACCAATATCAATTACCAACCACTAAGAAAAAATCGCCACAAAACCTAGCCAAGGGTTTCAATCGATAAGATTAACATTTAACTTTCCGGCTGGACCTCCGCGTCTGTGAGACTTCGAAAATTAAAGAACGATCGAATTTTCTTCACCTTTGCTACTCGAAAATTGTGATTCTATCTACCTTCCTTGGGGAAGTAAGGCAAATCGTACAATTGGTGTGAATATATCTTAGTGTTTTGATGTTATATCGTAGAAAATCTGTAAGACTGGTGCACCTATTTTTTTCTCTGGAAAACAGTTTTCTTGCTGTTTATTTTTTGTATACATTTTCAATATTTTAGATAATGAGTTGCGGAAAAGAACAAGGACGGCTTCAGTAGCTTTGCGAGGAAGTAGAAAGGGAGAAAGACTTTGATAACAAATAAGTAGGAGTTACTTCTTAGTAAAGAATAATTAAAGAAGGAGTCACTGATAATGAATCAGAGTAGAATCTAGAATTTCACAAATTTCCGCTAAACCATCTCAGTCTAAGATTGTACTAAGCAGAAATATAGACTCCTCGGCGTGGTTATATTGCTAAAGGATTTACAATTGCGGAGTATGAAATCAAAAGAGCTTGACTTGCAGAGGAGAATTTTGAATAGATCCGGTATGTTATGAAAACGGTTTTTTCTAAAAAAAATTTTTTGATTTGGATTTGTTAACGGACATCAAAGCAATTAATAGTATGACAGAACAACCTATATATGTATAACAAAACTATAAAATATTATATTTATTCGCAACACATTTGCAGGCAACAAAGTGGACGTATAGCCGAAAGTATAGTTTCAGATCCATTTGCAAAACATACAAATGACTTTTGGCACAGAAATCGATAATATATCGAATTACCGATACATTCTCAAACATTAAAACACTTATTAATTTAAATTTAATACAACTTCATTAATAAAAATGATTTGAATTTTTCGTATATCAATTTATTTTTTTGTGAAGCTCTAATAGTTCTGTTCAAGGACCAGGGAAAAACCTGGCAAAAGACCTAATTAAGAACTTAATTTAATAAAATTCAGGCGTGAATTAAATTATTGTAAATGAGACTCAAGTTATTAATATCGGTTCTAAAATCAACCGTGCTGTTTTCGTTTGTAATGTACATCATTTCATAGATTAATCTTTTTTATAATTATGTTTCTTTTTTTCAAAATCTATCTGCAAAATCAAAATGATGCCGTCTATGTTTAGAATGCTTAGACAAAACAGTTTCACCGGTAGTGTTTCTTGATTATAAAGTCACAAGTATGTATATACCGGGTGTTTCTGGGAGGTGGCTCGCCCCTATAATTTCTGAAATATTTGATATAGAAACGAAATTTGGGAATTATGTACGGGGCTTTAATTTACATTTCTCCACACAGTCGATACATTCTTATCACTTCCGCTTTTACCGGAAATGACTTTGATTTTCGATTACCTGAATATTTTTCGGTATGTTGATTCGGGATAACATTTTGAGTACAACTGCAGCAAAAGTTATTTTTTGATGTAAAATTTTTTTTTCAATTTTTTTTTTCATCGAGAGTGCTTTGAAGTCCTTAATATGCTCAGGTGTTATTGTATAAACAGGATATGAACAATTTTTTCCATTTTTACTGTATGCCCAGTTTTTCAAGCGCATTTGTAGGTCCAAAATTTAGTTTTTATGTTTTAATATAATCTTGCCAAATGGGAACAAGGTGGCTCACTAAATCATTACGAAAGAGCATTGAAGTACCTTCGTTTTGATACCCTACATTAATATGCCGAACGAATGTTTATTAAGTATTTTTTGTGAAAACACAAAAAAAAATTGAAAAAAAAATTTTTATATCAAAAAATATATTTTGTCGCAGTTGTACTCAAAATGTTATCCCGAATCAAAATATCGAAAAGTATTCAGGTAGTCCCATTTAAAAATCGAAAATCAAAGTCATTTCCGATAGAAGCGGAAGTAATAAGAATGTATCGACTATGTCAAGAAATGTAAATTAAAGCCCCGTACATACTTCCCAAATTTCGTTTCTCTATCTCAAATATTTTAAAAATCATAGGGGCGAGCCACCTCCCAGAAACACCCGGTATAATATCTGTGCTTTTGAATTTATTAAATAGCCTTTTGTTAGCATGTTATTTCGAGCAAAAATATCAAACAAGTCACTGTAACGGCATTTTCTAGTAACAAAGTAACAGGAGATTATATGCAAATTTAATATATCACCTCAAATTTTCTGTTCAGGTGAAATGGCCCAGAAAGCTGATACAAAGCTGTTTTGTTGTTTCAGAATAATGGATCAGTACGCAAATGGAAAGAATCGATCATATGCTTTATTATGCCATTATGCTTACATTGTATTTTTTTTTAAATTGTACTTATAACGATAAATTTATGGCTAAAGATAATTTACGATACTTAGATTGCTAAAATGATTTAAACATTCTAATATCTCCATTTAAAAAGAACTTAGAAAGAATGTCCAAGGAGCAATAAAACAATCAGTAATTAAAAATTTACTAATAACAATTTAGTTACACTATATAACTACAATTGCTGTTATATTATAAAAAATAAACAGATATAAATGCATTATTTTGCGGAGAATGGAACGTTCTGCAAAAAATATAGCTATTCCTTTTCGCTCATAACATTCGGCTTCAAGTGTAAGAATCATGTTGTCTAATCAAATCAATAAAAATTAATTTGAAATTTACAATGGTTTACTGTTAGGACAGGAGAATTTTATCGATGCCGTTGATTTCATTTGTAAAAACACACTACACATTTATTACTATCTGATCTCCTGATTTTGGTGGCTGCAGTATTTCAGATTCGGTTTGCACAAACTGCACATTGTAATACTCAAGATTGCTGCAAAATAATTGATAAAAATATCTCTTTATTCGGAAATCGTACGATACAAGCAACGTAAGATTAACGAAGCCGTTTCCGTAATATAAAATTATTAAGCAATATTTAGTTATTGAAGTCTTTATATAAACATCTTCTATTACAAGAAAGGTGAACCACTGAGCACCTAGCAACAGAACAAATGCACCTGTTAGCATTAATCTAAGATAATAAGTTTCTTCAGCGGCGTCTCGAATATAATTAACAACACATTTTATAATCAATATTAGTAATGTAATTAGTGATATATAATCAGAAATTAAAAATAGTATATAAATGTACCAAAGTTCGGCATCAATACTGCATGAAAGTGTAATAATCATAAGTATTACAAATAGACTCCACATAGTATGGATAGAAATCGTACAAAATCTTTCTGATTTAATAAATCTATCAAACATGAATAATACTCTTAATAAAATTACTAGGAATTTAATCGTTTCTTCCATCATCACAATAAATAGAGCAAGAATGTTATCTAAAATTATCATTTCTGTCGAGAAACATATTACTGTCCAATAATATATCGCAGCGATTAATAACAAAACGTTTGAAGTAGACAAATGAAAAATTATGAAGTGAAAATTGTTATTGTAAATATTATTTTTTATAATTAAATAATTGAGGAGAACGTTAGGAATAATGCAAATTATAGCCCAGATTAAGTATATTATAGCTTCGACTGAATGTACTTGTAATGATGTGTCTGGTATGCTTGCATTTGTCACAAGTTCAATAAGTAATTCTTCTTCTATGTCCATTAAAACGCTTTGTACCTGTAACATTAGATAATTCAAATTAGAAAATCTTAGCGATTGCCTATCATATACCAGTGTCTATATTATTTATAACAACACGCCATTCTCGTTACTGTATTCAATGTTAATCGTGAATGTGAAAATGTTGTCTTATAAGTTGTTAATACCTATGAAGCTAGTTGAAGGTTTATTAGGAATGATGTCATTGATGATGTGATATTATGATGTCATTTGTAAGTGATCTAACAAATTGTTGTCAAAACATTTTTTGGTGGGAAACTACATTTAAAAGAACGTTAGCTTGTCAAGTTCTTTCCGCAAGTTGTTTAAAACGAATATACGTATAGCCACCCACAGAATCCTTAGTAAAGATTGGTGAAAAAGTATTCCGTCAGGGACATGCCTTGTTAGAAAGATGAGAGAGAAAAAGCTATGGTATATTGCTAGTTGTTGATGTTGCTCCATTCCGGTTAAGAGTCCTTCAGTCATGAGACTTTGTTGAAGTAAATGAAAAAAATTTAAATAATAGATGTATACTCGATGATGGTACCTACTAAGTGGGACCCAATAACTGGCATAATTGTTTGATGTTGAGCATGGCATGATTCATTTAAGTCATACAAACTAGGTGACTTTTATAACACAGTTGTTTATGCGATGTTTCCTAATTGACTTGAAAACTATGGCAACCAACATTGATTAAATACAGTAACCTTTAATGAGATACATATACATACAATGTTGTTCTCTGCATGTTTTACCAATATGAGAAAGATAGTATGAAATACATAAGACTTTCTTGTATAAGAATGAATAAGAATTAATACTTACTATTCTCACTTAATGAATGTTTTGTGTAAATTCGACACAACACTTTGGAATTACTATATTAAATATATTTATATAAAAATGCTTGAGTTGCTTACTGACACATTTTGTATCTAGAACTGGAGGATAGAAAAAAATAAAACGTGATGTGGGTAATTTGATGCTAAATGTGATTTAATTGAATAAAAATCCGTCGGTTACTCTTGATTGCATATGCGAAACTCTGATAACATGATAACGTAAATGTACCCTCTCTATCTAATGTAACAGTATTAATTACAATTAGATACTAAAGGATGATTCACCAGTAGCGCTGTAACCAGTCTTTAAAGGATAGCCGACAATGTACCTCAAAAAATATATATACTCAGCGAAACTTCTATAGTTCCATCTAATTTTGTAGTTCCCCTATAAAATTTAGCAAGGATATGAGTCGCGAATTACATAGAATTACATTTCTGAACGTAAAGAAATAACAGAGACGTTATTTAGTTAGTGTCACAACTTTTAGATACGTAGGGAAAGTATCTGTCTTATAAACGTATTCATATGAATTGGACAGACATCTTAAAAAATAAGGCATTACCGTCTAGTACAAAAAAGCTTTTAAACTTCTTCGAAAGTTTACTTATTGTTAATTATATATATTATCGAGGTATACATATCAGATGGTAAAAGTGTCGAAAGCTAGATTGCTATCCGAAAAGCAAAAAACAAAAACAAATTGTTATAAAGGGATGGGGTTTTGAGACCGAGCCATAGCTAAGAAAATAGGACGATTCCATCATCTCATAAAAAATTTTATAAAGTTGGATAATTCCTACGGTAAAAGTTGTGCTAAACAGAGTAATCAAAAACTAACTTGGAGATAACGTTCATCGATATTTCGATTAGCCTCTTATGGTCACGTAACCGCGTAACAAATAAAATGTAATTTAAATTTACCAGTGTCTAAAAAACATCAAATTTTGTTCGACAGTAAATGTTTTCGGTGGCTAAAAAACATTTCAAAACCATTCTTAAAAGACACACATAAACAGGCAGGACTGAAATTGCGCAAAATCAAATGAGATGGAATCATGAGTGGAACAACATAATCTTTTCGGCGAGAAGAAATTGTTGATGAGAAATTGATGAAATATTCTTGGCACGATTTGCGCAAAAACAATGAAGTGAGAGATGGTAGTAGTTTGGGCGGTTTTTACCCATAACAATAACACGCCTATATGTTTTGTTTTTATGGGAATGAATCCCAACGCTTTAAAAAAAACTTCTGGAAATGATTCTACATAATAGACTGTGATGAACAATTATTGACG
Source organism: Holotrichia oblita (assembly GCA_023690525.1). Lineage (NCBI taxonomy): Eukaryota > Metazoa > Arthropoda > Insecta > Coleoptera > Scarabaeidae > Holotrichia > Holotrichia oblita. The sequence goes on along the minus strand of CM043019.1, from coordinate 54,483,940 downwards.
CAAACGTGGATATTTCAGCAAGACAAAGCAGCTGTCCATAATTGCAGATAAACAAAAGAGTGATTTCATCAAAAGGAAATTAATTTATTACAATGACCTTCTCGCTCACCCTCCATCGAAAAACTTTGGGAAGTATTGGAAAAAGAAATGTGTGCCAATATCAAACAATACAATAGCGTCAAAGAATTAAAATAACGAGGTGTTGGAATGATATTTCTATTTTAACCTTGACCAGATTGATAGACAGTACACAGATCTGGATCTTTAAAGTTATTCTAAGTTGGGGATCTAATACTCACTAAGTTGAGAAATGATTATTATTATTATTATTTTATTTATTAATTTTGTGTTAATGGATCTATAAAAATGACGTTTTGAGTTACCATTATTGTAAATATTCTCTGTATAAAATGTAATAGAAGTTCCAAGAAATTTATATCTTATTGGCATTAATAAATAACAAACAATTAGTATAGTTACTTTACTATAGAAATTTGTGTAATATCCTAAGTTACCAAAATTCTTTGTTGAAGAACATCTACATACATTGTTTGCGACTATCGTTAATATTGATTTCTATTCTTGCACGTGTTACATGGCTTCTTTGTAATGCATCAGGTAAACGAGAGCGCCATAGTAAATAATTAGCATTATTCAGAAACTCCAGAGCAACCCTCGTGGTACACTTTGTTTTTAAAGTAATGTCCTCCCCTGCTGATGGATTCATATCAATAACACTTTTCACTTAGCGTTATTATTATTATTATATTTACCGGACATATTCGGCTATGAAAGAGGCCACAGGGGATACAATACAGTTCGAACAAACGTGTATATAACCTGTGTAATTATAATTTTAAATCTGGATATGTGTGCATGCTAGTGGGAGAATGTAGAACTTTATTAAACCTTACTTTTATACCTGTGATGGTCAGTTTTCCTGCATTATTTCAGAAGCGTATACGTTTAATTATTATTAGTCTTCCAGACTTTTATTAGCGACAATTTTTTATGTATATTATAACAACATACTTATTTGAATATTATAATAATACTCATTTTATTGAGGAATACACCTTTAATGATGGACAAATCTTACAAGAGATTCGTCCCAACAAGGATCTTTTTTTATAGTAAAAACAAATAACTGATATATTGCAAATCCATTATTACCCCTTTAATAAAGAGTCGGACGGATTTCTTGTAAGATTTGTCCATCAATAAAGGTGTATTCCTCAATAAAATGAGTTAATTAAGATTTTATTAATGCGCTAGTTAGTACATCTTAATATTCTACATTTAATGAATTTCTTCTTTAATAGTTTTAAAACTAAAACTGTACTGATATAAAACATAAAAAGAAAGAGATGGAACCTTCCAAAAATGTTACGTAAAGTTCTTGTAATATATGTATATGAAAGACCTTATCATGTCATCATCATACACGTTACATGTATATAGCTGCATACATAGATGTATAAGGTTCGTTCACAGCCCATTACCTTATAAACTAAGTTACAAGAAAAGTATAACAAATTTATGGAATGTAATGAAGTGTAAACATTAGTAGCGGTTTAGACATTTTAGCGACCGAATTTTTCTAAAAATGTACGATAAAAAACCTTGTTAATTTTTATATTTGTATTGTAATTGAAGGACGAGGCGTGAACGAGAAAAAGAAATAGTTAACATTTTTTCCTATAATATTTTCTTTTTTTTTGCCTACCGAGCTTTAGCAGAGCTAGCTCTCCAACAGTTGGTAAGACTTTTTTATAGTTAGCATGAAGTCAACAAACCTTCATAGAATCGTTTAAAAAGTTTCTCGTCTGTACGAACTAACTAAAATTTAAGCAAATCAAAATTGAAATTAGATATGATTTTCAAAATACTAATCTGACAAGCAATTTCACGAATGTTTGCCTTGTATGTATGTATCTGTAATTTAACTTAAACATTTCTAATTTCCTACTAAAGTACTTGTGAACTTGCTTTTGTTAAATAATAATTACAACATTGTTGTTAGTACGTATTATATAAGAAAAACTTTAAATATAACCCTCCACTAAAATGTTATCGATCGTTAGAACTGTATCACGTTGGCGTTCATCTCCACCAGCACCCAAAATTAATAGGAAAATTTGTATTCAATATTTTTCCTAAACGTTTGAATTTTAATTGAAAGCGTTAAATGAAAACGTGGAAACGATCATTTTAACGGCTGATTTCAACGAGGTGTGAAAACGATACGCAATTTCCTTGTTGCTTGTAAATATTTTGATCGTCCAGTTCCCTTAAACTATTTCCCATGTATCAATGTCTAACTAAACTACAACTCACTATACATACCACCATTTTTGATATTGTGGAAGCGACGGTTATAAGTAAAAACTAAAAATTGTGTTACTAATGATTTCTTAAAGCAGTCCTTCTTTAAAAATGATTAAAAAATAAAGAGAATCTTCCTACTGTTAAGGTAAATTCGCCATATCAATTTAGAATTGTTATATTTACTGATACAATTTGTATGTATGTTGTTTTATGTGGTTATAAATCTAGTATGTGAAATTTGATACTGTACACGACCCTGATTCAATAAGAATCCCGTAGTTACTAGATGCATGTATTTACAAAACTGATTAGTAATGTGCATTTATACTCACGCATTTTATCAATATTAGTCACGAGAATTTAATACCATATACATATCTATATAGTGGTTGTTCATCTAAACATATGCATCCATTATATTGCAGATTTTATTAAGCAGATAAAGTTATCACTAAACTTGGCAAATGCACCACACATACCAGCGGATTACGCATGCAATTTTATCTTCAGCATATTGTCCTGTTAAGTCTTGATAAGTTCATTTCACCTCTCGCTCATAATACTGTCAATTTCTTCAGAAGGTTTCTAAAGACAAAACAATTACAAATTTCCTCTGAAATGACTTACAAAGGCACTATATAGGCGTTACTGTTCATTATTTCTATCCTCAATTTATAAAATATTTTATTTTAATATCTGTATTAACAATATTTAGAAAAGCTGCGTACATCGAAGTAATTCTCTAGGTATCTCTAGTGTTGCATTTCATGTACCTACACTCAATTTATTTTAGGATATATGTAGATTTCAAAAATCATCATACCCAATAATTGTATGATTTTTTATAACTTTATAAAATAGATTAACAATCTGAGATCTACTCTACCATGGAATGTACACTTTATGTAGTACCTTATGTAGTAAAAATAGGTAAACGATGTGTAATTTGTGAGCAAAAGGTTTAAAACAACTATCCACTTTGAAAAAAACTGGACGCAGTATTTATTATTGCTTGCCTTATTACTTACCTTATAGTTTACTTTGAATTGGTGAAAGTTTAAACTAATCTATGTAGAACACTATCAATAGAATTGGTTTTACTTTGCTCATGAGATCGCGTGAGATGTACATTTATGATCATTAATATTTATATAGAAAATCAATGACGCTTGTCGTCAATAGAAAAAATATGTGTTTTCCAGTATCGTTGAATTGAATGAATAAAGAACAATAGTATGTAAACAAATTCATTATTGCATGGCAGCGCAATCAAGTTATCTGATATACATCAATACTATGCGCGCTATGATTTATTTTGATCTGTAACTGTCCAATAACTAGTACAGAAACCGCTCTTAACATTTTTTTGCGTTTTGTTTTCTACTTGTAACATTTATTACGTTTACAAGTTGCCAATTACAAGTTAAAGCTGTCGGTGATTTAAATCTAAGTGTTTCAAAGCTGCTTAATGCTTTTGTCAATACGTTTTTAGATCTCTTGGACATAGACACACTTGCGATAATAATGCAAATTATCACATTTGTGTCAAAATGATGAAAATTTAGGCTTTCACGACCGATGTCGTTAAATGTTGAAATTTATACATACAACAATTAATTAGTATATAATGTAAAGGAGACATTACTTAATTGTGTAGAACAAACATTTTTTTAGAGGAAAATTTCATATAACATTGTCACGTTAAAATATGAAAGTAATTTGTATGAAATTTTAATTGTAAAGATAGGATATTTTGGATCTGGATTTTCTTCTCAGGTTATGCTATGGTTATTTAGAAGATTGATTACTTGCTGGCCGTTTGCTGCAGATCTTGAAGAAGTTGGCAATATTAGCGAAACCAGAACATTCAACGTTTACTGGTGGTCTGTTAGCTGCATCTCAGAATCTTTATACTGTTACTATGAGACACATAAAATTTATATGCATAAATTGGGGATACTTTAAATAACATGAGTATTGAATATTTATAGAATTAGGTAGGTATATACACTCAGAGAGAAAAGAAATGGGACACATCGCGCCAATACCTTATTCTTGCCGTATCATAGCTGTCCTATTTCTTTTAACTTTGACTGTACTTACTTATGTACATATATGTATATACAGGCTGTCCCGGATTTTATTTTACAGGCTGTAACTCCACACCCGATATATTTACGATTAAATATTTCAAATAATAGTTGCTTTACCTCTTAAAGTCTACGAAATGACAGAGTCAGTTTTACATTTGCTTATCGTCTTGAAGGTCGTTTGAAGGTCAACTTTTGTTTTTTTAATGGAAACCTATATTTTTGAATGCGGGAATGAATGTGGGAAAAGACCATGTGACGCTATTAGAATTTATCAGGAACGTTTCTCTGATAATTTGCACGACTGGAAGCCAATTTGAGGATGTACGGATCTTTTAAAAAGCCAAAAAAGACGTACGAACTACAGATGAAAATTTAGATTTAAACGCTTTATTGATGGTTGCGGAAAATCCTAAGACATTAGAGAGACGTTAGAGAGATTGCTAACAACATTAGATCTTCCAGTACAACAGTACATTCTATTTTGAAAAAAACATACATTAAAATCGTATAAACCTCAACGAATCCATCATTTGCTGGAAGACGATTAGCCACGAAGAATGCTATTTTGTAATTTTTATTTAAATAAATTACGAGAAGATCCACTATTTTATTCTAAAATTCTCTGGTCGGATGAGTGTACCTTCACGAATAATACCATATTTAATAGAAACAATCATAGGTATTGGAGCAATGACAATCCTGGATTTCTTATTGAAAATAATATCCAGAGAAGGTTCTCTTTAAATGTTTGGTGTGGAATTTTAGATTCTAGATTAATTGGACCATATTTTATTAATGGTAACCTAAGTCAAGAAAGATATCATACATTAGTCGAAGAAATAGTGGACAATCTATAATAGAAGAATTGCCCATTGCTCAATACGCACAAATTTACTTCCATCAAGATGGAGCAGTATTTATAGGAAAATGTTTTGGATTTTTTCATTTGATTGTTTTGTCTGATCTAAACAACAAAAGTGTTTATTTTATTGTCTCTCTCTCTAGTGACTGGTTCAATCGTCGATTTCACTTCATTGAGGACCTTTCTTCAATTCAATTCTCCGCAATTCTTAGCCAGTTTTGCTGATCCTGTTATATGTACGCTATACAGAAGACGCTGATGTGGATCCGATAAATCCAACACCATTTTTTGTATTTTTTGCTATAACGGAGTGCTCCAGCGCAGCGCAATATGTTACTTAGGGCATGACTCGAACCTGATGGTCTGTGATAACCGAATTTGTAAATTTTTTCTATGAAATATGATTTATTCATCATACGAAAATCGAAGTGTTAACATATAATTGGCACATATTTCCGTATTTATATAAGGCTGTTTTGTTTGTTATATAAGGCATTTATATATTTAATAATGTTAATGTTCAATTTTAATTTAAGATTAAGATTTTCCAAATAAACAAAAATGACCGAACTTACTCTAAACTATTCATAATGACAACCAAAACAAAATATCAAGCGATTAAACTCGGAAATATGGTTCATACTGGCATTTATTCCATGTTTTTATCTATAGGATCTCGTGAATAATAAATTCGCCTTTGCAATCGCATCATCTTGAAACTGCTAAAGCATTTATTTTATGTTTTCATTTAATAAACACCAGAGCTTTTGATACATTTACCGATGTAATGCAAGTTATTGTGGAATATGAAATTTGTTTACAGAAAAATTACAGCCATTAATTGCGTCGTGTTATGTGCGTACGATTGAAGGTTATCATATATTTCATAAATACCGCAGTACAGAGCATTTGTGAGATGCGCGTTAATTTATATAAAAATGTTTAAAGCAGCACTGCGATGTTTGCCTATGTCAATAATTTATTTTTAATTTAAAAGAGTTACCTTCATTTTGTATAAAAATTTTATCTACGCGAAATTAGTATTTAAGAATGAAAAAGATGAAGGAAATTGTATTTATACGTAGTGGAATAAAGATGTCTAACGACCGCCACTCTCTGAAGATTTATTGTATTTATAAATAAACTAAATTGATCTTCCTCACGTCATGTTAGTAAAATAGACTGTACCTTATACTTACGTAAACTAAATGGAATATAAAATTATTATAAAATTGTTAAATTTAACAGAATCTATAGCAAGTATATTGCTGATATAATCTTAAATCATTTGCTAACATCTGAGGGAACTAACATACATATAGTTAGTTATATAATAGAAATAGACAAAGATACAATAATAATAGGCAACACAAACACCATACACATATCTAGTATTTCAAATTAAATACGAATTTTGTGGAAGGAGATGTATATTTCGTACATAAAAATTTTGCTTTAGAGTCTGCAGAGAAATTTGCATTTAATTTGAAAAAGATGGTACATATAATGAAGAGGTATTATAAAATACAGAACGTAACTCAAGTGATCCTCAATGATTACAGTTTATGAATGCAAAAGTAAGAACTTAATCCCTAAAATCAATAAAGTATATTATATATATTAAAATTTTGCTTAAAATTTTCGACATAGTGGTGCACTATTTATAGATGTTCTTCGTAGAACTTATACAATTTCAAGATCACAAATCGTTCATCCGCTTGCTGAACCTGAATTCCGATATATATTCATTAGACAGAGCCCTGATATCAGAGCCATTTAATGTATCAGGTAATTTTGCATTTACATGAATTATACTTTGAGAATAAATACCCAATCTGTGATAGTTTTAATATCTGTATCCATAATTATTATAACAACACTTGCGTTTCATCTAACAGAAGTCTATTCATTTAAATACATGAGTTTTGTTAATCTTTTGTTTTTAACTTGATTTTTAGCAGTACGTATATATATATGATAATTTCGTGCATCTTCGTAACATCTCTCCAATTAATTTATTTGGTAAACTTTAACCAAAAGTTTAAAGAATCTCATAATGACATTAGTTGCAAATTACATATTTACGCCAGACACTACGTGGCTAGTAGAAACAATTTACAATTTTATAAAACTAGATTATTCCTACAACGAAAGAAGAAGTGAAAAAGTGACGGAAAAAACCAACTGGTCTTCTTTTCTTATTTTTTTTGCGTGTAGATTAATGGCGAAAAGGTGTCGACATTACTACAACGGTGACACGAGTAATATTGATGTTTCCGTAAAATTATATGTAATTAAACCTCTCGTGGCTCGTTAGTTGAAAGTTGCAATTCAAGAGATGATGCGATGAATGTAAAACTATTTCTGGATATTGTGAGAAAAGGAAAATATTTTCCAGAATACAAAATTATTTAGATTGCTGATAAAAATATTACGAATAAAATTTAAAGAATTTTAAGCAAATTTTTGAATATTCAATTGTGAAGCAAACTTTCGGACATTGAACAGATTTAAAATTGGAACGCTTAGAACATTTTTCGGTGTCGATAACGAGAACACTTAAGGATATGATCGAGTTGGTGTCATCCGGGCAACGCTACACATCAAATAAAAATACTTTGAAGTAACGACCGAACAGGCATGAGCGGAAGAAGGTTGATAAGCGCTGCAAAGGGGAAGACATTACTTAATACACAAACTGTACATATGTAACTACAACTGCCTCTCATATGCTAAAGCTGCGAAATTCCTATATCTTCTCTTACTTGACTTATTCTATTAAAATATATTATTTTTACCTGTTTTACATGAAATTCTTAGTTAAGTTCCTGTTTATTCTTGATTTTCTAGTTTTGTTGGATAAGTAGCACTAATCAGGCGTAATATATATTGTAACGTGCCATCGAAAAAAAACATAATTAGGGTAGGCTAGGTAAATGTTTTTGATCGTTGCTTTAGCCACTATTACATAATGACATTTACTACTTGACATTTTATTGTAACTTTAGTTTATGACCTTTATAATCTCAAATTAAATGTCAAGGAATAAGTGTCATTATGTGAAAGTGGCTAAAGTAACTATCCATTCACATAGCCTACTCTAATTATGATTTTTTTCGATGTGTCTATATTAAATTATACAAAGGAGAAGCTACAATTTATTAAGAATAGAAAGATTGATGCAAGTTTTTAGAATTTTTATTTTAAATATGTTCAAAGTAATTGCCATTTACAATAATGCACTTAACCTTTCTCTCCTTCCATAGTTTAAAAGCGTTCAACCAGCTGTCTTTAGGGATGTCAATCTCTTTTTCTGAATGGAATCCTTTTCCTCTCAAATGTTTTTTAAGCTCAAAAAATAGCCAGAAGTAACACCACCAAATCCGGTGAGTAAGGAGGATGTTCTATAATTTTGATTTTGTCTTCCGCTAAATACTGCACAGTTGTTCCTCTTGTACGGGACGACGCGTTATCATGATGTAACATGATTCCCTTTCTAGGCACTTTACTAAACACAGCAGGCAAACAATTTTGATTTTCTAGTTGCATTGCGGCCACCAAACCCGTACTTCTAAAAATACTGCGTACATAACTTTTTTCATTGCTCGTTGTTTTTTTTTCGCCATCGCAGAGGTTTCCTCATCTTCATGTATCCAGATTCGACTTACTTGGCGAGTGGGAACATCAAAAAACGGTATGTACGTTTCATCGCCAGTTACAATTTTAGAAATAATTTGATGGGCTTCAACTTTCAACATATCTAAAGTTTGTTGGCAAATTTTAATACGTTCTGCTTTTGTAAATCAGATGATAGGGTACAAACTGAGTTACAACCTTTTTCAAAAGTAAATGTTCCTGCAATATTAATTGATCTCACTTGCGGGGATCCACTCTTCAGGTTAGACTCTATCATTGCATAGGCAATGCGGTTGTCCTCTTCGACCATCTTCTTCACCGCAGCAATGTTTTCGAGGTTAACAGCAGTTAGAGGAGGGCCAGTTTCTTTTCGATGTACCACCGACTTGCAACCTCCTTCAAATTCTTTATACCATCTGTAAACAGTAGCAAGTGATGGTGCGAGATCTGCAAATGCCGATTTTAAACTTTCCTCACACTCATACGCGGTCAAGCTTTTCTTGAAATCATAGTAAATCATTAGCCGAAAGTTCTCTCGTGATAATCCCGTTTTTTTCGATAACAGAAGCTTACTCTATGAACTATTTCCCATACACTATTCAACCAAATTGCACAAACTAAACTGCAATTGACAGGTAAAATAATTCACAATTTAATAAACAACAATTTGTTTTGCACCGGTAACTAGATTTTTCAATTCTCAATAATTGTAGCTTATTCATCGTAAATTATTAAACATTCCTAGTTAAAATAAAAATACAAAGATAATAATGCTATTGTATTTCTTGGTGTGAAATATAGTAAATATGTGCAAGTTTAGCAAAGACTAGTTGACTTTATAACAATTTTATATTGTATACTTAAACTATAAATAACTAAGGTATAGTTTCTACAATTTCTGTTGAATGTATATAAACGCCTTCTTATAATAAATGTATGTGTTATATAAGATCTTGAAAACTTTAAGTTAGTTCAGCTTAAGTAAGTGAAAAATACTGCGTGAAAACTATTAGACGCACATTAGTGAAATACACCTTAACACTACTCGATGAAAGGAACACTTAATTTTAAAACATGAACAATTAATAGTAATTATATACCAAGGGAGAGAAGACATTTTTCTCAGCCGAGTAGCATTATTTCCCGAGACGCGAAGCGTCGAGGGAAATAATGGCTAAGAGGCTGAGAAAAATCTTCTCTGCCGTGGTTTATATACTATTTTTTCCACTACTAGCATATTTAACCGCTTTCTCAATGATAATGTAATATAATAAGCCGTTCCGATAAATGTTTAATTTAAGATATCCATAGAAAACATGTTAGTCTATAAAAACAAATGAATAAACATTTAATGTCAAATTGAGATTTTATTCATGTCTTGTCACAATACCAAAAAAAAATGTCTGACAGTAGTTGTACTCCTCCAGAAATCCGCAAGGAAGCAAATCAAATACAGTATCAAAAATTACTGCCCGAAAAATCTAAAAATTTTTACATAAAAGTATATAACATTTTTAAAGATTGGTGTAAATTAAAAAAAGTTTCTGCAAACGTGCTCTTGGTATATTTCCAAGAGCAAGCGGAAAAGAGAAAAGCCTCTAGTTTATGGGCTAAATTCTCAATGTTAAAGCAAACTTTAAGGTTAAAAGAAAATATTGACATATCAAAATATTACAAGATAATTGCCTTTTTAAAGCGAAAAAATGATTCGTATATGCCAAAAAAAGCTGCAGTGTTTGAAGAACATCATATCAGACAGTTCTTCCGATTAAAGTAATTATTTTCATTTGACCATATTTCTAAAATCAGGAAATTACATTTATATTTTTAGGCTATTCTTATAATAGGTATTGCTGGAGCCTGTCGAACGGACAAACTCTGCAACATGAAAGTGGCTGATGTCGATCTGCGAGAAGACATAATTGTAATAAACATTCCCCATACAAAAAACAAATCTTGTAGAAAATTTGTTATTGTCGAACCTATGTGAATTGATGTGGTGACAAGATACTTGATGATAAGACCTTCGCCAGACATTCCAAGACTTTTTATTGGCTTTAGATCTGGAAAACCTACAAGACAAAATATGGGACATAATACTATTAGTAAATCAGCAATTAAAATAGCTACATACTTGAAACTGCCGGATGCAAACAACTACACTGGCTATTCATTCAGGAGGACGTCAGCTACAATTTTAGCAGATAACGGGGGTGATATCCTATCACTTAAACGCCATGGAGGGTGGAAAAGTTCCACAGTAGCCGAAGGATATGTAGAGGACTCTATCACTGACAAGAAAAGAATTGCAAGTATAGTTTAGGGAACAACAGTTAATTATGAACCTGATTTACCACCTAGCACTAGTATTCTTGAGGTGACGCCCTCAACCTCAACTTCAGTATCAAAATCAAACACCGAACTGAATATACCGGTAGAAAACTTTACTTCTAATACTCATACGTCAGGAATTAACATGACCTGCCATAATTGCACTATTAATTATTATTTTAATAAGTAGTGTTAACCAAATTCCGTATTTCCTACTTTGTTTATTCATGTTAAATGTTAACCTAACCTTTTTTCTTGAATTGCGGATTTCATTCATGCATCTACGCGACATCTATGGTTTTATATTCAAATTATTTCTATTCTGTACATTTTTACTGAATAAATCATAATTTTATTATTGTCAATTGTTTTTATTATTTACTAGTAGGAGATAATTTTTATTATTGACTATTAGGAGAGAAATTCATCTTCTCGGCCCGGAAACATACCAAATAATGACGTCTTCTAACGCTAGTAGTGGAAAAAATTATTTTTTGTGTAATATAATAATATAATCATAATGTAATAATTATGATAAATGCAAATTGACTATGAAATTACTATACAGGGTGTAACACGACGAGCTTACGTTAGCCGTATCCCAGCAATTAAGCAAGTGCCATATTTGTAAATTTGCAGAGTTATTTTGGGCATGGGGGCAAGCTTTTAGAAAATAGTAGTACATATTTTCTATTTCCGGTTTCGCCGGAAGCACAATCAACTTCATTTTTTTTAAATGGATTACCCAATTTTTTTTCAAACAATTGAATTCAGCAACAAATTTGGCGTATAGATCATTTATTTCGACTGGTGTAAACATTACCGTTTTACAGCTAACTTGATTTTTATGAAAATTTTATCAAATGCATCTTTATTAACATGCTATCGAACTGTCATTAGAAAATTAGACATTACGCTAAAGCTACTTAGTGACGTATTTCTGCGGTATGCAGAAGAGTTGATGAATGATTATTGGAAGGTTGACAGTTACTAAGATGGGCTATTGAACATTATTTTTACTTGTGTGCAAATACTATACAGGGTGTTAGTATTTACCGACCTAATATGTTAAATTTCAAACACTAATAACTTTGTAATTTTAAATGGAACACCCTGTATGTTTTTATCGCAGACGGTAGAAAATTAAATTCTTTATCAAATGATATCACATTTCCCTATACCTAAAATGAATATTTTAGGAGCTATTTGCAAAATATGTGAATGTATTCAGAAACTTCGTGTGAGCGCTAAAGGTGGCTATGAAAATTCGTCACAGTTTTAGCATAATGTCTAATTTTCTAATGACAGTTTGACAGCGTGTTAATAAACATCCCAGTATATCACACAGTTCCTAATCTAGTATACGAAAATGTCACATTTAGGATTGACAAATCAGGATTACCTGAATTTATTGATGATTTATGGAGAGTCCGGAAAAATGTTAAGTCGAACATGTGCTTTATTTCGACAAAGGTATCCGTATAGGCCAATTCCATCTAAAGATGTAGTGCGACAGTTAGTTAAAAATTGTTTAGAACATGGACAGTTTGGGCCAAAATTTAATTAAAAAAAAATTGATGAAGTAGTTGAAATTGGTGTTATGGGATATTTCTATACCAACCCCACTGCATCTCTTCGAGAAGCAGCGACAACTTTGGAAATTTCAACAATGTTCATTCGAAGACTACTAAAAAGACATAAATGGAGACCATTTTCATACCAGCAGGTACACCACTTACATCCGTAGGATTTCTTAATCAGGGTCAACTTTTGTGAATTCTTCACCATAGCTTGTCAGGACGACTAAAATTTTACGAAGAAAATCATTTGGACTGACGAAGCTAAATTTACCAAAAATGGCCTCTTTAATAAATGGGCATTCGAAAATCCCCATGTAACGAGAGAAAGGGGATATCAGGAATGTTGGCAATTTAATGTTTTTTGCGCTATAAAAAATAATCGTATACTTTGTCTACATTTTTATAACGAAAATTTAAATGGCGAAAGGTATTTAGATATATTGCGCAATATTGTGGAAGAAGAACTTGATACACTGCCTATTATCGAATCAAATACTACTTGGTATCAAATGGATGGTGCACCGACTCACAGAACAAGAGATGTACACTCATTCTTGGAGAGGTTATTTGACGGAAAGTTTATTGCAAACGCAGGTCCATACTTGTGGCCTCCACGTTCACCAGACTTGACCCCTATGGATTTTTTCCTTTGGGGCTATGTTATGGACAAAGTTTACAGTACTCCGGTGACAACTGCAGAGGAAACAAAAGAAAGAATACGAGGAGCACTAAATTCATTAACAGAAGCGCAAATACAAAAGGTCACTAGTAGTCAAATGCTAAAACGAATTAATAAATGTTTGGAACTGAATGGGGCTAATTTTGAACAAAATTTGAATTAATTTATTACTTTTTAATACCTTATTTATTCATTCTTAACATAGTTTTCTTTAATGTTATCTTGGTCACGAAATAAATTTTACTATTCTGTTTCTTCTTTACTCGAAAAATATATTTGTTTTTTATTTCTTTATTAACATGCTATCGAACTGTCATTAGAAAATTAGACATTACGCTAAAATTGTGACGAATTTTCATAGCCACCTTTAGCGCTCACAGGAAGTTTCTGAATATATTCACATATTTTGCGAATAGCTTCTAAAATATTCATTCTAGGTATAGGGAAATGTAATATCATTCGATGAAGAATTTAATTTTCCACAGTCTGCGGTAAAAATATACAGGTGTTTCATTTAAAATTACGAAGTTATTAGTGTTTGAAATTTAACATATTAGGTCGGTAAATACTAACACCCTGTATAGTATTTGCACACAAGTGAAAAAAATTTTCAATAGCCCATCTTAGTAGCTCTCTAACTTCCAATAATCATTCATCAACTCTTCTGCATACCGAAAAATACGTCACTAAGTACTACGATGCAATTTGATAAAATTTTCATAAAAATTAAGTTAGCTATAAAACTGTAATGTTTACACCAGTCGAAATAAATGATCTATACGCCAAATTTGTTGCTGAATTCAATTGTTTGAAAAAAAAATGGGCAATCCATTTAAAAAAATGAAGTTGATTGTGCTCCCGGCGAAACCGGAAATAGAAAATCTGTACTAACTATTTTCTAAAATTTTGCCTCCATACCCAAGATAACTCTGCAAATTTACAAATATGGAACTTGCTTAGTTGCTGAGATACGGCTAACGTAAGCTCGTCCTGTTACACCCTGCAGTTTTATCGAGATAAAAAACACGACAACTAAACTATTACCTGTATGGTATATTAAAATAAAAGGCCTTGTATGACAAATTGAAATTTTTAATCACATTTTCTGCCAGTACATTAACTATGCTTCCAATTAATGGGATATGAGTAAGGCTACCTGATACACAGTTTCTGGCGTTTAGCCAATACTGCTAGATGCCACACTTTTTTCTATCTAATTACATACTTCATTACACCGACATAAAAAAAATCATCTTTTAAAATAGTTTCTAATCTTTCCAATTAACTCCCAGAAATGCTTTTGCAAATAATCATCGTAACACATGAGTAAAGCGAGGTTAATGAAACTGTTACAGTAAAGGAGAATACTTAGTACAAGGAATGGTATAGAATAGGCCATTGATATGCTATAGACTACTTTGTAACCGAAGTGGCTCCAATGTGTTACAACATATATAGCAACTAATGTTGCTCTAAGTTTATACATTTCTTCATTATCATCAACAACATAGTAAACCACAGTTTTCACTATCCAAATTGTAACTGCTATTATATTTATAACAAAAAATACAATCGACAAAAATAATGAAAATTGTAGTAGACTAAATACAAGTACAATTGTAAATATACCCCAGATAAAATAAATTATATATTTGCATAGTTTTGGGCATTTTATAAATTTGCTAAATAGGAAGAACATACCAAAAAATATAGGGATATTTATTATATTGGCATCCCAGTTCAAAATTATATAATCAAAACCAAAGGATCCTGTGTTATTTGATATGGATACAACTACTAACATATTTGTTGCGATTAAATTAAAAGTTGTCCAGTGCAATATGACGAAATGGAAACCATTGCGGTGTAACTCATTGATCAAGATTAAATATATAAGAAAGATGCTTGGAATAATAGAGAAAAGGGTTAGAATTGAATAGGTTAGTGTTGTTGACAGCCATGACGGGTCTAACAGATGTCGATATTCTATGTGTTCACGAGTAAGAGCATTCAGCCTAAAAATAAAAGTTTTCGTTAAAATAAGATTGCTTGTTACATCGACTTACCACATATTCATTTTCTTGTCGAACTTCAATCACTTAAGTAACAGTTGAATTATAGAACATTTTGGAAAGGTAATTGTTGAGTTAGTTAGAAGATAGTTTTGCATTTACCTACTAGAACTTAATACGTGTTTTATTAAGACTTGGATGAGTACTAAACAATTGCTTCGATTATTTCATAAACAATGATAAAATATCTGTGATATACGCCTTTATGTCAATATAATATACCGATATTCGTTTATAACAGGCAAGATGCGATTGTTAACAAATTACTGTTGATTTTTATCACATGCTATGGCTGATAAAATATTGATAAAAAGTTCAAATGCAAAAGTGGTACGTCATCTTGTGAAGTATACATACATATATGATGTAGTTTTTTACGTAGGTAACTCTCATAGAGGAGTATTTATTTTATACTATTACCCCTATTACATCCTCACCTATCCCCTAAAAGAAAAATGATAATTGCATCTTTTTCTACACTCAAAGTGTTTTGCCATTGGTTAGATTAGATTAAACCATCATTTATACATATCTAATCAATGTTTAACGACGTCCTTGTTTATAAATACATCTTTTTATACCAAATAGTTTATCCAACACGCACTCAACTAATTTGGATACTTGTCTAATAAGTTTGCTAAATGTTTTTAGACCTGTGAGTACTCTTTGCGAAGACAATTAAGTAATTTATAAGCAGCTAATTTGGCATTGGTTTATGCATTAACACTATATAAAGAGAGTAATACATTTAATATAAACATATGTTATAAAATTCAAATTATTGCTACAATACTTGACTTAATTTCGTTTAAATTTTCGGTGATATTAGTTGTGAATGTTTCATTAATTTAAATTTGTTGACGGCAATTATCTTCTAGATACACTTCCTTGTAGATATATTTTAAGATATCATCTTTTAAAATAGTTAATTAAGTCGCCAATACATTCCCAGAAATGTTTTCGTAAATGTTTATCATAACAGACAAGTATACCTAGGTTAATGAAGCTGTTACAATAAAGGAGACTGCTTAAAACAAGGAAAGGTATAGAGTAGTACATGGGTAAGTGATAAACTAGTTTGTAACCAAAGTGACTCCAATGTGTTATAACATATATAGAAACTAACGTAGCTCTAAGTATATAAGTTTCTGCATTATTATCGCTAAAGTAGTATACGAAAGTTTTAACTATAAGAATTACAACCGCTATTGTATTTATACAAAAAAATACAATCGCTATAAATAATGAAACTTGTAGCATATTAAATACCAGCACCATTATAAATACAGCCCAGATAATATTAATTATACATTGGCATACTTTTGGTGATCTTATAACCTTGTCGAATAAAAAAAATATTCCAAACAATATAGGGATATTTATTATATTTGAATCCCAGTTCCAAATTATATATTCAAAGCCAAATGATCCTGTTCTATTTGTTATCGAAACAGCTACTAGCATATTTGCTGAGATTAAGTTGAAAATGCTCCAATGCAGTAAAATTAAATGAAAAGTATTGCGATGGAGCGCATTCTTCAAAATCAAATAAACAAGAAAGGCACTGGGAATAATAGCAAAAAGGGTTAGAACTGAATACGTTAGTGCCGTTGACAGCCATGTTGGGCTTATCTGATGTCGATATTCTGTTTCGTCCTTTGAATAAAGAATATTTAGCCTAAAAAGAAAAATAGATGTATTCTCTAAACAAACTAGTTAGTAATATTTACTTACCACACGTTCATTTTTTTTGAATAACTTCAGTTACTTAGAAAACATTGTATAATAGACGGCTGTGTGCTCCAAAGATGTATAACTTATCTAAATACATATACACATAGAGCAAGAGTCTTTATCCCACGAAAATACACCATAAATCTTCTTCAATATGCATTGCTAACTTGTTAAATTAGTTTTACCATTTGAGTATTTATTAGAATTTATTTAATATATACGTACAATAAAATTAACTGAACACTAAATGAGTGCTGCTATAATTTTGTAAATAATGATAAAACATCTGTAATATATACCTCTATGTCAAGATATAAATATGATACTTGTTTATAAACGGCAAGATGCGATTGTTAAAAATTCGTATAGATTGTTATCAGTGTTGTACGGCTGATAAGAGGATGATAAATTGTTAGAACACCAATGTGATGTAGAACTTTATTATTACAATATTATTACATCATTTTATGAAAAAAAGTATGATGTAGCAATTTTTAATTACGCCCACACAAACTTTAAATTGTGTTCTTTACTGTTACGTATCCCCACAAAGAAAAGTGATAAGTTTACATTTTTATATTCAATATTAGTTACACAGATTAGATTAAATCATTATTTATTTAATATGGACTAGTTGAATAATTGAATATTTTCTTAATCTTTCCTAATTCCTTTGTTTTTAATTCCACAACAAACAATTGATTTTAGTATGAATATATGTAGTTGTAGTGTCTGCTTGGTAGTAATTTCTTATGGTCTCCACATCCGACTTCTAAATAGTGTCAAATTTATAATTCTCTCTTGTATTATTGACACTTAAATCTTCTTATACTTATACTTTCAGTTACATATTATGGCGCATTTATCTATCATACAGAAGATATCAAAGAAACTACAGTTTACTGCACTACTTCACAATCTGCGTCTAAATTTAGAGAAATGGATGATATTCTAAACACGGAACGTTCACAAGTTAGTGAAGATTTTGGTAAGTATTGAAGAGAATCCTTATGTCTTCCGAGAAGAATAAGTAGTATCACGATGTAAGAAAAGCATTGTAAACTGTATTGATTGTCAAGACTACCATGCAACTTTTTCTGTGCAATTTGGGCGTGTAAATGTATTCCACGGCTTCATTACAACATTACTTTACCCTAAATAATGTTGCGTTACTAATTATGTCACAATAACGAATGGCAGCTCAATCTGACTACCAATCTACCGAGACGTTCCACAAAGTCACCGACAAGATTAAAAACCCAGAGCATAAGCACTGTACTATCTATAACCCAGGTAGCACGAAAAAGTTTTTAAAAGGTTAAATAAAGGTTACTGGCAACGTTCAACGTTTATAAACGTTAAAGTAACATTGTATAAACGTTACTCACTAAACGTTATGTAACGTTAAAAAGATATCGTTATATTTGGTTGCTTTGTATTTTTGTAGTTTCATCGTTTTCAGAAACTAAGCTATGGCAATTAAGTGGCGTCAAAATTGTATGTATTGTATTCCTTTATAAACATATTTTTGCATTTCCCAACGTTAATAAAATATTTCTTGTGTAACGTTTACAGAACGTTTATGGAACATTAAATTATAACGTTTTACTTTTGTGACATTAAGACGTTTCCTAAACGTTATATAAACGTTTTTGCTAACGCTTAGGAAACCTTTTGAAAACGTTTTAGAAACGTTACATGCTACCTGGGAACTAGCCACGCTTACCTCTGTAATTGTCAGGGTGCTAGATTGAATTATTGTATAAACTCAATCAATATGATACGAGTTGCCAACCACAGTCTTGTAAAACCATTTGTGCCAAACAAACTAATTTTAGCAACGGAAAATCCTTTTTTCGGCAGATGCCACGTTTTGTATCCATAGCAGAGCTAATTATTAAAATTGCAGGTATTGGAGTCACGTAAATCCTCATTGATTACCTGAAGTACATACACAACTTTCGCACAAATTAAATTAGTGATTTGGTGTATGTACTGGATAAAAAGTCTTCTTTAAAAATCTCATCACAGAAGAAAGCTATTTATATTTGCTGCAAAATGCATTATTCCAGCACGAGCATAATTTTTTTCAAACAAAAATCATTTTGATCCTTCTAATAACACCATTTGATTTTAGAGAGATGCGACTATCGCACCATTTACGTAAATATTGACATTTTGTTGATAATTGCTCATTAGGAAGTGAGATTGGCAGCCTAAAGTCTACATCTGCAGAACAAATTACATATTTAGTTAAAATACAACCCCTTAAAGATGAAATGCGCATTAAAAATATATAAGAAGAATTTCAAAACAAGCGCGCGTATCATAAACAAGTATGTGGGTGGCAGTTTGTATACTGAAGTTATTCATATACCTATTAAAATTTATTTACTTTGCAGGCATTTTAATTACTCTAATATTCAGCTAAAATTTTCGCCAATATTTTCGAGTCTAAGTTGACAACATTTTTATGCTGCTGGTTCGACAATGAAAAGATCTCTCAAAAACATAAAACGATAGTACCCTTGTAGTCACATTAGTCACGATTATAGAACAAAACAGAACATGTTAAGTAAAATTTAGACATATTTTGACCTCTGAGTACTTCTTGTTGTATGGCATATACCTTTTAAATTATTATGGTGTAGTATAATTTCTACAAGTGTACAGCCTACTAAACCAACTATTAACTTATGAATAATTGAAAGGAAGGCTCGTTGCGTCACTGGCTTATCAACCAATTTTTTGACGAAATGAATTTAGTAGACGATCGCGCTCGTGCGAAAGTTGATGATATGTCCAAGACAGCAACTTGTGTAATGTTTACATGTTCGGCGTCTGATACGTTACTGTTGGCATATACTTCGACCACCTATGGGCGACTTGGATGAAGAATGGGCTAGTCGGTGCAAGTCGTTCAGAGTTCAAAGAGAATGCACACCATTCTGCCGTATTTTAAACCAGTGCTGGCTGGTCCAAAAATTATCAACTGGAAATTTGACCATTCATATACATATATCAATCGACTTGCCATTCGCTGTTGGGAGCAAAGTGATTAACAGCGCGGCATCATACAAGGCGATATGATGCTGTCACAAAGCCAATTGAACACAACACGCACACACAAAACTACACCGCGAGAGTTGCAGTGATAGCCAGACAAGCGATACAGTTTACGGAGTGACTGCAACTAAGCACCCACCACATTAAAAAAAAATCAGAATATGAAAAAAAAAACATAAATATATAGCAATTATACTGTTGCTTTCACATAGTGCGTAATTGACTCAACGCTTAGACGTCTGCGTATTTAGAGAAAACAGCATTTGTTGTTGCAAATGGAAGAAACACAACAAAGGTGTTATAAGGAAGAACGTATTTTCTCGACTATTATATCAGTCACCAAAGAAAATTGAGTTAATATCAGGATTCGGAGAAACAGGTTTGATGCCAATTAATAAGCATAAGATCTTAGACAAACTACTTAAAGTTAGAAAACACCTAGCAGTCTAATATTATGGTAAAGCGTGTTTTCAAGAGACCGCTAATTAATGATGGGCGTCCAGCTGCAATGGAAGAAGACACTAAACAAATTTCATGTAGTTTCCATTTCAGACCAAGAAATATTAGAACAAAAAATTAAAAAAAAAAGAAAATTGCGAAATAGTTTCTGAAGAATTCTCAATTTTTATGAGGCAGCGGGGCTGAAACAAACGGGACTGAAAAACTAAACATGATCATTACGTTTTAGTGAATCTGGAAACACAGAAGAATATCAAAACCAAGAAATATGTTGGTGTACTAGTAGCGGTTAAAACTAAAAACGCTCCAGCAAGATATCTAGTATCTGTACATATTCCCAAGTAGAAGATACGACAATAAGTGAAAATTAAATTTTTTAAAATACTAGCAAAGTAGGGCAAAACTATTCAGATAAAAGGCCTGATTTAGTTGATTAATCTTTAGTGTAGATACTCATTTCAATCTATTTGACATAATATTATTTATAAAATATCTCTTCTGTAAGTGATACCATACTTAATTATTTAACTAATATCTACAAATATGTACCTACATACATTTTTAATTAACTTTGTTTATATTATAAATACATTTATAATAAAACTCAAATTTATATAGTATCCAATTATATTTTCTGTGCCGTCATAATAAGATGAAATTGAAATATGATTGGAAAGATATGCCTTATCGTTGAGCGAAATAAAAATAACATCATTTTTTGACTAAATATTTTTAATAACCATTCTTATACTAAAGAAATTCAGCTCCATATATTCGATATAGATTCCAGAAAATCGTTTTTAAGTCGCGCAGTTTTAGTGTTCATTTCGTATGCAGGTTTATCAAGAATAGATTTGCAGGATCTAACATTCTCCCTTTGAAATTTGAAAGTGATTGTCTTCGTTTGAACTGTTAGCAGAGCCTGTTGAATACGTTTTATCGAATCTGATTTCTACGGAACTAGACACATTTCACGAAAATCAGTTCAGCAAAATCAAAGGCAATCGCGAGGCGATCGTTATCTCCAAGGTGGATTTCGTACAATCATTTTGGCATACCTACATCTATTGTAATGTATATTTGTCGGTGCTTATAGATATTTTGATTTTATATTAACATTTCCAGAAGCATTTGAGTTCGTATCTCTTTAATTTTGCTTAATCACTGACATTTTCAAAAGCACGTTTAAGTGTTTAAGCACGCAGACCACATCGGTATATCTACAGAATAAAAAAAAGGATTTGAATGTTTGTTTACTTGTAGAATAAAATTAAAAAACAAAACTAAAATATTTTGGAAAATTTATAGTTTGCTAACTATTCGCTAACTTGGCGTGTTTAAACTGGCAAAATTTTGTTCAGGTATCAAAATAAAAATATAACCAAAGAATAAATCGATATAGTTTATTAAGAAATCATGTTCTAAAGTTGGCTACATTTTAGTTCTTGCAACGTTACAAATTAATCGTTTTCTGAAGTAGAAAAGATGAAATGTAGTTTTATTGTAATGCATTAGTTCCGTTTGATTGGATGCAATATAAAATTCCTTTTTAGTTGCTTTCGACGAAATGAGTAATATATTTTTGTAATTAATATACATATATGTACATCTATACATATGCACTCTATATTAAACTGCAGTCTTAAAAATAAACTACATTTGTTAGTTGTCACAAAACAAAGTGCCTTTTATTCACTCTAGCTATCAAGGGTTGCTATATCATCTTTGTTTAATGTTGTAATATCAGAACCTTTTCGTGAAAAGTGTACATTAAGGTACTGAATTTGATTGCCAAAAATCTGGTAAAAGTACCTTCTAATCGGGGGATCGTAGCAGACAAGTAGTACCAGATTAATTAAGCCATTACTATAAAAACCGACATCTAATAATACTCTCACCATTACTGCTGCTATGTGGCTTTTACGTACAAAATGACGATAAAACCACTGCAGCGCATTTGAAATAATAAAAATTGAAGCAATAATGTATCTCAGTTTGTAAGATTCTTCGTCAGAACCGCGAATACAGCTTACAATAGATTTTATAAGTAAATGTAGCGGAGAAACTAGTTTCAGAATAGCCATTCCGAATATAATCGGAACACAAATTGTATACATCCTTAAAATAAATGCAACTATTTCGATTACTATTAGTATTACAACAATAATAGAAATAATATAAATAGTGTATTTGCAAAATGTTTCCGATCTTATAAACTTATCGTAAATAAAGAACGATGTGTAAATAATTGGAATGCATCTAACAGTTGCGTCTATAAACACCAAGCAGTCATCTACTGTAAATGATCTATTAATTTCTGGTATTACTGATAAATAAAATAATATGATAAGCAGAATTAGGTTACATATAGTACAGTGAAAAATTACGAAATGTAAATTGCTTCTGTGCAATACATTCTTAAGTATCAAATATAAGAGAACAATGTTAGGAAACACATTTAATGAAGCCCATATTAAATTTAGGATCTGACTGGTAACTAGACTATCGGCAGGTATATATGGCTCATATGTCATATTGAGCACCGTGTTGTCGCTGTCGTTGTTGAAATCTGGATATTCAAACTCATCCATCCTAGTATTTTCTGTAAAAAAGTAGCATACTATATTTTCGCAATTTTAACAACCTAAAAGCTAATGAATGAATGAACGCAAATAATATTCTCTTGTTAAATAGTTCTGTTATATATTGCGCTCTAAAAAGTCGAATAGTTCTCTTTTTAAATGGTGGGAGAGGGGGGGGGGGGATAGGGGTCGAGTGACACCTCATTTTAAAAAGCTCACTGAGTATTTAATATCATGCTCCCAAAACCTGTCTATTAAACCGATTATACATATATCCTTGAGCGAATGTATGTATTAATTTACCCGTATATTAAATACACCTCACTTTTCTACACTTCTTACTGACTAGAAATTTCGAAAAACTACGGAGGTGTAATGACAAAAGGATCTTGTTTTCAAGTTTCTTTGAAACATAATAGAATGTATTCTATCCTCCAATGACATACCATGATGGCTTCAAATACGTCCTCATCCTGCCCAAACCTCAAAGCACATGTTCGCAATTCGGCAGCTGTTCTAATAATTGTTAAAATAACAGTTTTGACAGTTACAACTATTAAAATATTTCCAACAACATGCTGTTAAACTTTAACTGTAATATTTTGTACTGATAAAATAGTTATTTCAACTATCTTCCAAATTGTAAAAAAACAGTAGTTTCCACAATGTGTGTTAATATATTTTCGAATATCTGTTCAACTGCAAAGATATATTTGGTAGTTGTAATTGTTCAAATATTCCTAAATAAAGTAGGTATCAAACTACTTTAAAAGTGATTGTCTGACTCCGTTCAATTTTGATGATTATAACTAATTTTATAAAAGTAATCATAATTACTATATTATCGTAATAAATATTTTTATGAACAGTAGTAAGTAAAGTATATAGACATCTTATATATTTAATGTTGATGTTAAATGGTGTTTATTGTAAGTTGATTATACATATATCTAATTTGTTCTAAATACCACAGCCTACCTTTCTGATTAACAACACTATATTCTCAATCCAATAAGAACTTTCAAAGCTGTTTGTTACAAAAAGATTTAGGTACACTAATTTTCAAAGTATACGACACATATTTTGCAATAGAGTAACTAATAGATGTGGATTATGCACTTCATTGAAAGAAGACTACTAACAGAATTAATTGGATTATGTGAGTTATGTTGCTTTATCTAATTTGGTTTAAAAACAGCAATGCATGTGACTAGCATCTACAAAATATGTTTTGAACACTAATTATCATTTTATTGCGGTCAAGTTAAATTAAGTACGCCAACGTAAATTTGAGCGGACGCCCCTTTTATTATACAGTTACAGTAACATTTTGAATCCACGTCATTAACATAGTATACGTGCTTCAGACTTCAAACGAAAGTTAATAAACACCTGAATTTTAGATTGTGATTAACTATTAGATCTACTTTAATCAGCGTTACATTTCGATTCCGTTATGACTAAAACAGGTGAGTTACGGTTGTGTATTTCTGTAAGAGAAGTAGGGTCAATTATAATCACAACTATAACAATTTTATTCTAAGGTCGTACGTTTTAAACATATATGACGGCACATGACACATTTTACAGTGTATGTACACCGATGATAAGTAAGTATTCAATTGCTACCATGATAGAGAAGAAAAGCACCTTTACGCCTGTATAGTACTATCATCATTTATGACAATTCACGTTTTTCATAATTTAGCTTTCTTTAATAATATTAATCATTAAAAAAATGTTATTAATTGCACCAAGTGTTTGTTCAACTATCAAAGTCGTTGGCTATAGTTCAACTGACATATAAATTAGTACCCTCTATAAATAAAATGGAATATCCTTTATGATAAAACTAATGACATGGTTAGCCTTGAGTTAAACCAAATATAGAAATTGCGGTAAAAACTAAAACAATGAGAATATATTTCGCATGTCACATGGTACATTTTTAATTAAATTCATTTATTAACATACACGCAAAGTGCAAAATTAGCTACCAAATTGATGATCATTCTAACACTGCATATTGACTGTCACCTGTTTTAAATGAATAAAATTGTTTACTCTCAAAATTCACGTCAAAGTCAGAAAATAAAACTGTTAACTAGAAACTATTTCAACCAATAGATCACCGTTGATGGGGAGGTGCTAGCGAGAAAGAGATTTGAAAGTTAATCAAGAAGAAAACCGCCGAAAATACCAAAATTAAAACGACCAAGAATATAAAGAGTGCGTCAAAATGGAATACAAAGAAGCGAGATTAACTCGCGATTGTAAAAAAAGAAAAGAACTGCAGAAAATACAAGAAAAATAAAGGGTAGTGTTGTTGCTTTTGCTCCAAAAGAATGTAAAAATCTATCGAAGCTCTGGAACAAAAGTACGGCTGAAAAGCTTAAAAAAAGTTTTTTAACATTGTCGCTAAAGAAATAGCGTGGCGTGATAATGAAGGTGCGTTTGCATCAATTTATCATATTATGAAAGGAACTGAAATATGCTAGAAACTTTGCTCCTTCTCTTCACAAACTTTATTACTTATTAAGCATACCCTATAGGTACCCAAAATCCCTACTTTTTGAGGTATTTGCGTTTGTATAATTCAAAAACGTAATTTAAATTTGATTTTAATTTGTTGACTGAAGAGATATTAAGCAAATATTGATGTTTAACTAAGAAATAATAAAGAACTTATATCACAAATCTCTGACATGAACTAGGTTGAAGTTTCGACATGACTTTTACTGCTGTTTGTATCAGTTACTTATAATAACAAATTTTTGTCGAGAAGAATTAATTGATGTGGTTTTTGTGCTGAGAGAAACTGATAAGAGTATTACATTACCTGGTAGACAACAACCAAGAACTGAAGGTGAATATGAATTTAGTATCACTGAAAATCCATGTATCAGCACTAGAGAGATTTCTAGATGTTTGCTTGGAATTATAATAAAAGGGTTGAATTTTGAAGACGAAGCAGTGCTGCACTACAAATAAACGTAATTTCCATTATTATTCAACCTCCTATCGGTGCCACTTTCTCACCCAAAAGCAAATAAGGTGGTCGTTGAATGTTTGGGGTGCTATTCTTAGGAGTTGTGTTATTCCATCCTACTTTTTCGAGAAGAAATTAAATAAGGAAACGTATTTGGACTTTATGGAAAACCATTTGCAGGAATTGTTAGAAGAGGTACCATTGAACAGTCTTCAAAGAACGTATATTTTACATAATGGCGTTCCCATATACCATCATTTCCTAATAAAGGAACATTTAAGTAATAAATTCTCAAAAAGATAGATTAGACGCCCCATTAATTGGATCCTAGATCTCCAAACTTGACTTCTTATGAGATTATACAGAAAATTAAGTTTATAAAACACCTCCTACCAGAAAAGAAGATATGAAATAGAGATTTATACATTTAAAAATCGCCTACAGTTATTCATCCACAACAACGGAGACTATTTTGTAAAACAATTTTCACATAAGTCAATCATAGTCAACTCGCAAAGAGTGTATTTTCACTCATCTTTGAGTTAGAATAAATAATAAAGTTCGTGAAGAGATGAATTTACTACAGTAATAAATTATAAGGTGTTCCATTTAAAATATGTAAGAAGATAAATATTTCGAGTTTTGATTCGACCTGTATATAAATATTCCGAAAAGTCAATAATTTTTGACGGACCAGACTACATTATAAATGTTTCTAGCTTTTCTTCTAATTTTATTTAGAAGCTCTAATACGGTAGAGCGTGTTAATTTTGCTATTCGATTCATGCAAAACATCTCATATCGTTTAAAGTAAACTGAAGAACATCCCAAAACCGAATCAAATAATTGTAAGACTGCGATGAATTGTCAACAGTAAAAATATACAAGCTGTTCCATTTAAAATAAACTAAGTTTAGTTCATCCTGTCACTCTGATCCTTAAAAATATATTTAGCATTTGGCCTACTTGAAATAAAGGGTATAATCTTAAAAACGAGTTTGATTTTATGTTTCAATTGTAGATAAATATATATTTCAACTTTCTCGCCTTTAAGTAAAACTTTACATAAGAAATAGACATAAACCTACTTATCTCTTCTATTCATATTCGATAAATAATAAACTAATGAAGTCAATCAACTATCCTAAAGTAGTTTGTTACGAAGTTACAGCTGCTTGATTGTTTCCAGATTTTTTTGTTCAAAAGTAAATTTTACAGAAAACAGAATTCTTTGAAATCACAATAAATCTACAAAGCGATCTCCACTGGGAGCAATACACTGCTAAGATCGTAGCATTGTGGACTGCCTTATGTGGTAAAAAATTCCTGATGTATTCCGAATTTCCTGACATCCGCCTTTTAGTATTTGTCGAAGATACTCAATGTCTTCAATGGGAGTAGAACACACGCCAAGTTTTAGGTGACCCCATGACTAAAAATTAACAGGATTTTGTTCGTAAATCATGCAAGTTACATTACAAGTCCATCAAAACCGATTAATCTTCCAGGCTATGCTACGTTTAAAAATTTGCCTATGTAAATGAAGTGTACCGTCATGCGTGTCTTCTAATATCTAGTGGAATAATTTTTGCAAACTAGGTAACTCATTTTCTTAAAAACGCTGATAATTTTGGCCAAGAAACAATCAAGGTGTCGTGGATCATTTAATGAAAATTTCTGTTGATACTTGGAATTAATAATGGCACGATTGTTTTCGTCTTGCTGCTGACGTGAATTCTAGAAATTGACGTCACTATCTCTTGCAAAGCTAGCTTCAACAGTGAAGAGCACAATTACAAAAAGTGTTGATCAGCGAGGCATATTTGTAACAGTCAAGCAAAGAAATTTGTATGAATATCATCGGCAAGTTTAAATTATTCATTGAACGACTGAATTGTCTATCTTGGCTCTATACGCCACACCGATATCAAAATGCATCAATATTAAAATTTGAGAATGCCTCATCGTTCAATAATTTGGCTGACTGTTTGTCAGAACTTATGTGTGACCTCGTTCTGATGGTAGCGTTTCTCCAATTGAATTATGTGTAAGTGAAGGACAGTTCACTGACTATACACGTTGACTATAATTAATAACTGGCCAAAAACTTCGCCCGTGTACACTTATCTTAAGATGGTTGACCATTTTGTGTCTTGGAACTAAATGTAGAGGTCTTTAAATGAACAACAGAAAAGCAAAAACTTTTATTATATTTCATAGAATACAATCCTGTGCAATAATGAACACCTGCCAATCCAGGTATTGTATATCCTATGCTTACTATACGCGGTTATTCCTACGTTTAAACATATATTCTAAAATTATGACACTATAATTACATGATAAATTAATTTAAAACCTGTTGTGTTCCACTGTTTCCTAATAATTAGAACGCTTTGCAACACATGCAGGAAAAGCTTCAATTTATTTATGCAATTGATAGTTACTTCTAGTAGTTAGCCATACTAACATTTTTTGTTTGTGACCAAAACTGTGACCTGAGATAGATGAAATAACGTTCTCCGCAGTAGTATGGGTTGCATATATTGAAGTAATAACGTTGAATAAACGGAATAGGTAGCAGGACTGTGGATGAAAATTGCAGATACTAAAGAAATTATACAAAATATATTTTAATAAAATAATGATAATATGTAAGATTTATAAGTAATGTTTAATAACAATGTATGTTTAGCATGTTTACAATTCTTGTATGATTTGAAATATAATAAGGATATCATACGTTATTGGTTTTATCCTCCGCCTCGGTTGTAATATTTTCGACATCCTTAGGCTTCGTACTAGTATATTGTACAGCAAAACTGTCATGTTTGTACCCAAATAACTGGTAAAATTTGTATTTTAGATCTTCGTCAAAGCTTGTTAACAAGAAGAGGTTAGTTAACCCGGAGGTTAAACTTACAAATATAGCGATAAAATATAAGTTGCCACTTATAGTTTGAGAAACGAAGTACCTGCTTAGTAAATATAAAGGTACAGTAAAATTACTTAAAATAGAGTAAGTGGATAGAGCTAGTCTTAATGAGTATTGCTCTTCTCGAGATGCTTGACAGCAGTATATTATACTCTTAATATTTAATATTATTAAAGATAAATTTCCAATTACTATAGCACTTACCACAGTTAAAAATTCTGATGTGTAAGCGAACGTTATACAAACTACTGTAAGAACAACATTGATTAAGGTTGATATCCAAATATTATATATACTGTATATACACGTTTTTCTTGAATTTATAAATAGATCAAAGAGAAGAAAAGTAGCAAATATAACAGGTGCAGTTGAGATAATCCAATATGCAACTTCCATAATAATTGACATATAACAAGATATGTACGATCCTGGTACCGTTGCAGTGTATACTCTATTTAGTATTTGAAAAACATTTGCAAGACTCCAGTTACCAAGTATACAGTAAAAATTAGATTGATGTAATTTGTGTTTTATTAAAATATATATTAGAAGTAGATTTGGTGCTGCACAGATTATAAGCCATATTAACAATACAATCTGGCTGTTCGTCAGTGTTGTTTGTGTTGTGAAGTATGCTGTTCGATTCGAATATACGTTCAAATTTAAGCACTCTAGGTAAGACATCTTGCTATTCTGGAACATTTAAAAACAATAATGAATATACTGATAACGGTGTTCTATGGAGAATTGTAAAAAATGTTTGCATGGGCCAGTATAATATGTATATGCTATAAATAATATAATGTAAAAGGAAGGTATCTAGGATTTTTAAAATATTGTCATTGGATGAAAATATTTGATGTATGATTTAGGAGGTTCCAGGGGACCTGTGGGAGAGGTACGGTTTCTAAAAATAATATTGGAGCAAACCAAATTCCGGTATCTTTTATCGAAAGAATAAAATTTTTACTTCAATAGGATTATATAAAATTAGCGATTTACAGTTGTTTAACTTTCATAGTGAAAGCTGCGCTCAGATATATATTAGCAGAAATATCGAGATAAAGAGTAGAAATGTGGAGTGCTTTGGTTTCTATGCTGCGTTGTAAATACCTCTTAAAAACGTAAACATTTTCTATGAATTCCGAAGGAATCACAAGTTATGCTATCAAAGTTTGCTCTATGGTTATACAACTGGATACGATTTATGAACACACGCTGTATAACTTAAATGTATTAACGTAGTGCAATGATACTGGGTAAAGTAGTATTACTGAACCAGTATGTGCTAGGAAAGCAATACAGCACTATTAGACAGGAATACATTAATACTGGGAGTACGCTAGTCCTTGAGTCGTACGTATCACAGCAGTACGATGACGCATGGAGTCCGCCAGGTACTGTAAGGAACATCCATTCCGACTCAATTTGTCTTCACAGTTCTTCAATGTTAGCCGCGAGAACTTGAGAATAACCGGTAATATTGCAGACATATTAGATCGGATTGTGATCTAGAGAGCAAGCTGGCTAGTTATTGTAGCTATTGTTCACCAAAGAATACGTTTATATTTCGCATTTTGAAATATACGACGTGTGCTCGTAAATTCTGTCCAGCAGCGCATTTTTCATGATGATTTTTACCTTTTATAACTTCAAACAGGTTGGAATTTATTGAACCGCAACTGCAAGTTTATGTAGTAAATAATATGGCATGCTTTTGCTATAGACATTTACAAATGTAGAAAACAAAATTAAGGAATAATCAGTCGCGGTTGTCAGGGTCTATCGTTAAAATTAAACACGTTATTATCACATATTAAAGTGACTATCAACCAAGCTAACCGGAATTACAGTTGAGTTGGATACTGTTTACGTCGGCTGCGCTCCATGATTTGTCAATATGAAACTACAGGCAGTGCAATCTAAATGTAACGCACACCTTATTGCATTTTTGATGAAAATTGCGTACGATATATACATTTTGTTTTAAAGCAAAAATATGTTGGTATGAAGTTATTCAAGATTTTGTTAAAGCAATTAAACTGAAATATGATACAAAAGAATAGTCAGGATAGTTGATTGGTATCAAATGGATTTGCAAAATACTCGGTGTACTTTGGAAGATTACTTGATAACTAAAAACAAAAGTTTAAAATAAAGATCAACTAGAATTTAGGTAACAAGTGTCTAAAAACGTTCCCCTTTTTGCTCCAGACATTTTATTGCTCTCTACACTGTGGTATTGCTCCTTGCTTGCGTAATTTCTGCGTAATTGTCTGAAGAGTAAGTATAACTCTTTCTATCAGTTGTCTTTTACGAATGAGTTCTAAATATATTAAATACTATTGGCTTTCAGCATAGGGAATGCTGAACAGATGTGAAGTACAATAAAATTCAATTATAATTATTTCAAAATAATTACTAACCACGTTAACTCGAAAAAGTTTAAATTTAAATTATTTAAAGGTGCAGTCATTATTAAATTTCTTGTCTCAGATTTTTGTATTGCAACGTTTTTTAGTTTTTCTATAAGAATTACTTGTATAAAGGGTAAAGATCTTATTAATATTAATTTAATTTTCTATTCCTAAGACTGTCTATATTTTTATGTGATTAATTTGAATTTAAAACACCATCATTGCGTGACATATTTTGCTAATATATTTTATATGGTTAGTCAGCTGCTATTCAACTACTGTAAATTACCGGCCGTAGTTTTGTGAATTGTTATATACGAAGATTTTTTACGATTTCAAATTAGCCATGCATTTTTTTATATTTTCCCTGAAGAATATTAATACGCTGTCCGTTGTGTGAGATCCAGTTTTTGCTGGTCTGTACTTGGCAGCTTTTCTTCTAAAGTGTATTAAATTGACGTGCCTTGTCGCAATTTTTTGACCTATAAGAAGGGAAAGCTGCAAAAACTGCTTGACCCTTAATTTGAATAAAGCGTCTGTGGCTGAAACTAATATAATATGTGCGAATATGTGTATACTATCAGTATACGAATAATTATAGCAGTTTTCTCTAAAATCAAGTATACAGATTGTATTCAAAGTTAAACTCAGCTAGATACATTATAGATATAGTTTACACGCGGTGTTTTTTGCGCGAATAGCAGAATAGAAAAGGTTATATTAGATTAAGATTATATATGTATATATTAAAGATATTACAAAATCCTTTGTATACGGATACCAGATTATATTGATAGTATGTTTGCTTTAGTTTCAATTATTTATATCAATTTATATTAACAAACTAAATTTTTAGCTTCGCCCAAAAAGTATTATAACGTTTAAATCAATGTAGTAGAACTAATATATTTATATATATTATTCGGACAAGCATGTAGCAAATAAAAATATAACTTAAGTCCAACGCTTATTAGCACTACAGCCAAATAGCAGTAGAAGATGTTAATAAATTTAAATTCAATATAACGTTATAATGTCAAGATTAGTGCGTTTCTTATCAAATGATTAATATCGAACACTTTTTCGTTCAGGTCAGGGTTGTGGATTAAGATTAATATTTGTTATCAGCTATCGTCTGTATACATATATTTTTATCTAAGTTATTAGTATACAGAGCTTCACTTAAGTAGAAGTGATCCAATAAATGTTAGAATAATAAAATTTAAATTTTTCTATATATACATATGTAACTACATATATTTTTTCAAAGACTGAAAAGTTTTTTTGAAGAAATGCTATTCTCTAATTTTGCTAATTTCCAAAATATCGATGTCTAAAGTTTCCAAAAATAAATTGTGCAAATGAGATCTGACGTTCCGAAAGTTGCGGATAAAAAGGATCCTCAGTTCGAACCAGAGTAACTGTTAAGGGAATTAAAAAAATAGAAAACTTTTAAGGATTAGACAAGTGCTTTGTGTAAATGTATTGACTTTGTCTTATGTCGATTCGGTAAATACACTGCTGAAATAAAACTTTCCACATCTCTTTTAATTTCCAAGAAAATTGCTTGACAATCAAAAAATCAAAACGCTGCTTAAACTGTGTTAGTTGAAATTCATTCTGTGACGAGGACTAAACTAAAAGTCTACTAAATATTCATTTTCTGTAAAATCAAACTCACAGAATATACAATTACAGCACATATGGAATTTGTCAACTTTCAATATATCGTTTGATATTGCGCTTTAAAAACTAGTATTGTCAAGCACATCAAGTGCATATACCTAAGTGTTTAAAACTGTAATTTTGACAGCTGTAACATCGCTCGATGGATGTAGTAGTGGTTCGTAAACCGACTGGTTTAAAAGCTCGCCTAGAAACTACAATTTCCTATCTTCTAGTTCCTATCTATTATAACCTATGACATTAAAGTTTGATTGTGTTGATATATGATACTGATTAAGCATAATATTCGTTTCAAATTAGACTAGCTTTCGATATTCTGCAAATTTCAACATTACAGCAACATTCAAGCTATATAGCAAAATAAGAAATATGAACATTTAGAATCATTGGAAGCAAGTTTCGCTCGTTTTTTCCATAATATAGTTTAAAAAAATAATACTTACTGATTCAGAAATCTCCAAATAATGATAATCAGGTAGCAAGCGTGAACAGATTTTATAGAAAAAAATCGACTACAATAAACGTAATTTTT
This sequence comes from Holotrichia oblita, assembly GCA_023690525.1. Classification (NCBI taxonomy): domain Eukaryota; kingdom Metazoa; phylum Arthropoda; class Insecta; order Coleoptera; family Scarabaeidae; genus Holotrichia; species Holotrichia oblita. The sequence continues at coordinate 54,449,959 of CM043019.1, read as the reverse complement.
TGGATATTCACAACAGCTTATTAAATTTGCATTTGTTGGCGCTGTTATGTTTATTAAATTCATGTGCGCAATGTTAAATAAAAAATATTGACATCAAGAAAACCGTTTCAAGTTTATCATCTATTAGATAATATGGCATTTGCGATGAATCGTAATTTATTCGTATAAACAATATAAACGGACTAGCGATATTTATAGCCTTAAGAATTACCGCACAAGATATTTTAGAAAATCATGTCAATTGCTTCGTAGCATAGAGTAATGACGCTGATATTCGTAGTCTTCTTATTACCCGCAAATGAAGTAATAAGTACATAAACATTAGATTAAAGATACTAAAGGCGTCAGTATCCTATTAGTAATCTTTATAAGAGACTGAAAATATAGAAACGTCTTTATAGCATCATTGACAATATAAAATCGATGAAATGAGATAAGAAATTATATGTATTTTGTTCAAAACAATACACACTCATTGAGTTACCAAATAGTAATTCAATTGAATTGTCACATAACGAAATAATTTATTTTGTCATTTTACAAATATCGTTACTAGACTCTAATCTTGTGCCACATGGTAATAAAGGTGATTGTCATACTCGCATTTTTTTAAGAAACTTTGTTTGGAATTTATAAGACTACCAGAATGGCTACTTATTCTCCTAAAAGAACTCCTTTTCGAACTTGAATTACCCCATAGACAAATTCGATAAATTGAATGTAATTTACACCATTAAATGCAACACAAGTCAACTAGCCATCAATACTCACTCCATTCATGGATCTACAATCAGATAGGAGTGACCCCACAAATTTTGCTGGTAAATTATATACAGCGTAGGTATAATGAGCGATGCAGATAGTTTTGTGTCTGTAATAAATAGGTAATTCACTAAAGAAAGCCTTTTGGAGGTACTGAAAACCCCATAATCACACTGAGACATCGTTCACGAGTACATCCTGCATAATCGGAACTCATGAACATAAGTTGGTGTTTAAGTAGTAGTAGTAAATGAGTATAGCTTACGTTTACGAGCAGAGCGCTACAAGTTTGAAATACAGGGGGTGCACTCATAAATGCTTCTTGTAAATGTACAAGTAGTGTGTAAGAAATTTCAACTGCCAATATACTTTTCAAGAACGTTTTTACTTTTCTATAATCATCTGTATTTGCGTTTTATACGCTGTCGACAATGTATCTATTCTTGAAACAGAGCACGCAATTAAATTGATTTTAGGCAGCCATTTGGATATTATTGTTCGGACATAGAAACAGCAATATTTTCAGCTGAAGAAAATAAATATATTTCGCACAATGTATTAATTTTAACTTTTTTTTTATATACAAAACGAATCGTAGATTTGAATTCACGTCAGTTGTCACTTCTCAACTTCTCAAAAACAATAAAATCTGTCATAATACTGAACATGATAGATTTTAGAGAGTTTCGTACAAAAAATGTGATTATTAGTACCAGTGACGTATAGCCACAAATTTATGTTTTCTTTTTTTCGTATGCTGATGCTACTATATAATTGTAATCATATACATTATATAATACATAATGTTCTTCATACAATGAAAACCTTTTTCAGTTATTGTTTGTTTCTACTATTCTTTGTTACATATTTTATCCAAAAAATTATTTGTCCTAAACATTCAATATTACAACCCATGTAGCATAAAATATTTATAAAATATTATTTAGCAATGTTTATTACATATTGAAAGTGACAGATTTTTATTTATTAAACAAATATTTGTTTTAATATTACATAAACATAAGTATAATATAAATAATATATTACACTTATATATTTACCTAATATGAATATAAAATATATATAATATATATATAAATCTGTCACATTAAATATGTAATAAACATTACTGACATATATAGTACAAATATTACTGATAATATATTTGATAAATCAGCAAAATTTAAATTTGCCGCAATTAATTTTAGTAACTTCAACATAACGTTATCAAAATACCTGTTAATGTGATATGTGATACAGAATCAGATAATTTGATCCCCTAATGTTGAGTCTTATTATCTATCATTAAATTAGTATCAGTATCCGCGTCAACATTATTTTGATCTAACAGTTGCATAAATTTTCCACCAGACTGCTTGATAAAACGATATTTATTACAATACCTCGAGTTACTGCAATTCGATACCTTCGACATCTTGGACTTATTTCCAACAAGTAAAAAGTACTTCTGGGCACTCTACAAACACAAACACTATCTATCGTATGAAATAACACAGTCACAACGTATTAACAATACTTCATATACTTTTAACGTGGTAATTATGTCTGCTTTTGATTCAGATCACGCCATTTCAGGTCCATTACGCCAAAACGCGTTAAAAGTGTTGTAAGCAGTTCCATTCATATCGTATGCACATGCCGCGCATGCGATCATTGACTGTTACCTATTACCGGTGTAGGAAATATAGAATGTAGTTATTTACATAAATTAGAGTGCGGTAGATCTCGTCTTCGGTTCTTACCTAAAAACTAGTTGTGTTGCAAATGACCAAACACACATTTGTATTATTTTTTTAACCGAGAAAATGTAAGCAAAAATCAGACATATTTTACATTGCAAGTAATTGTGAAATCAGAAAAAAAAACGTGCAATGCGCGTTAATAAATTAAGTAAATTCACATTTTAGGCAACAAAGATCGATAGACACTTTTTTTTCATCGAAGAATCAGAAGAAAGAAGTAACTAAATCAAAATTACAACAAGTAATTTATTATTAAGTTGACAAAAAGTGTTCAAAATATTTCCTACACATTACAAAACTAAATACAAAATTAACGATATGAATTTGTACTACAAAAAAATATATTGTACTTTAATATTTATGTAATAAATATTTTAAAATATAAAATGTGAATCTGCAATTTAATATATATGATATATTTGAATTATCGATGCAAAAATATATACGTAAATATATAATTTTATAATATTTATGTTATAAATGTTTCACAATATTGTAAATAAATAGGAAATACTATATTTAAAACATATATATATATATTCATATACATATTTCTAAATATATATTTATATATAACGTGCTATATGTTGGAAATATTTAGCAAAGATACAAGATTTAATCAAGATGCATATAATATATTGAATAAATATTATATGCTACATGGGAAGGCTTTATTACAAAGTCTACATCTAATTAAAACTGTATATTATTATAATTTGACGGTGTATAAGGTAATTTAATGTTATATAGTATTTAAAATCAGTATGAAATAAAGATCAGTACTTCACAATACATTTTAATGTAATTTGATGTTGTTTATTCCTAAACCCAGATAAAAACACGGGGATTAATTATAGCTCTCCGTCAGAGTTACTACGCTTTAAAAATTATGCCTTATTTCCAATGAAGTATACAATGAGAGTCAAAAAGACTGATTTAGTTGGTAACCTTATTACAGGACATTTTAACTTTTTTAATTGATAATATATATTTCGGAACTGTTAGCTAATGTTATTTGTATTCAAGTCGAATGATTCAGTAGCGTGGTTGTATGCATATATTTTTTTGTGTGATTATTATTTTACTGTCTTTCAAAAAGCCGTGTTTATCAACACCAGAAGTAACGATTTTACAAGACACTTTCATCGTGGTTCCTTTCCTGTTGAAATGGAAACCTAGATGAACATGGTCGGTGGAATTATTCGTCAGAGGCATGTTAAAATAAATTTGTGAATATTTATCTCGAGTATTAAATTGCTGTTTTCATTCAACATGAACATAAATGATCATTGCACCTTTTCTTGAGACTGGCAGTGTATGTAAACGTAAACTTCCTGGACGGCCTAAATTCACAACACCCGAAGTTGTTGCAAATGTGCAAGAGCATATTGTTCCCACAAAATAAATTCGTCAGTTATCTCAACAGGTTGGTAAGTATACTTTCTTATTTAGGATTAATTTACACCACAATTATTCGAATTCTTTTTGACAGGTACCTCTTACAGTACTTGCGCACGGTTTTAAAAATGGAACAAGATACGAAACCATACAAGATATCTCTGGCGCATGAATTAGGTCTACAAAATTTTAATGTTAGACTACATTATTGTCACTATTTTCTAGAGCACCTAAATGACAATTCTATTTCGGATAAAATATTTTTTACTGTCGAAGGTTGGTTATCAGTAGCCAAAATTATCGAACATGGGCTGCGGCAAATCCCCATGTAATACCAGAAAAGGATATGCATCCTTTAAAACCAGGTGTTTGAGTTGCGATTTCAAGAGCACGTATTATTGGTCCGATATTTTTTGATACAAGAATAAATGGTCACCGTATAACTTAATGCGTCAAAAATTACATGCAAAGGGCAAAGAGTGTATTGTCGTAAAACCCAGTAAATTTATTTTTGCGTATTTTGATAACCAGTAAACAAACCAGCTTGTACAATAAATGTAAAAAATTTCACTCTCAAGCGGAGACTCATGCACTTTCCGGACTTCAGGGAACTCAGTATTTTTACCTGTGTATAAACCAGTATACATCAAGGATAAGATGCTCGTTTTTCTACCACCTTGTTTGGAGAATTAGTAGGGTCATAACTTGATAAGAAAATGTACTAGCATTAGATAATAAAGTTAATAATACATGTACAAAATAAACATTTGAAATACAGTACTACAATTTTAAAAGAGACTCTGGAAGAATTTCATATCGTAATAACTAGTCCCATAGTTGTTCCTAATTTAAGCAAATAAATAGTGCGACTACGAGGGTCATAAGCTATAAGCATAGATCTAATTTGTGTTAATTATGGTATGAAGAAAAGGGTATAGTAGTAGTTTCTTTCTTATTATTTTTTAAATAGACTTTCAAACGATTAATTATCTCTTAAGAGTATACTAGTAGTAAATATAATTTAGAAAATGTTCTTCTTGGTTTTCAAGATAAAATAAAACAAATTTAAATTTCTCTTGTTTATTTCTAGCAGAGACACATGTAGAACATTTTTCTTGTGTTTTGCATACTAACACGTATTATATACATACGTATACATTCCCTTTTATATAGATCATGTTTATGGATTTTCTTTTATATAGATCATGTTTATGGATTTTCTTTTAAATAAAGTAATTTGCGAACGTATGCCTTAGTTTCATGGTCAAAACATATGAATAAAATTAAATTTACGATGCTTGTTCCATACAGAATTACTATACACACATCCACAATAATCAGGTTAAACAGAGCAAAATAGTGGAATCCCACCTCTGAAAGCCAAAGCAAAAAACTACTAATTATTGTTATACTAGCCAAGAGTGCTCTAAAATTACGATTGTGTTTATCTATAATTTTAGCGAATAAAATTGTTAAACATGCAAGGTTAATTGCACCAGTTAAGGATAGCTTGATATACTGATCAAAATCATAATACTGTATGGCTAGCACTGCAGAAATTACAGAAGCTACAGCCAATATCCAGATTATCAAAAGAAAGGTTTGACAACGTTTCATGCTACTTAGAATATTATTCGAAAGAATTATAAGAGCATGCATTTCCGAAAGGTTAATGAATATTATCCCGATTGTGTGAAAGTATGCTGATGTCCAGTATGGTATATGTTGGCTAGGGACAACACCGAAGTAAAGCCAAACTCCAATATATATTAAATTACTAAGGCACCAAAACAAGACGATGAAACATATGGGTTGAGATGTTTTCCGTTTGAATATAAATACCAAGAGAATATTAGCAAGAACACACACTGAACTCCAAACAATGTGCAGTATTTCACGAACATCGAAACTGTAATCTTGTAATTCGAACGTATCCTTTGTTGAAGTTATATTTATATATTCTGGAAAGCTGACGACTTCCTGTGCAATATTGTCTGTATCCATAGTAAAGATTGCCACTTTTCTCACTCTAAGTATGAAAGTCTAAGTATGATGATGGATATCTAGAACAATTATGTAGACATATATTAGATAGCTTTGATGAAGTTACTGCGCCATTTATGTTAGTTTAACTTTTGATTTTGGATAGCACAAACTGGAATTATCAACACTTCAAAAGGTTCCATTGCATGCTGTTATATTTACACTATTAGAATAGGTATGTAAGTTTGAAAAGCAATCTAAGTTTACTGATTTGACTAACTAAATGCTCTCCATACTAAATCTATGAAAAAAATTATTTATTAAAGTAGTGACTATATAACTCTCATATACGCAAATTACTATTATTTTCATGGAATACTGCAAAGAAAAAATTTGACTTCTTGCCACGAATGCAAGCAATGATTATTTGTTTTCATTATTTTTCCTGATTTAATAGAATAAAAATAATTTTCAAGAAAAGTGAGGAAATAGTTTTGAGCACTACTTATTATTTATTCAATGTTACTAACTTCATTGCTAAACATCTCTTACATGCATTCATACTGTTCATTTAGATACTTATATGAAAACTAACTGTTACAAAGCTAATAAAAGATGAACGCAAACACTCGAAACACAGTGTTTAGAAAACCATGCACATTAAATCCCACGCTTTTGTCAAACTTACTATACTATACAGTTGTCGCGGGAAGTAATCCACTGAAATGCAGAGTAAAGAACAAATGTAAGCACTGAACAGTAGCTATATACAGTAACAATTGAACAAACTTCTGATCCGAAACTGAGTGATTAAATAATGGCGTCTGCCGTTGTTAACAGCAGTAATAGTCCTAAAACAAAACATTGAACCGCCTACGTATTTCACAAGAATTTTTCGTTGCTTTTAGATGCTTCAACGTTAGTACTAAATATAAAAAGCAGTTATACTTATGTTTATTGTAAGTTTTAATGAGCTGTAGCCATTTCTAAATTCAAACGAGTAAATACTTTTAACGATATGTCTTTGATATTATTTGAAGCTCTATGTTATGGCTACAAAATTTAATACAAGGTTATACATTTTATAAGTAAATGAACTTTTGTTCTAAATTTTGCCAACATTTTAATCTTGTAAATATACTATTACTATTCACTAAATATTATTTTCATAATTGTTTAGAGTATTTAATGGAACACACCGAACCCATTTAGAAAGATGAAAGCTGATAACGAGCAGTTGGATGAATCATATTGATAATTCATTTTATGTCGTGACTACGATTGGAAGAATATTAACGAAGTGGTTTGACATTTTACTTCGTTCTTGTCAATCTTACATATGTACAGTGACCTTCAAAGATATCCGGACACGACTAAATAGAGAAATACCTTGCGCTCAATACTTTATTCCAAAGAGCAGCAGGGTCAGCTTACTACCTGCTGAGTGTAACCGTAGTTCTTCGCTCTTATAATAACATTGCAATATACAATTGCATATATATGTAGGTATACACGCTAACAACTTGAATGTCAGTGGTTATGTCAATTACTTTGCCGAACCATCAAACTTTATTATTGTGTTATTAAAACGTTGCTGGTTGCTTATTTAGCTACTTACATATATGTTTTTGAATATAAACGTGTAGAATGTGCTAAAGAAAGTTTATATTATGGGAAAACCGAAATTGCATTGTATACTAATCGCAACTAAAGAACCACTGACATTCCTGTCATATGCATTTTTACATTTTAAAGGCTGTATAAACGTAACATCCTGTATAAACGAAGGCAATTTTAAGCTATCGCTCCCCTTAAGAATGAAAGGAGTTTCGTTTTAAAAGTTTGTTTTAAATCTATCTACAGGTATCGATGTACCGACCGACACCGCACTATTGAAACACCCTGTATATCGCTCCCTTTCTCTAGAATAGAACATTATTTATTCTTTCTACTTACTTTTAATTACCCGATACATTAAAAAATGACGTCATTACGGAATAACAACAATACAGACTTAATGACATTTTTATAACTTCCGGTTGACGTCACAATAATATTTTAACGACCTAAGGTCGACAAACCCGCGCATGACGTTGAATAGCGGTTCAGTTGACCGTCAACAACGGTAGAGGTAACATCTATAGAGACGGTTATGTTATTTTACATCGGACGAATTGAATTCTTGTAATTTTACTGAAATTTTGGGAATCGTTTCTCGTGAAATTACGAATGGAAGTTATCGAAAGATAGGTCGTATTGTCCTTTCTCCGTCGATACAAGGAAGAAGGTGGTTAATTTTCGAATCGCATTATTACTGGAGATGATGGCAAATTTTGTTTCGATGCAACGAGGTATACTTTAGTGCGAGTTGTACCTCTACACCTCTTGTATTCGTCTGAACTCGCTTTTTGTCTTGACACTATGAGAGTCTATGAGAGTCTCAAGGGGTCACCCTCAATCTAATTTATATCTCGTTTGGATTAATTAATGGCAGCAGAAAGCCAAAAAATGCGTTCATATTGAAACTGTTCCAATTATTGGTGGTTTAGTAGGTGATATTTTGTAGAAGATGTTACAAATTGTTAGGATTGTATGTATGATGTGCATTTAAATATACATTTTTTCAAAATTTTCGTAGTACTTTTTTCGTAAAGACAAAACAGCTTACGGTTAAAACGAACATGAAGTCTCTCATCGTAATATTTGTTATGATAACCTTCAATCTGTAGCTCTGCCATCTTTTTAACTATATATATATAACTGATATCTATCGCCGCTGCGCTATGGATTGTTTTTCCTGCCTTGTAAACAAATCTGTTGAACAGAATCGAGTGTGAGCTTCCAACTCGAATGCATTGAAATTCTGTTGCAAATTCCTCTAAGGAAGAAGCTATAAACGATGTTTGGAAGGTGTTGTTTTCAAACGATTTGACGAATCTAATTCTGAATTGTTTTTAAAATGTTTGCAAACGGTTTCGCGAAAATCAAAGAAGTGAAAACTACCAAGAAATGTCGTAGGCAATTTGCTAGAAAATTTTTACTAAAAGGGACAATTCGAATAGTATTTGTGATTAGAACAACTATTTCACTAACTTAACGCTACAGAAGATTGAATTCCTTAATTCTAATATTTTAATTCATGCTATCTTCACGCGTATGCGTCTATATGATACAATGGTATTGTAAGAGCGACAAACTAGGATTACACTTAGCAGGTAGTAAGCTGGCCCTGCGGCTCTTTGGCATAAAGTATTGAGCGCAATGTATGTCTCTATCTAGTCGTGTCCGGATATCTTTGAAGGTCACTGTACATACATTTATGTATATGGTTTTTGTGTAATATACGGCATGGAAGTAACTATACTGTAACTGTATAAGCAGAAAGTGAAGTATATGTAGGATATTATTACAATATCAAAGGTTAAGTAAGGTCAATTTTGGTGGATGCAAACTAATTTCAAAAAGGTGTACCTAAAAATTGTCATATAATGCCATTTAGGTTAATTCATATAACATAGAGATCATACATTGCGATTAAATAATAATAAAATTGCAATAAGACTGGTAACCATAAACCAAGACTGATAGGGAAACAGAATATATAGCAGTAGACCTCGCTAAAAGAATGTACATAGACAAAGGGCCATTAATTAGGATAAATTATTAGGAAAGCGGCGCAGTTTGTTTGCGGGACGGTATAGTTGATTGGAAACTATTATTATTACGACCGAATATATGTTTCAAGTACTACTATCCCGCGGTAGATAATATTAATCAAGAAAATGATAGCATAAGCATAACATAATAAAAATTATATGCACTTTATCTGCTATTACCTATCATACTATTATTATCATTTACATACAGTAGCTTGAAATGTATGCAATAGCTGTAATGCTAAGTTTCATTTTAATGTTTATGAAAACCTAGATTTAGTTTTATTTTAATTGATCGAATCGATCTGACGAAGGATCCCGGACGAGGTGAATGTTTTCTTAGGAAACGTGCGATTTTTCAGCTCCTCCCCTTCAGAAAAAAAAAATCAGTGAAAATTACATAGAAAAAGTGTATCGTTATTATCATCCAGCTGCCACAAACTAAACAAATCCATACATATTGTATTTTTCTGAAGATTTTGCGTTTATTATGGAGTACAAGAAAACACGCCAGTTTACATATTAGTGTCGTATTTTATATGCATTTTGCATTTCAATTCTTTATTTATATAACATATCTTATCAAAGTTATAGTCGTAATTAGACCTTCTGCAAATTTATTAAAATATTTCTATTAATATTAACTAGACTTGCACGTACAGGGTCTGGCGGAATAATCTCCCACATTTTGCACCGCCACTGTGCCCGCGCCACTGAAGCGATGGGAGCTTAGTGTTTTCAGTTGGTAGCACATGTCTTGCCATTTTAGTTGTCATCATGATTTGGACAGGCGAACATCGTGCTGTCATTATCGAAACATTTTTGAAAAATGAATGTGTGATTACAACGCAACGAACTTTTCGTACTCACTTCGCAATGGGTAGACATGCTCCGGTTCCAGATCGCAAAACAATACTGCTTTGGGTTTCGAATTTTGGAGCCACAGGTTCAGCCTTAAAAAGAAAATCAACTGGTAGAGCCAGAAGTGGTCGGACACCTGAAAATGTTGCAGCTGTTGGAGAAGCTGTAGAACGATCTCCTACTCGTTCAGCTGCTAAACATGCCGCTGCTTTGCGTTTATCAGATCGTTCGCTGCGAAGACTTTTACACGCAGACCTACACTTCCACCCATACAAAATCATGATCGCACAAGAGCTGAGTGAACGAGACTGGGAAAATCGTAGAGCATGTTGCAACGATATTCTTCAAAACATCCCAACAACAAATGGGCTTTTAATAACCAGTGACGAAGCCCATTTCCATTTATCCGGCTGTGTGAATAAGTAAAATTTTCGTTACTGGGCACGAGAAAATCCGCAGCAGCTCCATGAAAGGCCACTTCACAGCCCACACGTTACTGTTTAGTGTGCTGTTGGGTCATTTGGCGTTTCGGGTCCCTATTTTTTTGAAGAGGGAGGCGTTACGGTTACCGTAACCGCCGATCGGTATATCGACATGCTACGTAATTTTTTGGACCCAAGACTTAGAGAATTTAACCATGCGGATGTGTGGTTCCAACAGGATGGAGCTACGGCTCATACGGCCAGAAGGTACATGAACGGTTTAAGGGAGATGTTTCCAGAATACGTAATCGCATTACGTGGAGACGTTGGGTGGCCTGCGCGTTCACCCGATCTTGCCCCATGCGACTTTTTCCTTTGGGGCTACCTGAAAGCGAAGGCCTTTGAACACCATCCCCGAACCATTGACGAATTAAAAGCAGCAATACGTCAAGAAATTGAGTAATGTAAACGTTCAAAAATCATCTTCGAATGTGTATCCAAAACAATGGTCGCCACTTGAAGTCTGTAACTTTCAAAACTTAATGAAAACCAATGGCAAACTATACATTTCCATTTAATAAAAGTCCCGAAAGCGTAGCCTACGAGGAACATCACTGAAATTTGGTGGTGTCAGTGATAGGTCTGTTTGGCAGATGTGCTGGCAGACTTATGTGGACTCAGATTTCTTAAATAACGTATAGTTTTCATATGAAAGTCATATTAATCTTACTGGCCACATCAACCGCGAAATAACTCGTTTTATAGGGTTTGAACGGTCTGACGTTGTCATACTGCATAGTGCGCGGGTTACGATTTGGTGCGCCATATCCGGACATGTAATATTGGGTCCTTATTTCGTCGAAGATGATGCATAGAACCTGCTAACAGTAAACCAGTAACGCTATAGAGAAATTATTATTGCCCCTTTGGTGTGGAATTTGCACACTTTTCTGCGCAAGAAACCTGCCACTGCGACAACAATGAATACAACAAGATGGAGCTACAGCCCACATGATGAGGATGTCATTTACTCTTCGGCAACAATACTTCAGAGATCATACATCTTTATAGCAGTCATTTACAGTGTTTATGTTTTCACTTATCCGTTTATGTCCGAGCACATCAGAGATTTTTCACTTACCTTATAAAATATTTTAACTAGTTGTTTAATTAATGTCAATATTCAAAGCGTCTATTTTCGCGTTCTTAATTATACTACATTTTTGAAACATTTACGACTAAAATTTTGATTTACTTATAAAAATGTAAGAAGCGACTACACACACAACTAACACTCTTTTAGTTAAGGTTATAGTTACAAGAACTGCAGAAATAAGTTCATAGTCGTTGTTTTTTAAATATAAAAAGCGTGTTACTAGATTCTTATAGTGCGCAACCCTTCTGCAAATCCACGATGACAGTATTTTTAGCACAAATATGTTTTTATATTACTAAGTAATGACTATGGCTTTTCTTTCAAGTAGAGTAATTTACAACCATATATAGCTATATTCACGATAATGACGTTAAAAAATTCGACACTCAATTTTTCTCCTGTTTAATATACAGTAAAGAAAGGGGTCTTTGATTCGAAAATCAGACTGAATAATGACGGATGAAATTGCCGTCTGGCAGGATGCATAATTTTTTTAACTGAAATAATTAAAACACTTACAAATCTAGTTAAAGTTGCCTTTAATAGACGCTTATGATTATCTCTATCGAGTGAAGTCAGAAGTAGCGCGCCATTGGACGTGAAGGAAGCTAGGGCAATACTTGACGACAAGTCAGTATTTACCCAACTCTTGGCTAGTTCATCGTTTAGATTGATGCTTGTTGGGAAAACCAGTCTACGATAGTTAACGAATTCCTAATATTATCTACAGATGCAGTTAACGGAATGGTGGAATCGACTACCTCAATACTTTGAATAGCTCCTGCAATTGAACATTGGAAAACACTTACCCAAATGTTAAATAATAAATTTTCGCATACCTTTATACTATGATGCAGAACTTGCTCTATCTTTTCGATCAAAATTAAGCTTGATACTGATTACTGATATCGTAATTAGTTGAAGTATTGGTAAGTATAAATTATTTACGAAAATATTAACATACAAAATTGTTACTGTTCATTTTTTTAGCTCACTGTGTATATTATAACGTATTCCAATTTTACGTGATATGGAAGAGTAATATTAGAGCTACCATAAACAGAAATACATGTAGTCAATGTATTTGAAAGTTCTTGAATAACAATTAAATTATTACAACACTAGTACTAATAAACTAAAAATAAATAAAATGTATCGTAGTTGATTTTTCTTTATTTTATTCTTAACATTATAACCAATAGGTAACAAATAATATATATGTACAATAATATAAATTATATCAATTTCATAGTTTCTACACAATCGTAGGTACCTACTTAAAATATGTTTGTTTTAGTTAGTAAAATTTATGAATTTCGTTCGAATCGGAATAGTTTAAGAATAAATTCGCGTGTTTCGTAATGATAATATATTAATAAAATTAAGTTGAGAAAGCTTGCGCCATATAAAAATAGTATAAACGTGTATAATAGATGCTGAATTTCATAACGAAAATAAAAGTATATGAGTACAGGAATAAATACTAGCAAACTGCTAAAGATTGTTATACTTGACACTAATGCTCGAAAACCGGGGATATGTTTCGCCAAAACTTTAGCGCATAAAGTTAGTAAACAAGAAAGATTAACTACGCCAGTGAGTGGAACTTCCAAGTTTAGTGTTATACGTTTGGAAGAGTGTACAAGAACTGCAGCAACAGCAACAATGGTTAGAGCTAAAATCCAAGTCAAACAGATAATAATATAGCAACGCTTGGGGTAGCGTAGAACATTCTGTACAAGTATAAAAGTTGCCTGTATCTCTGACAGATTGATGAATATAATTATCGATGTGACAAATGATAGTTTTGTCCACTGTGTCATACAAGCGAATGAAATTACTCCGAAATAGAGTCCCAACCCTATGTACATTAAGTTACTCATAGACCAACCTAGCATAATGAAATACAATGGCTCTTTAAACCCTCTTGCACTAAGAAAGAACATCAACAATATATTAGCTAAAATACACAACAAACTCCAAATGGTGTATATGATTTGATGAATGCTCAAGGTACAGCCTGTTTGGAATTGCGTTGAGTTTGTATCTTCGTACAGTTTTGAGATTGTAAACTCCAGGTTGGACGTGGAGTTTCCCATTATTACGCTGGTAACTATTGCTCACTTCCATGCGTTAAATATCTAAAAAAATCAACAAAATTAATTATGTTTTTACTACAATTTGTTTGCTACTTATTGCAATGAAAAATAGTAGTATACAATCTCTTAAACAAAAAATGAAAACTCATCATGGATTCTTCATTTATATAATATGCAGTTTTGTTGTTACAATGTATAATTATTCCAGCATTAGCTACATTGCTCAGATACATCGAGTAATCTGCTCGGACTTTTGTCAATATAGAGAGAGACGATATATGTATCTATATCTTTCTTATTGTCTGTTATGCATCGGATCGACTGAGAGAAGGTAGGTAACAGACGAATAGAAAGAATGAATTTGGTTTGACTACTGACAGAAAAATGAAAAATACAGATACAGGCAGAGGTGTACTTGCAACATTCTATAGCGTTAAGTATAAATTGTCATATTGTATGATTTGTTTTCTTTGACTTTCTTTTGCGTCCATGTAGTTAGTGATCCTCCTTCTTCAATTCAATTAGCCTCCTTGGCTGTAAAATTTTTAGTTTTTAAAATTTGAAACATGGATTAAGTACTAATTTGTTCATTCGTTTACATTGTGGTGTTCTCCTACAAAATGTTAAATAATATTTTTATCTACCCGGATTAGTTAAATAAATAGCATGAATTATAACGACTCCATATTAGTGTTTGTTCTCGATAGGGCATAATGGAATTGTCAATTTTTATTGAAGGGAACACGATAAAAATGACATTTTAAAATAATTTGACGTTATAAACTAAGGTTAGTTAGCGGTTGTGATAAAAGTAATGAATAAGAATATTGAATCCTTTAGAGATGTAGATGAAGTACTAGTAATGGTAAACCGTCACTTGATAACAAACTTTGTAATAATAAATATCATCTGCGCAGTTTATCGCTTATATTACCATTCGCTGAATAAAATGCATATAACAGAAGCAGTGTAATAGAAAGTATAAATACACTTACGGATTTTGTGTAATAGAGTGAAGTCTTGCTGAATCAAAATTAGTTTTAGTGCATATATAATACAGTAGGAATGAGTCAGGGCTTCGAAGTTGTGAAGATGGGTTATGTTATTTTTCAAAACTGACATTCTGCAAATAAAGTATTCATCTTTCTTAAAAGCGATATCTGGCTGATTGCACCACTCGTTGTTCGCGTAACGCGTCACATCTAACATACATTTACTCGATAGTATCATACAACAGTTTTTGGTTATATTTTTGCGATAAATTTGCAACAATGCAATACCTACATAAAGGGAGATTCAAAGTGATTGTCGAAAAAAAAAACCGCAAACATTTGTATATACTTATTACCATTTTAATGAGTGAAGTTATCTATAGACAACCTAGATTTCGCAAAAGTTAACAGAAACATTTTATAAAGGATTGAGATCGCCGGTAAATGAAACAGCAATTATTATTTTTTAAAGACTTGTGGTTTCCGAGATTTTTTGAGTTGAAAGATGCCCGACGAAGCCACGTGACCAAAACGCTGCGTGACGAAACTCTGTAAACGTTACCGGTCTAATTCGTAGGTTATATCGTTGATTGAAGGAACACATAAAGATGCGCTACCTATGACAGTTGACAGAAATTTATCCCATCAAATGGAGATTTGCATTATATGGGATCTGAAATTTCTTATGTATTCCTTCAATCAACGCTTATATTCAACACTTTAATCCCTTGCATCCCGTGCATAACTTACTTCAAAAAAGTGGTAAGTTTCAGTTTTTCTTAGAGTTTTTGGTATTTACACATACAGATAACTGACAGTTCAAAATTAAAATTTAAAAAGTAAAAAGAAATCGTCCGAATACAAGGCACAAGTAGTCAAGCCATTGCTATTGATTTCGATAACATAAACTTTACATACACACTGTACCATACGTCACAGTTGTAGTTCACGTAAACGCCGCGTTTTGGGAGAGCGCTGTAATCGTGCTTCTTTCTTCCCCGATTTCTAGGTGAAAAAATATGTTTTCGTCTGGGAA
Organism: Holotrichia oblita; assembly: GCA_023690525.1. Lineage (NCBI taxonomy): Eukaryota > Metazoa > Arthropoda > Insecta > Coleoptera > Scarabaeidae > Holotrichia > Holotrichia oblita. The sequence continues at coordinate 54,433,831 of CM043019.1, read as the reverse complement.
TAAAAGGAATGGTTTTTTCTCATGATTATCTTTAAATTTAAAGAAGAATTACAAAGTACATAGGTTGTCTATTTTCTTGACATTTGTTGACATTGACGTTCCGGACAAAGTTTCTACAGTACAGGAATTACTGCCATAAAATGCTGACTCAATCATCTTTCTTAGATGAACATTATCAACAGATGGTATAGTTGTTTGTTGGAAAATTAGTAGAAAATAAGCTTGAAGTCGATTATTTTCAACATGGTAATGCTCCAGCTCATACTGCTCGACTATCTTGCCAATATCTTCAACACTTTTTTGCTGACATGGTTGTTGGAGCAAAAAATGACCTCCAAGATTGCCTGATCTAACCCCATTGGATTATTTCATATTTGGCCATCTAACAAACAGAATCTATACGAACCGTATGCATATTATACCTTTCCTTGCGCTCTGCCACTGACTTAGTTCAAACCTTGAATCTCCCAGTATGTGAATCTCCTAAACTTTGTTTTTTAATAAGAGGGACAGAATTTAAAATGGCCCGCCAAAATATAAGTTTATGATTGGTTGGTCGCCAGTCATGTTTACGCTGCTCAAATTTGCCAACACAGCTGATTGAGTAAATATTTTTGTAAAGTATTTTCCATTTTTTTTTGTGTTCCTATGGTATTCAGGCAATAAAATTAATTTGTTTAAAAACTATTTGCTTGTGATAATGGATTCACGGCCTCGTACAAGTGGATTCTCAACATCGCCTCCAAAGAAGACTGCTACCTTGGGACGTGGACATTTGTCGGTATAGGAAAAGCAGACTATATTAAACATGTATAAGAAAATTACTGGTGGTTGTCCTACCGAATAATTCATGAATATAAAACGAAAGGGCTAATTTCACCACCATTAAAACGATTAGGGAGAAAATCAGTGCTATCATTTGACGATACTGTTAAATACTTCATAAGACGAGTAGTATATAGTTTTCTATGATGAAGAACTTCCTACACTAAACAGGATTTTAAAGAAATTAAAGGAAAAGGAAAATATATCTCAAATGAGTCGTTCTACTTTATATAAATTAGTGAGAATGCTTAATTTTAAGTACATTTTGGTATTAAATTATTTAAATGGTTTATATACTATTTATTTATAGGTTTTTAAGACATAATCGCAAAAGTATGCTACTTGAATGTGAAGACATTGTTTGGAAACGAAGATATTCATCTTCGATTAAAAAATATAAATAAATATAGAATTGAACATCGTTCAATATATTATTTAGATGAAACTTGCTTTAATGAAAGTCACACAAAAGCAAAATTAGATGGGATAGGTAAATGTTAATGTTACAACACGCAGGAAAGCATTAACAGATGGTGTAACAACGGGTCTAAAAAGTCCTGTTGGTAAATGTAGACGCTTAATTATTTTACATATTGGTTCGAAAAATGGTTTTGTTGACGATGGCTTGTTGGTATTCGAGGAAAGAAAAACAGCACGATGAAATGGATGCAGATGTTTTTGAGAGATGGTTGAATAATATTTTACAAAAATTGCATGGGATGCAATGGATAATGCATCCTCCCATAGCAGGAAGAAAGAAAAAATACCAACAAATTCACATAAAAAGCGGATATGCAGGAATGGCTACTTCAAAAACAAATACCATTTAATCCTCCGATGGTGCGATTAGAATTGTTAGAAATAATAAATCGTCGCAAGGAACATTACAATATAAATGCAGTGGATGAAATGGCAAAACAAAGTATTAAAGTTGTACTTAAATTGCTACCCTATCACTGCGAACTGAATCCGAATTGGTTTGGGCATAAATAAAAAATGAAGTTGCTTCAAAAAATAAAACCTTCAAATTAGCCGAAGTGAAGGAACTATTGCTAGGTGGTGTTGCAAATGTTACCTCAGAGAACTGGATGAAATCTGAAGAACATGTAATCAAAGAGGAAAACAAAATGTGCAATTTAAATATTTATAAAAAAACTTTCTTATGTATATTAACAGTTAACTTGAAAAACAAATTGTCTATACTATTATTGTATTTCTCTACTTAAATATAAATAAACATAACATAAAGAGATAAACTACTACTACTACTACTAAGTTCATATATAGGTACTCATACATATATATTTCATTTCATTGTATCTATCATTTAAATTTACCGCAAACATTTTCAGTTATTAAATTTACCAAATGTGATGCGGCTGAAGCGATTTGTCCCTCTTATTAAAAAACAGAGTATAGAAATAAATTAATTAAATTAATTATTGCAAAATAAATTAGACCTATTTAATTACTAATTCATTAATTTAATTAACTCAAACCGTATATTAGGCAAATTTAGCACAAGTTATTGCTAGTTATTATTGCACTAATGTAGCACGTACGAAATGTGCATAAAAAAATGGGACAACTAAACTATTACTCCATGAAGCAGACGTTTGTGTGATTAATTGCATCACTGTCAAAGTGCTTGTCGGAAATTGAAAATGTCAGAAATGTCAGAAATCCTTTGGTAATCTGTAATGTGACATATTCATGCATAACCTTCTTATAACAATCTGAATATGCTGTATGCCACGGAGATCCGTTTACACAGATAAAAACTTGGGACTTATGCTTATAAAAGTTGTCCCATTTTTTGCACACAACTGTACATGCATAGTTTACAGATAACAATTTACTGTAATGCAATACATTACAATACAATGGAAAAAGAACGTAGTAGGCCGTAAGCGAAATGAAATAAGAAATATGGCTATTAACGTAGCTGCAGCGGCTTCCTAAGCTGTCTTGCTTGTCAGGACTGGTACTGCAGCTCTTGCTGTGTACTTTTGTGTGCGTAAATGTGTGTCATACAAATTCTACAAAACAGTTATACGATATTTATATATTAAACACAAGTTTTGCTTTAATAATAGATAATTGAAATAAATTTATTTTTTATTAATTTATATCATTTTATATAAATTTTCTAGCTGTAAGGAGAAGACAAATGCAAGTAAGTACACAAAACGAATATTTTTCGTATAATAACAAATACTAGTATATTGTATTTTAAGCAACCAATCTTTTCAATTTATAGTACTGGCTGCCCATAGTTTCTTTTTTAGTCGTCATATTTTGATGATACGCATGATACACTACTGTTAACGTTTTACATTTTCTGCACATGTACCCTTTAAAAACATTTTCCAATCAAAATTGAATAGCTCTCGTTCGACTAAATACTGTACTTTCAAAACAACAAACAACAACAAATGAAACGTATTTCTGTTTAGAGCTCTCTGCAGGAATCAATTATGTCGAAAATATATTTTTTTTGTATATAGTGATAAGATTTTCGTGACATAAAACCGTATGTATTTGTTACCTTTCCAATCAGCAGTTTCTACGACTTCTTTTTTTGAAATAGATGAATCATTGACTCTATATCTACATTTCATCAACGATGTTTAAGTGCGAACACAAATAAATTTACGATACTTCCTCCATATAAAAACGCTAGGAATACGTTCACAACTACAATAGGATATAATTTATAGTAAGCGTACACAACTACTGAAAGCCAATACAGAAAACTCATCAGTATAGTTATGCTTGTTAACACTACTTTAAAACCACGATCTATTTTTTTCTTAAGGTTTCCAATTACATGTATTGAACATGCTATATTGATTGAGCCGGTTATAAAAAGTTCAATATATTGACGGAAACCGTAAAAGTGTATCAGAATTATAGCTGCAAATACACACAAGATAGCTAGTAACCAAAGTTCACAAACAATAGAATGACAACGTTCTTTATTACCGAGAAAATAGTCTTCCATTACTATAATCGCGTGTATATTTGCAAGATAAATGAAGATAATGCTAACTACATGAAGGTAGTTTTCCATCCAAGCTGTTTTACACAAGAGAGCTATCACTTCTATATAGAGTCCAACTCCCATGAACGTTAGGTTACAGAAACACCAGGATAGTATGGTGAAACAAAAAGTGTTTTCTATTCTCTTTCTCACAATAAATATAAGAATAATATTGGCCATCATGCACAAGCAACACCAACATGAGTGTATTATTCTATATTCTTTTAAACTGATGCAGTCTGTTAAAGTAGGTAGCATTATCATATGTTTCTATATAGTAGTCCGGATCCGTTTCGAAGTTATATCTTTTTCTCATTAGGAATCGCATGATATTTAAGATCAAATATCTGAAACAATCAATAGCATAAATTAGTGATCCTTAAGATTGAGCATATGCGACATTCTCTTGCCATAATTATGTAGAATTATTTGACTATTCGTTTGTTAACCCTAGTTCAAGTAAAAATTTTTAAACTCATTTTGGTGGACGCCCGTACCGGGATGTCGATACTCCAGTTTTATTGTGTCACTAGGTCCATTTGAGGTTTTCGTTTGGAAGAAATGCTCACTAATACATCTTCTGAGAAATTTTCGATCAGTTGTGGTCCTCACGTTTCACTCCATTTCCACGGTATCATGCACCAACAAACTGTGATATGTCCAAATCTATATTTTGCTCCATTTGTCTCAATAATCACGCTATAGTATCTGAAATTTGAATGCTCATGTACATTTACATTTGTAACTTTCACTTCAGCTTCCTTGCAATATATAGCTTTAACTAAAGCAGGTCATTTTACGTGATATATTTTCGGTTTAAATGGTAGGTTAAGAAAAATAAACTTGCGCAGAAAATTTGAAATGAAATTACAAGCAATTGATAAGTGGAGTAAGACTTAGTATATTGTAGTATATTTTTAGGGGTATTGATCTCTAAAAATTTAAAAGCACTCCAGCCAGTGAATTTTGAGATATAAGACCTCAAACTTTCAAGATCCGCTGAACACTTTGAAGATATGTTACCCATCTACCAAGTCGTACTTCGACCTTGTCGAAAATTGCTCGTTAATTCCCCTCGCAAAACTAAAATTTCTGTGATAAATTGTCACTCAATGTTATGAACAAAAATAGCGATATTTTTAGAATGTCGTTGAAAGTTACCCCTGAACAAAATACTGAACAATTTAGGAATTGCAGCTGGTATTATATATAATGTGTACAAATATATTCTACACTACTTACTTTCTGAGATTCTGCTACAATTCTTCGTATAGCACTAACCCGCACAACAAAACCTTGTCACAACAAATATAAACTTCTAAATTCCATTGGTACTAGTGTGATAGAACTTTTCACTGCCAACTGTCTGAATACCATATCTAATTTAATAATTTGGCAACATTCGTATTATTTACGTATATAGTTTCAGTTCACATCGAATTAAATCAAGAAAACATAACTATCTTCACGTCTATTCTAAACTTTAATAAAAACAAGTTAAAATTTGAAGTAAAAACGTACTACGTCTGTGATCTTTCAACGTGCTAGTGTTACTAGATATTAAGCTGCAAAATTTAAAATTAGAATCAATAAAATTTTTTATTTTCGTCATCATTCGCTTTCAAAAATACCTACTGCACGAGAAACGATTGCTTAATTATAATACCGTAGGGAAACCGAGATGTTCTCTCTAACTTGAAATATGTGTAAAATTTTTTTAAAAATGTCAATTTGTAGTATGAATTGCGATACAATTCCGAGATTAAGTAAATTGCAGTTTGGCAACTACAATACATTACTGGCCATTTGCACCGCATTGTTTAAGCGCAGCTTACCATTAAGCCGGACTTAAATTTAAAAATTTGTTTGCACCGCTAGTTAAGCTTTCCTTAAATATCGTTAAGCGTAGCTTTACTTAAGCGGTCAATATTCTAGGTTTAACGGTCCCTTAACTTTAAGGAACGTTGTACATTGGTTATGCGCGTGCGCAACATATGGCTGCCTACAATGCATCGCGTTTGTTGACATGTTTTTAACATACGTAAATGCGTATATAAACATAAACAGTATATAACGGTTAATTTAAAAATCCTGCGTTATTGCAAATATGATATTTTTCGGCGAAGATGAGTGCGATGCTTTGTTTGGGGAAGATCTGGACATAATTGATTTTGGGTTTCCCAGAAGAATCTATCATATACATTCATACAAATACACTGTAAACCGTGAATGGTATCGATGGATCGTTGAAACGACGATGTGTATCGGGTATCCAATACATCTACCCTATATTTTGAACATTTTTGAACGCGATACAACATGTACCGCTTATTTAAGAACGTCTCAATACATTTACCGGCTAAACCGCTTCAATTTTCGTAAACGCTTATTGGTGTAAATGACAAATGACATTCGATACGACACGATAGCACACGATAAGACACGATTCACATAGGATCTTTAGAGCAAATGTACTCATAAAGGCGATGTTGCCGATTATCACCCCGGTTTAACTAAACCTGTCCCAATATTCGATGGTGCAATTCATTTGAAATTAAACTAAGCTTAATAGTTAAGCCGCCCTCAAGTTAAGCGAAGCTTTAATACAAAACGGTGCAAACGGGCATACAAGATATAAGTTTAACCAATGTACGGCATATACCATACGTCAAGTATCCGCAAAATGTAAGCTAGTACGCAATAAGTCAATCATTTACATAGCGCAATTGGTGTTTCATTTTACTCTAACCGCCCTACTATTCTTTTGGCAAATTCTTGTATTACTTTACTGGCAACCTTTTGATTCAAATTTGTAGAAGAAGTTTAATGATTAGTTCTTCTTTTGTGCTTACTGAATGTGCATACGTTTGGAATTTGACATTACATACAGAAGCAAATCTACTCATGATAAATGAAGAGATGTAACCGGCTATTTCTAGGGACCATATTACACGCTAGACTGTGGACACCAACGTAGCATCCATATTGGTACACTAACTTACTAGAGAAATAAATGAGGATAATCATATACCCGTACTTTAAAAAATTTCCATAGAAAATTAGAAAATTCTAGCATAACTGGCATATTCAGTATAATAAAATAATCTCAAACATATAATACTGCCGTAGTAATCGATCGAGAATTATTTTCTGCATTCAATGACCACGTCACAAACATTATGTTCAATTAAAAAAACATTGAGTTCTTTAAACTTGCAGCTATTCTTAAACTGAGATGCGATTGGTGGCTTGCACTTCCATATCTTCCCCATTACTCTGACAATCTTTCCTATGAATATTTCTTCAGTACTGCAGCCATCTTAGTAGGGATTAAGGCCTGCTTAAAGGTTGTCCCAGTTGTGTCCTGGCTATAGGACGTATTGGGTCTTACCTTAAGAGGTTTGCCGCTGTCAACGGTTCCTTCTTGGCTACATTTTCCAACGTTTTTGTAGAGGAATAGTCATATATCAGATGGAGCTATTGACAAGAGTAGATTGCTTGGCAAAATGTGAAAATAATATGTTTGGCAAAAAAAAGGATTATATGCGATGACTAAATTGATAAAACCGCCAAAATTTGCAGGCCTGGGGGCTAACTTTCGTGACATATACATATATGACTGAACATTTATATTAGTTTTATGGACATAACTAAGATGAAAATAGAAAACCAGATAATAATAAGAAAATTGTGTTAAAGCCAAAGAAATCGAAAATTTAACTTTAAAATCCGAAGAAATATTCTGAATAACGGAGGCCTTGAATAAATCCATAACAATTTTAAAGATGTACTGCTAACGAAAGGATCAAAAACGGACCAACTGCAGACATCACTGACGAAAAATTTAAACTTTTTTTATGTGTGGTGGGCGCTTATAGTTGCAGTGATTCCGTAAGCTATATTACTTGTCTGGCTATCATTGCAACTTTCGTGGTGTAGTTTTTTTTGTGTAACTTGTGTACAAATGGCTTTGTGATAGCATCATACAGCTTTTTATAATGCCGCACTTTGCTCCCAGCAGCGAATGGTAAGTCAATCCGGATTTAAACTCTCTGAAAGGATGTCATCGTTCCTACAGAGAATTGAAATTCGGCTCCTATCGTCCCATCACAACGATACTGCGGCTGTCGACCCGTTAACTTCATATTAAAAATGCAAGAAAAACTAGCTATGGACAAGGAAAGAAAACAAATTTGGTAGGAATCTGAAATGGTTTGAAAGTGAAAGGAAAGGCAGTGAAAATTGTAATACTAACTTGATATTATATAGTAACTTAAACATTCTCTATTCTATTCAACTAGCTAAATGTGGATTTCATTTAAAATAAAATTTTAACATCATTCTTTGCGATTATGTTGAATTATTGATTGAATACTGATGGCCTGGAATCGCTTGAAGTCGGAAGTACTTTAATATTCTATCTGATTGAAATGCTTTGAGATATTCAAAGAACGTAAATGTATGGTTTAGGGGAACTTTTAATTCCCGTAATGTGTATTGAAAACTTTACTGTAAAGTTTGCAATTCAATTGACTAATGCAACTGTGTGGATAGAATTGTTTTTAATATTCTATTTATAAGACATCTACAATTATGTTTATTATTATAGTCACAGACTTCAAACAACGGTGTTGCTAATAACATTAACAAACGAATTAATAAAAAGAAACGTAATTATATAAAATCTAAAATATCAAACTATTATCTTCCCTACACACTATAAAAATTTGCAGTAAATGAGGTGGTAGATTGTAATTATCTTGTAAAAAGTGATAAAGGAATCTAGTACATTGACTGATGACTGTGTGATTGTATAAAATATGTTTGAATGTCGCAAATTCCCACAAATGTATGCCAACTGCTCCTTGATTCATATTGTCCAATTCCGTCTGAGATGTGCGTAGATTACTGAGAGAAAGATACACATAGGTAATATTAATGTACCCAGCTTTGTTATAAAGGAATATGCCAATGTACTAACTTAACCGCTTTTTCTGTTTAAATTTTCTTTAGTTTTCTTTCTTAGTATGAATATTAATATATTTTATTAATGTTGTACATAAAAGTTGGTGACTCCTTCGACTACATCTTCTGACGTAAAACCTTTCAGATATGTTTTTGTGAGATTCGCCATAGCGTAAACGTAGCTCGTTTCTTCCGTTGAATCACACTTATGTGTCGATTTAGCTAAAAAATGTAAATAAATGAGTTAGTTCCGTAATAAAAGCAATTTGCACTATTCATAATAAAAGCAAATTGCAAGTAAAACTAATTTTGTCTGAAGTAGGTAACTCACCTTAAAGAAGTCAGGAAATGACATTTTAAAATTAAGTTAATTATTTTTCGACTTCAAACAAAATAATGACATTTTTCTTGTTAATTATTAATCTTCCGCAAAATAACACGAACCAGATGTAAAAGTAAATTCCTGAGATTTGAAACGAATAAATCGTAAATGTAAACAAAAAGTAGGCTAAATTTAATGAAGATAAATCACATCGAATTGAACTCTGAGTTAAAATGCTTCAAACAAAACAGCTACTGATGCTTTGGACATTACATTCGGAAAATTAAGAAGAAAATATGATTCTATACGTTTCTTTCTTGTAAATTTCGAAATTTATTCTTCTTAGAATCTAATAATGTATAAACAGCTATTGTCGTAATTCGTCAGTATAACAAAAACACTATGTTACATCAAATTGAATGCTCAAGATAAGCTTTAATTCGAAGTAGTAACCTACTGCCTATCAGAGTGAAATATCACGTATATTATTATGAAAAATGTAATGACATCAAATTTTATAAGTAAAATTAAAACAGGATTTCAATAAATACTCAGGATTCATAGATTTGTGTTTACCGTTTCCATAGACGAGTTAAATATCAAAGTCGTATTAAATACACAAACGCAATGTTCAATGCTACAGAAATATTAGGCCAAACTCGTATTCTACACACCACCCGTGGCGTCGAAGATGTTAACACAACTTTTAAATAATTTTACGATGTTCTCTACATATAAAATCAGTATTTACGAAGAAGAAGGAAGCATAACTGAGCACTCTCTTTATAAATATTAGTTGATCATCAGTTTCCTGATAGTAGATAAAAATATTTACCGACGTTCAGCTGGTAGTAAAGGTCTTTTATATAGATTTATACACGTTCTATCAAAATTGTGCATATACAGAAATGTTTAAAAGTCCGTACTAAGATCTATTTTTCTTCACAACATATCTTTAAGTGCACTTGTGTGCTTTACAATTTAGATTGTAGTGTACATTTTTCTGAATGTGTATATCCTGTGAAATTGTTACATAAATTAAATTATCTTTTTTAATACATTCTATACTTTTTTGTAAATTTCGGACTCCTTCGGGCTTTACATTGACTGGAGGTAAATGACTAGGGGAAGCGAAGTAAACCCAACTGCAGATATATATCATCAAAAAACATATCAAGTTCGTCGCAAGTGACCTTAAGGCCACAAGCGATATTTCAGCACGAAAAATACATGTCAGATATATGTAGGTCGTCGTTGAACACCAATTAATGACTTCGCTAAATAAGATTTGCACAGGAAGAAGCAACAATTTTCTGAATGTAAGCATTACATTCTACATTGTCCAAGACTATGCGGCGGTCATGTTTTGAAAAATAAGAATAAAGGTTGCATACAGTGTAGTTTGTAGCCAATTAGTCGTCTTATAAAACGTCTGCGTCATAGAGAATAAAGTTAATACACCTTCCACGCAATAAAAAGCATTTTCTTAAATAGACACGTTAAACACTTACGCATCGCACACAATGAACAGATTTTTGTACAAGTGACTGCAAATTAAACCTCATTTTAAACAGAATGCTGTAAAATGCTATAAAACACATCTCTAACAAAAAAAAACAGTGGTAATGGAAACCTACAGATAACAATAAAGAAACTAATAGAAACACACAATACAGTGTACACCTATAAAAGGCTCTGTAGATTGACTAATTTATTAACTGAGATATTTTGTATACCTAGTTCCTTTCATATCATATCACAATGACAGCAGTTATTTTGGGAAGACAAATCATAGATTAGTGTAAATTTCATCAACAAAAATGTAATAGATAATTTATTGATATCTTTTGAAAGTTATTGAAGTGGTATTCTGTTTTCATTATACATTTCTACATGATTAATCATGATTACAAAAGTATAAAAGCTCTGACTTCGTTATATTTTCCCCGAAACACTTTCAATAATACAAGACAGGACGAAGTGATCCCTACTAAACTGTTTTGAATAAATATTGACTTCATTTCATTGGTGTATAAATGTATTGCATTTGATTGTAAAGAATGGTCTAAATTTATCTAAAGAGTTTGAAAAAAAATAGCATCACGTTTATAGTTTTCATTTTAAGGTACGACGAATTTTATTCACATACATATGTAAGTAGATAATGAACTTTTCTGGTCGAAATTTTTTTGTAAAAACTATCGTTCAATGCTTCAATAATAATATAATTGAAGAGAGAAACTACATATTCGTAAGCTACTTAAATGTATTTTGACTACAAAAGCTGATGCGTAACAAGTAATATAACGTCTTCTTATGTTATCGAAGCTTACGAGGTAATTTTTTGTTTCTTCGAGGGTGCATACTATAAAGTAAAACTTAAAAAACTAGACAACGTTCGCTTACTTCAAAACGTATGTAATCCTTAATCTAAGGATCATGTATTTAAAATGATATTAATAGATTAAAATGAATCCATAAATGATTAATTTGTATAACTAAAAAATGAAACTAATTCATTTGATGTTTGTTAAAGTATATTTCGGAAATTGTACTAGACTCAATAGAAATTAAAAAACATCATTCTCTTTTATACATACAATATAATTCTTTCCTTATAAGCACACTTTTCCGAAAACGCCTAGTTTACTATATTCTTTTCTTTTACACCAACAGATCCAGTAAGAAACTTCGTAGTGAATTATATATGTTACTATATTTAAGTAAAAATGGAAAAAAAGTTATACATCAGTTTTATTTTGAATAAGAACTTTTTCCTTTTCTGTAATAACGGTACTCTTTTTGCATTTTGCTGTAATAAGCGATTCTTGTACAAGTTTTTTCAATTGTTGAAATATATACCTTTTTGTATCATCATCATAACATATGAATAATACTAAATTACTAATGCTAGCTCCATACAAAATTACTGTAAATGTATCTAGGATTACAACATTGTTAAGTTTAAAATAAAGGAATACAATTTCTGACAACCACAGGAAAAAAGTACTAAGAACAGTTACACTTGTGAGAGCCACATTTAAGTCATTGTTTGGTTTAGATTGTATGATAAAGATTTTAGAAGACAAAAGCATTAAGCATGCAATGTCAATTGCACCTGTTAAAGTGAGTTTAAAATAATTATCAGTGTCGACAAATACGGCTCTCCGAACAAAAATAGCTAGACAGGAAAAAACTATAATCCAAATGCCATAAATGATGCATTGGCATCGTGTTATGCTACTCATAATATTGTTTGAAAGAAGCATAACTGCATGTATTTCAGAAACGTGAATAAATATAATGCCAAGTATGTGCATAACACGCTCCGTTTGATAGTCGGTATACAATTCTGGGATGACACCAAAATAAAGCCAAATTCCCATATATATCAAATTACTAAAGCACCAATATGACATTGTAAGATAGAAACTATCTCTAGTCTTCTTTTTTAGTATGAACATTAGTACGATATTAGCTATCATACATGTTGAACTCCAAGATATATGTAAAATTTGGCGATTACTCAAAATACATTCGTCTATTTCACATAGCTCTTCTGACGTAAAGCCTTCTGGAACAATTCTCTTGACATTTTCCATTACGTACCACTCGTTTTCCATTAAAAAACCCTATCTGTTTTTGCTAAAATATATAAGCATTCGAATTATTCCTGAAACAAGTATTGAAACAAATTATAATATAATTTAATTGTTCATGTAGTTATTTCAAGAGATTCTATGAAGCATCATTTTTTATCGAACACATCGATATCAACGGAAATAATGAAAGAATCTGTTTCTCCTCGCAAACCTTGCGCACAATCATTAACTTGGTATAACAATATGAAAATAATATTATTTCGTTACAATTATTTGAACAGTTTAAACAAATATATAACTTTTATGTCAAACCTAAGAAATAGTTCAAGTTTAAATACAAAGAAAATCTTGTGTAGCCAAATGATTGTAAACAAAATGTAAACTTACGTAAATTGCCAAACTTAATAGAGTCAAATCACTTTAAATTGAACTTTGAAGTTAAGATCGTTAAAACGAAGCAGCTACTGATACTTTCGGTATTGTATCGCTGTTATATACTCTGCTATCTATTTTAAAGATAAATATTCTGAGAAATAAGAAGTAAATATGTTTCTGTTACATGTCGTTCTCGCAAAATTTCATCATTTATTTTTTGTAATTTACAAGATGGATAACGATTTGCTTTTACAATTGATTAGCTTAACACGCAAGATCTATTCTATCTTACAGAATGCAAAAGAAATAACATAATAATAATAAATATCGAAAAAGTTTCCTCTTTCATCACTGCTAGATCTGAAAATGTGAGATAAGAGTCCTAAAACAATAAATGTAATAATTGCTTGGGGCATATTTTCCCGGAAACAATAGTGAATAAAATCAGACAACAGATATTTGATATAACATATAAAGCTAACTTGCTCGTCCATGTCAGATCAAATACGTCCACTTCTATTGTTCAGTCTCAGTTCCTAACCTAGGAAAATACTAACCTAGAAAAATGGATTGGCATCCTTATCCCAAAAGACCAACCTCAACTTTTGCAATAGTAACACATTTGAAGAAAGTTAAGCTTGAAAAGGAAATCACAACGTCAAACGTATTTTGGTGGAATCAGGAACTAGCCAAGTTCAGAGCTACTACAAGGAACTCTTTACCATTCCTAGACGAGATGTATGTACTATCATCCGTACTGTGGTCTATGACTATTAGTAGTTGACTAGTTGAGACAGCCGCAAAAAGAATGTTTTAGCGTCTAATTGTATGCAGATCATATGATTAATAAGAAGGAGACATGAGAAAGGTATCACGAACCTAATGCAAAAATGGTATATGAAGAAAAGACCGACTACTAAACCAGCCGAATACTTTATTGCTAAACAGTGAACTACAAGAATATTATAATAAACTAAAATATCTAGGAATCGCCAAAGGTTAAACGAGAATCGTTATTTATGTCCAGTTCTTCTTCTCAAAATAAAACAACATTTCGAAGCTTAAATCAGGCGTTATATATTGGTTATATCAATTACGATTTGATATAACCAATATATCAAGGTCACTTATACTACTCCAGCATGGTAACTAAAGTTATTGACAAAACAGCACAAATCAAATCACATACTAATCAAAAATATGGTAAAACAGGGCGAGTTAAATGGACACCCAACCAGGAGACCTTCAAAACCAAATACGTAGAATCGTTAGCTATTTACAACCCTCAACGAGTAGAATTTTGGTAGACTAACATTTGAAATTGGATCACTTATGTGATGTCTAATTGTAATAATGCCGCGAATATAATTTTTAATGGGAATGCACCAAAGGAAATTCGTGGAGGCGATCGCGTTTCAAAAAAATCTGTCTTGAAAAAAGAAATTGTGAGGCAAGGAAAAAATTCTTAAGCGAAATGCAGCCATTATATCGTGTAAAGAATATGAAAGACTGTATAAAAATGTTGGTGAAGTAAGAAGATTATGTAAAGAATGGAAAATTGTCAATGTGAAACACCTTGATTCACATCTTCAAAAAATAAAGGTAATATGGGATTTGAGAAGGATTGTATTGCAAAGATTTGGAACCAACAATGTTAAATACTGCTGCTACCAAAACTTTGAGTTTACCACTGGTACTGAAACATTTTGTAAGCTTTTAAAAATTATTTTATTAATTAATAATTACTTTGATAATGAAGTCGATGAAGAACGAGGAGTTCCGGAAAAAGAGAAAAACCCATTATGACATCTTCTACAGCAACAATTTGGTGAAAAGTGGGAAGAAGACAAGTCGCCTGAAGTGACTTGGTATAAAAAGTTTTTGAACAGATGTGAACAAAGTGAGGACATACCAGAAGTAACAGCTGATGAAGAGTCTTGAAGAGGAAATGGCTATCCATATCTAAAAAGATATAGTTTTGATAAGACAACATAACTTTTTGTGTTTTGCTTTAAAAAATTCCTATAAAATATTCAAATATGTTCATAACATAAATAAAATATATTTAAGAGCATTGTTTACTGTCTGTCATGCATACAGATACAGAAAATATGGTGTATGAACAAAATCCGATAAATCCAAACGTTTTTGTTTTTTAAAATAAATGTTTTTTTAAGGAAAGTACGGAAATTATGAAATTAATATCTTTGGCTCATAACAGATCATGAGCAAGAAACAGTTATTCTAAATGGCTAGGAGATTACAAACTATACGATTTTGTCTGTTTTCTCCAAAACAATAAAAGTGGATTTATCGGTTTTTGCATGTCAGCTCCTCATATATTTCAATCTAAAATAGTGCTGCAATATCCAATCAGTGTTACGCTGCTGACCACAAGAAACCTCTAACCATAATAAACAGAAGCAGATATTGCATTTTAGTGTCTACTAAGAAGCTGTGCCCTCAGCACAATACATACAATATATGTACCTGGATCGTATAACAACTTACCTGATGCAATGAAACAGCTCGATATCTGTCATTTTGTAAATGGCTTGAAGGTTTCTTTCAACTGAATTTTTTGTATAGTGTATATACGTTTCTAATTTTGTAAAATTCGCCCACATCTTCTGTACATGTACGATAACGCGCGACCGCACGTTGTGCGCGCTTTTACAGACCTTTGTGGTAGAGCACCACATAACGAACGCTTTCATGGCCGGCTCGTTCTCCAGATCTGAATCCGATCGAACATGTCTGGTATATGATCAATCGGATAGTTCGACGTTATCCGGCTAACATTGAGGAGCTATGGAGGCGAGTTGAAGCGTTATGGTTGGCCATCCCTCTCGCTACCATACAACCACTTATTGACTTCATACCTCGTCATGTAGCGATGGTATGCGTTGCTCGCGGGGGATACACGCGCTATTGATGCATCCCCTCTCAACAGACCTGCGCCACTTTCCAGGTGAAGAGAAGTTATGGTACTTTAGTACTACTTATACAGAATGTGTTCTTCACTTCTTTTCGACAGTAAGGCACTGAGCAGTGTTGTAAGAAATTGTTGCTAGCAATATCATTTTATTTTATTGGCATGTCTTTCACTAATTTTATCTATTTATATTACTTCACATATTGTCAGTAATCTAGGGTACCTACTTCTGTTACTAATTTTACAGGGTTTAAAGCTGAACAGCTTTCTTGGTTTAAACTCTAAAATAAATCTAAATTAAAATGCCGAGAATTTAAATTTGTTTAATGGCATACAATATTTTTGTATATAAAAAGTCTACAAATTTGAAGACTTATAATGAAGCTAAATGTCACTTATTGCGCACATGGAAATCATACAAATACTATTTATTAGAAAATATCACACATCAGGTTTTTTAAAGATGTTTATTTATATTTCTGGTGATATATGATTCGTAGATCTATTGATCGTTTATTGATTAACTTTAAAATTAAAAAGTTGATAAATACGCAACTTTGCTTGCGAATCATAGCAAACAAATAAAATTAAATTAACAATACTTATTGCGTACAAAATATATACATATATATTTACAACAATGTGATCAAAACCGAGATAAGTGGATAATAGTATAGAAAACCAAAGTATGAATGTGTTAAATACAGTTATGCTAGCTAAAATTGTTCTTAAGCCAGAATTTGCTGAATCTTTCAAATTTTTGTCGAAAAGTTTAACTAGCCAAACAACCACGCACGTAATATTAATGACGCCACATAAGCTAAGCTCTATATTACCATTAAAATAAAACTGCATCAGAATTGCTGCACAAGCTATTGTTAGAATCCAAGATATATAAATAATACAGCGACATATATTTGTGTTATTGAGAATATTATTCGAAAGAACTATAGCTGCATGTATTTCAGAGAGAAGAATAAATACAACACCACATACACGAAAATATTCTGTTATTAGATATAAACAGCGCTTCGGTGTAACACCAAAGTATAGCCACGATACTAAATAAATTATATTACAAAGACACCAAGAAAATACGATGAAATAAAAATTGTTCTCTTTTATCTTCTTCCAAACAATCAGTATTAAAATAATATTGGCAGTTATGCACACAACACTCCAAAGTATATGCAGAATTTGTTGAATATCCAGAGAGAAATAGCATTCTGATTCCCATGTTTCTTCTGAGATAAGATTTGTAGATGCGTCCACATTCTTCGCAGTAAAGTTATTCATTTTCGTTTTCGTCCCTTAGGGTAGTGACACGTATCTACAATAATGAAATCGATTACATTTCTACGTACTCGTATTGCTTCTAATACAAATAAGCAATCACGGTGAAGCAGAATTATGTTGTTTATTTCTAAAGATAATATTAATGTATGCATAAATAGCTAAAGACAAATATGTACTGAAAGAATGTTTGCAGAATTCCAACTTTAATACCTACTTCTTAAACTTAGCCGGTAAGTATGCAGCCATTTAAACGCAAAATGAAATTGAAATTTACTTACACTTAACTTCGACTTTCTTATATATAAATCACTTTTATATTAGACATCGAACTCAAGATCTGCAATAGAACGTTGATACTGATACAACTTAGGTATTGTATTGCAATTATATGCCAACTTTTCGTAAAGAATTATTTTGGGAATAAAATAGTAAACACAGACGTATCTATGTTTATATTATGGTATGTTTCAGTAAAATTTATAGTATCTCTTCTTTGAAATTTGCGACGTCATGTGTAACTCGCGAACATATTGTATCATACATTTTCTTTTCTTTGTAAGAAACAACTTATATGTATGTGGTTGTATACGCACATACGCAGTAATTTATGTGACATCTGCCTGTATACACTAACCCAAACGATTTAGGTTTCATAAATAAAATGGCATTGTAGTCAAAATTTATTACCTGACTGCTAGATCAATTTAGGTGCCTCAAAAAGTCTGCGCACGATTCAATTTATCACTGCTTTTACCTGTAATATTGTTAGGTACAAGCACAATTGTTGGGCGATTTTGAGATATAAAGTTTATTTCAATGGAAGTACGTTCGTTAGTTTAAGGTACTTATTGAGTAATGAAAATTGTGAAAAAGCTCACTTTGATAGTTTATTAGCAGTAGTAAAGTATAAAATAGTTATAAGTAATAAATAACTTCTTAAATACGTAGTTTTTCACGCAATTAAATTACAAACGATGATAAACTAAAGTTGAAAAAAGACGTTTCTCAAATGTCGAATTAGCCCACATGCACTACAAGTATGAGCTTGCGGGCGGCAACTCACTGAGAGACAGGTGTTTACGTCAAGAGCGTTTCCTAAATAGGATTCTACTGGATGCAGTAACGGGAGATTGTTTGAAAAGTTAACCTGTGATCCCGAAAGAGCATAAAACTGGTATATCGAACTACTACAACATATTAGGGTATGTAGCTGCTCTAAATCCTGTGCAGAAAAGAAGTATGTCAAAAATTGGCAATAATTTTAGTATCTTCCGTTCTAATTGCATGAATGCTTCATTATTATTTATTATACTATGCAAAAGAGTACATAGGTATGTTTTTAAGATTATGTAATGATCAAAGTTCGGGAAGTATTTCTTGATATATTTTTAATTGTACCTATACATGGTAAATGCTATACCAACACATAAATGGAAAAGAATAATAATTAGAAATCGGTATTCTTCTATAGTATTAACGAATGCGACAAATAAACAGATAAGCAGGTATACTCTGAACGCTGGTGCTTCAAATTGCAATACAGTGGTAACGTTTGAAAACATTCCGAAGATAGCCTTATATGGAAACGAAGTTGTTGTTTTACATCAAGAAAGCTATGGCCAATCAGAAATCACACGGCATGTAAAGTGTTCCCAGTTCAGTGTCTAAAAAGTTCTTTAAAAAATATAACGAAACAGGCGACGTGGTAAATAAACCGAAGTCTGGACAACCGAGACAACAGAGCAAATGCATATTGTTTGAAAGTAACAGCTCTAAGAAACAGAAATAAAAGTAAGGGCGTAACTGGCGCGAGAGTTAGAAGAAGCTACAGGCACGTTAAAGCCTCAAGTACACGAGGCGAGTTTACAAGCTACAAGCCGGCTTTTTCACAAGCGGCTCGTAAAGTAGTCGAGTGTAATCGATGCACTCGCTCCGTTAGCTGCTTGTAAAAACGCTCTGGAAAAAGTTGAACTGCCGGCGACTTTACACACCACTCGCCGACTTTTGAGCGAGATAGCATGTAAACTAGCCACGTGTAGTCACAGTAGCTTGTGTACAAGTGGCTAGTAGCATTGGTCTCTAACTTAACAGCAGACCATAACAAGCAGTTTTCACAGGCTAGCTAGTTGACTACTGAGCAAGTGCGAAATTTCGTGTGTACTCGACTACTAGCACACTCGCCGACTCGCCGGCTTTTTACAAACCGGCTTGTTAGTTTGTAAACTTGCCTCGTGTACTTGAGGCTTAATACATGCTTGGACTGTAACGCGACGACGTGTTGAAGATGCTCTTGCAGAACCGTTTTTAGAAGCAACTGTCAAACATGGGGAGTGGCAATATCCAGATTTAGGGCTGCATTTAATAACATTATTAGAATTGAAGGCAAGCTTACAGCGGAAAAATATCGAACAATATTGGAACAACATACTATACCTTCTGGACATCGTCCAGTTGGTAATAATTTCATCCTACAACAAGATAACGATCTCAAGCACACTTCTCGATTGCTCAAGAACTATTTCAGTCAGTTACAAGAGAAGAGAATCGTTAGCACTATGGTGTGACCGTTACAAAGCCCGGACTTAAATATTATTGAAAATATTTGTGATTATCTTGCTCGTAAAAAGATTGAAAGGATACCGAAGAATTTAAATGAGTTTTGGAACATATTGCAACAAAAGTAGTTTCGTATTTCGGACGATTACGTAAGAACAATGTGTGATAGTCTTCGGGGTCGTGTAAGAGACACTATTAAATATATGTGGCCATAAAAGATATTAAAAAACTAAAAGTTTTGAAGATCTTCTGTATTCTATTAACTGATATAAATGTTATATTCATTATAAACATCTGTCGAACAATATAGTTACTTACTTAAACTTCTTTTCTATAAAACTTATCAAGGTGTCTCTTTCTTGTGACGCGTTACAAACTATCTTCATTTTTAATAATAAATGCAATGTGGTACACAAAAGACACAAAAAATTGTATATTAATACAGTTCCCTATAAACACAACGGTCCCGCTTGATAAAGGAGTAACCTGAACAATTTTCGATAAGTCTGTGATATCTGTAATTCAGTATTCATCAGGCGTATCAACTTTACGGCAGCGTAACCGTCAAAAATCAAGACAAAGTGATGAATAGTTTCATATGTAATATCTACTACATACGCCCGCTCTTTCAGGAATTCGCATTCTTATGCGTTGGACTACTTTTACTGCTATTTTGACGTTAATAAGACAATAGGACTCAACAATCATAAGAAAGGAACACAAGATCATGCAGAGACAGCGCTTTATCAGAAATCCTAACCATATGGTAAACATTGTCTAATTCTATAGTCGTCAATTGACAAAGAAGTCGAGTGTAATAGAACTGATATGAAAATCTTGTTGATTTGTTGTACAACTGGCAATGATATTAGGAAGTTTACATTTTGAGTGGTGTTTTTAGTTGGTCACACTAAACTAACAATAAGTAATGCCGTGCTCAATTTATCCAGTATTTAAACGCTTGCAGCTCAGGTAAATTTCCTGAATAATATGTTAAAAAGTTCTGAATAGTGATACAGCTTTTTTGAACGCCCAATTAAAAATCGTTGCTATCAAATATACTTTTATATGCCATTCTAACAATAACCCTACATACTGTAAACTCGTGCGAAGTTCCGTACTATTTAAGGAGAGGTTATTTTAACACACATTTAATGAACAATGATAGATTTGATACTCGAAATCGATGGCGTTGGAGGTGATCTGCTTATTTAACGATTTACTTGTTTGTAGATTTTCTGTTGGTCTAATAATTATTTTAATGCAACTCTCTTTATTAGAATTAAGTTAGGTTAGTTTAATGGTTGAGTGGAAAAGCAACTATCACCAAGTAATTGGGGGGCGAGCTAAACTCCGCCAGCATTTTTTCATATTCAATTACAATTATTTGATGTTTGAAAGGTCACCATTATTATTAGTGTTAAACGTAGTTAATGAATCGGGGATGTGTTCCGTATTTTTTAAATTAAACTCTTTGTTAAACTTTCGAGCTTTCGTTCATTGCTCAGAACTTCTGGGAACTGTAAATATGAAAAAGTTCTGAATAAAGAACGAAAGCTCGAAAATTAATTTTAAAAATACGGACCGCATACTCGATTTATTAACTTACCGTTTAAAGTTTAATTTAAAGGTACGGTCGATATACTTCACCAAAACCAAATTAATGATTACTATTATTATTATCGCATTTTCAAACCAACTAGCTAGGTTCTTTTAATAGTTTTCTGTCATACCTGCTATGCATAAATAATAATAAGACCTAAGAATGCAATGCTCTGTTTTTATTTAATTTAACAGAATTATCAGTAGATTGAGCAAATTTCATAGCGCAGAAATACGTATTTAAAATTAACTTCAATTTAGGTTGCTGATACTTATATATTTACTAGATTTATAAAATTGATCACAATGTTACATAGTTATTCCGTACGTTGGCTGAAATCGTATATTCCTAATAGAACTCTGTTCTAGTAGGTGAAACTCAGAGTTCGCATCTTGGCCCCTTACTGGCTGAATCTTCGAGTGACCGTGACAGTTTGATGTTTCTTACGCACCAGTAGGTTTTCGTCTCTAGTACGGTTGACACGTTGAGTTACCATGACCTTCTAGTATTTCCTACCAATTTTTTGCTGAGGAAGGAACTTAAATCAGCAGCGAAACATAGCGGCGGTATATTTCGTATTTTTGTGCTTTTAATATTTAAATTTAAAAAGACGCATTAAACATGATAATCAAAGTAATGTCGTTTATAAATTAGATTGCAAAGATTGTAATAAATGTTATATCGGACAAACCAAACAATATTTAAAGAAACGAATTTATAACCATCAATACACTGTTACACATAACGTCACCGCTGAAACTGCTTTATCTAAGCACTCTAAAGATAGACGACATAATTTTGATTTTCAAAACACTAAAATTTTAAAAAAATTATAAAAAAAGATTAATTTACGAAATGATATACATTAAGAAAGATGAAAACGCGGTAAATTTTAGAACGGATATTGATAATTTAAGCGTTATTTACAATAATTTAATTCACGCATGAATTTTATTAATTTTAAGCTCTTGACTAGGTTTTTTTGCCATGTTTTTCCCTAGTCCTTGAACAGAATTGTTAGAGCTTGACAAAAAATAGATTGATATACGAATAATTCAAATCATTTCAATTTCTAATGTTGTATTAAATCATTATTCCTTCATTATTACTTGTGAATATAATTAAAATTCGATATATCAATGAATTCTTTGTTTTTTAGATAATTTTGTTGATAGGCATGGCAATTTATATTTATATTATTAGTAATTTGACACATATTAAATGTCAATTTCTTCCACTGAAGAAGTTATTTAACGAAAACATATTATTATATGTTATGGAATAAATTGGTATTTAATTATTTATTGTTTCATTGACCTCTAAGTGGAAATAAATCAGGAATATAAAGATAAATACAGGTAATCTAAATTGACCGTGAAAACAACACAAAAAACGCATCTTAGGTGAAAAGTAAGTTACACCAAAGTTACTTAAGTTACTACACTGCGAGAGTTTGCATTGATATCCAGACAAGTAATACAGCTTACGGAGTCACCGCAACTAAGCAACCACCACACATAGATACAAAAAAAGAGAATTTTATTATTATTGTAGGTGTTTATCTCAGTATTTCTTAAATTATTACGTCATTTATTTCTATTTACTCGTAAAGAAAGTAATGTAACTTCTTACCATATTCGTAGTACATCCCGTAATAAAACTATGTTGCTAAGGATAAAATTAAAATTTTATTAAACGCCAGTTTAGTATAAAGTATATACAGAACATTAAAATCTCATGAATTTAAAGTAATAGGATGCACTTCGCATGCTTAATAGATCGAACCGTAGTTTCCGTTTCTAGGACGGTGTATACAGAATAAGTCATAAATCTGATGTCTTAATTCCATATCATGACACATTAATAAACCAATGTTAAACAAACTGCCTCCGTGGAGCAGGAATGTACTTGTAAGGAAAGTGTCATGAAGAAGAATAGAGAACATCGCTAATAATTTAAAAATTTGCGGTACAAAATTCATTACTGCAACAACAAATGCCACACATAATTTTAGTGTGTAATAAGAATTGTCAATTTTAAAAATGTGAATTACGGTTTTCAAAATTATAATTAGAAAGCAAATCACTCCTACACTAGTACCATAAAAAAATTGGAAAATGTATAGATAAGTGTTATTTAACGTTACAATAACAATTTCTAAGATACTGCAAACAATCCAAATGAAGTACATTAGAGTTTTATAATAAAGTTGATATTCTAAAATGTTGTCGAATAAAAGCAAGATGCATAATAACATGTTATTATGTGAAACCATTGAACTTATAGATGAAACACTATTAATTAAAACAAATTTGTCATTATAGTAACTTAGGAGATTATCATTGAAAATTTGAATTATACTTGTAAAACTTAAATTTAGGATGATTACATAAAAACCGTTTCGCTTTAGATTAGTTTTTACTAAGATATAAATTAGAGATATATTGAAAAATATACATAGGCTGCTCCAAATTAAACGGAAAAAATTGGCTGATTCCCTCTCTGTTGCACACAACTGATTGTAATTTTCGCGCTTCCAAATAATATACTCTTCTGTTAACATTTTTCCTAAAATATGAGAAAGATCTTTTGAACCATTTGTATAATAAATACTAAAAGATACAACAATGAAAATGTCACAAATAGTATTCACTACAGAGTTATATTATGATTTATGTATTTTATATCTATCAAGTAATATCATTTTTATTGCAAGTAATAGCAAACAGAAATTAGTAAGCATTCTGTAAAACATCTTGCAAATTTAATCAGTTTAAAATGTGGTGATTAAACCTTACCTTTATTAAAGTTTTCTGATTAAAACTTCACTTATCCGTGAAGCGGAAAACGTAAACAAATACATTTTGTGGATATTACTCCGAGGCTTGCTTATTTAAACTCATCGCTCATCGATCCATCTTTTAATTTGCTATCGATACACCTACACGAAACATAACGATTCGTATACATACATACATACATATGTATAATTTATGCTTATTTCAATATTATTACGCATGCCATTTTATAGTATGTTCAAGGTTAGTATTTATTATCAAACCCATGCATCTCGGTTTTATAATAGTCCTTTTGGTGTAATGAATATGCATATATATAAGATTAAATTAATAAAATAAGTTAATTTACTGATATAGTCACAACATGCTTAAAGTATAGAATTTGGATTCAATGTTGCTACCTAGTCGGCCAAAAATCAAATCGCCAACCTTCTTAGTTAAAACAAAAATATACTGCCAGCATGAATGTCTTCCCTTGTGAGATAGTAGTCATCAAATCTAACTACCATTTTTATGTTTAATAGCAATATAAATACGCTCAGTAACTTAAGCACTAATAAAGAAATATTTTTTATAAAAATGTACAGTGGACAGCAGCATAATCGATACCGTTACGGAATTTCCTAAACCTTAATAGCAATGTAGAGGGGGTTACATTGTGCGACCTTCAGTTAGGATGTATAGTAGATATTATTATTAGTAGATAAGGTGGACGTTAGCTTGCGCTAGTGTCGATTTAAAAGCTGGCCACTGTACATATACTGCAATACTTTTTACGAAAACACGTTAACTTGATAGATATATGAGGTAGTTACGATCTTCTACTCGACTTGTGCAATAAATTATGCTATTGGTGAGTTTTTAAATAAAAATAGACATCTTAAATACTGTTTAAATAGCTTAAATTATATCGCAAAAAAAATGTACTAATTATAGAACGCCATAGACTACTTGTTCTAAAAACATGTCATCAGAAGGTGTGGTGGTGATGGCACTAGAAATAATTAGCACTATTCAAAGCAAACACACATGTACTAAAATGCATAGTGCACCAGTAGCAGACGTTTAACAATTGCTGTGAGCGAAGGTTGTCATTCAACACGTATGTATATGTATGTATGTCGGAAAGAAAATAACGGGAATCAACAAAAAACTAGTAAAGTTTTAGTTTAAAGTAAACTATTAAGTACCTAAGTGGCGATTTATAATTGCCATTGCATTTGTTATCTGCCCTTATTGGCTTTATGGGTAATTTGCGGAAGTACACAGATCTTAGATCAAAAAAAGCATCATGAGTGACATAAAGAATACGTTTTATATACATACCAAGTAACCAGACAAATCTCAATCAAGAGACAAATCTCAATCAAATCTATTTAGTTCTATTTATTTGACAGCTTTCTTTACAACAGTCTAGGGATACGTTATATTATATTTATAAAACTCCTTGAAACTGCAATATCTCGCAATGAGTTTTACAAATGTACACCTTACAAACTATATGTAGGTCTGTCGTCAAATCTGAATATTCCAAATAGCTCACACTCACCAACTCGTCATTGATGTTATGATGACTAAGCGTACAACTATGAAACTATTTGACAACTGATGAGTTGATGCTTCAGTCGAAAGTGATGATATTTACACAATAACAGGACGCGGACATTATTTATATTAGTTTTTAGCAGTGTATGTGGTATACAGAAGATGGTCAATCATAATGTTAATATGAAAAATTTAACTTATTCTTGTTTAGCCCTTGGATTTTTGAGATTACTAAATTTCCTATTTCCACTAGGAATAAGAAAATAAATCGTTAAACTAATAATATGTTTATTTTATATTCTTTTGTATCACATATTTTACAATAAATGCAACGTCTAACACGAAACTAAGCAAATAATGTACATACAGAATATAGTACTAGTATGGCGGAATAACCATAATAAGTAAAAGCATATTGACGAATACTTTCACTCTGTAAAAGCCTATAAAGTGGCGTTACCTCCAGTTTCAGTTGGCCGTATATCATTTTGTGTAGCTATTATTACGTTATTCGATACTATCGGCTCTTCAACCATGTTAATTGCATTTTTCCTTCCAGATTTAGTTTGACTTAAAGTGTATACATGATGACAAGTGTAACTGAAAAACTTAAAATCGCAGCATATTGATAAATGTGCACTTTGCTATATAATCTGTTCTACTTTTAAGTTCTTTTGTTTCGATTTATAAATGTAGTATTATCATTGTCTGCTGTAGTGAGATACGAGCATAAAGTAGTTTAATTAATGATATTCAACTATTTCAATTACTTCTATGCTTAGAAGGACATTATTTTCGCGTTTTAGCATCACTAATAGAAAAATACTATTTTATTATATACCAGCCAATGGGAGATATTGTTTGGTAGCCTGCGTGCTGTAGAAACGGGATGTATGCTGTTCACACTCGTAGTTTATCTCCACTCGGTGGCAATCACAAAGAAATTGGAAATTTACCAAAATTATTCTTAACATCTTTTACGCCACCGTAGAATGGGATCTTGTCCTATGTAATACATAGCAGTAGCATTAGACACTATCATCTAACACCATATAGAGCTAAAATCCAGGAATCATCAATTAATTCTTCCCAGCCTACATATATTGTTCGCGAAAAATCCATATACAGACATCTAAATTAATGTAAAGTAACTAATTAAAATTAAATTTCAACTTAACTAGCGTTTTTAATCGAATCTCGTTGTTTGACTCGTCTACACAACATACGAAACCTGTCTTTATTTAATTATAATTTTTTTCTTGTAAAGTTTGATTTGTCCTATGCATCTAATGCAACTCAAAAAGAGCCTAATTTTTCGCTGCAATTGCCATCATTTAATTTACAACCGACAACCGAAGATGCTCTATTGGATATCATGGCCAAATTTCCTAAAAAACTTACAGCTGGTGACGATAACATGCCTAGTTCTATAGTAATAGATTTACGACGTGCTGTTGCAGCACCACTGTGCAAGCTTATCATCCTAGCTATTAGGTCGTCCACTTTTCCTGATAAATGGAAATGCGCTCGTGTAGTACCTATTTTTAAGAAAGGAGATAAATCGCAAATTATAAACTATAGACCGATATCTATCCTTAACAATTTCGGTAAGGTATTTGAACAGGTCTTGTATGACAGGATGTATATGAACATTAAATCATTTATATCACCATCTAACATGGCTTTATGAGTGGTCGTTCCACAGTGACGAATCTAGCTTGCTTCACACAGTATATTGGCGAAAAGTTGGACGACCAGGGACAGGTGGATGTGATTCTTACCCGCACTGTTCGTCTTACAACATTGACGGTAATGGTCTGATTAAAACAAATAGTATTACAGACCTAGGTGTTCTTTTCGATTCCACACTATCATTTAACCTGCATATTGAGAAGGCTTGTAAGTCTGCTTCTCAAATGTTGGGATTTGTTCTTCGGTCGTCTAGAGACTTTACTAATGTATCACTTTTAAAAACTTTATACTTTTCTTTCGTGCTACCTAAATTGGAATTTGCTTCCATTATTTGGTATCCTTTTTATGCCTCTCAACAAATACCACTCCAGCGTGTTCAACGTCGCTTTCTAAAGTTTCTGTGATTTAGAATAAACGGGGTATATCCTCCTTGGGGTACATCATACAATTATCTTCTCCAGATTCATCAGATGCAGTCATTGACAGATCGCAGAAATTGGCAGAGTGCAAGATTCCTGTCTAGACTACTTGATAATAAAATAGACTGTATTGAGTTACTATCGTATGTTAAGTTTAACGTGCCAAGAATGGCTTCTGGATCTGAAGATACTTTCAATTTACCGACACCGCGAACTAATCTCCTCTTTCGTTCACCGATATACCACATGTGTAGAAGTGCTGACAAAATCTACAGCGATATTTTTGCAAACATAGTAAGACATTAACGATCGTTTTGATTTGTATATGATATTTACTTTATAATTACTTGTATAATTATTTATAATTACTATACATGTTTTTGGGTGTTGTCAATCAATTTTGAAATTTTAAATTTTTCCGTTTGATTTTTCTTGTAGTTAATGTATTGCTAGTTATTACATACCGTTGCCGTTTTAACTTACACTTTGTATTAAGTAAGTACAATTGTTTGTTATTCTACTTTGATAATTCACTGTTGTTTTTTAACGTTGTAGTTCTCCTGATGAAGCAGGAATATTCTGCGAAATATTGAGAAATTAATAAATAAGTCCCTGACCTCTCTTTCTTTTGACCGCATACCCGAGGAGTTAATTCACCATCAATTATATTATCTTTATATTAAACGGTCGAGTACTTCTTTCAATTATTATTATTATTATTATTATTATTTGTCGCATTTTTCACCACAATAGGTTGTGTACTACAATGAACAGTATTGGTTACACGTTCCATATTGCCATTAAACAACCACTAATAGACAATTGTATATCTAGACGGCTTCGTATTCCGTGAAAGCGATATTTTGCTTCAAAAACAATTGTCAATATATAGGATCTTTGTGGAACATCTATGAGCAACACTTTATTTTGCCGACTAACACGTGGTTTTAACGTAAAATTATGATTGGTTGCATTTATACACCGTTTTGAGTTACGAAGCGTAGCTTCTTTTTAATATGTATCCCTATTAACTAGATAATACTGTATTCTAAAGCCAAAGCAATTTAGTTATGAATTATTTCCAAAATGAATAGGACGTCAGACTTCTCACAGATTTTTTCAACGCGAAAATTTAATAATAAGAAGGACAATGGTAAATGCTTAAAGCGAGTTACTTCTTCTAATACATAGCACCATTTTATTGTATTTTAAGAGTGATAAGTAAAATAATTTAGATATGCTGAGTGTAGAGATTTTGACTGAAAGTCGACGGTGTTTCTGTTGGCACAATCATTAAGGGTAATTATCGACTTATCGGGGCTATAATGTTAGGCCATATATCAATGCAATTCATTATATCTTGCCAGAATTGCGTACGTCTATCTGGTTCATCCTTTCATAGCTCTTAAAGTAAACTAAACTTGTACGAACGCATTTGAGAATCTTTCTAACTGAACTTTCGCTGTTATTGTGTCGTACAGTACTGAAGTACAACTGAACTTAGCGGATCTTGTTGCAGGCCAAGCAAAATATCCAGCTCACGGCTGGCTATTTTCACATAATCTATTGTTGTAAAGCATTTTATATTACCCAAATGCTCTGTGATATCAAATTATGCGGTTATTGATTTATAAATAGGATCTCGTTCAGAAAATGTTTGGTTGGAAAAGGCGGTTGCTTCTTGGAAAAACTTACATCTGCAAATACTTCTATCTGTAAGCAAATCTATCCTAACTCGGATTAATAACAGTATAACTAACTGTAAAAAAAAACAATTAAGCTTTACTAAGTCATGTGAACCAAAACAGGTCTCATGGATGTAACAATAGACCGCGTTTATTGTACTAAACAGATTAGTGTGTTTAGTGACGGAAACATTTACATAACTTCGCAAAGTAGAAACAAATATTTGACACAGAATATTTCGGCACTGAATGTGCACAATTACATAAAATATTATCAACATTTCGAAAACCTTTGCATCTAGACGAAGGATATCATCGTATGTCTAAATAATATAAATACATAATAAAGAATATTCTGAATTACTCGTGGATTTGAAATAAACAATAATACACAGGCTGTTTTATGAAAAAATGACAAGTAATATGACCTTTAGACAGCTGATAACGTAATAAAATAACATAAGTTTTGCCCAATGGATTATGAAAACACAGTATCCGGTATCACTCCTCGTTCTCTTGTAATTATGCCTTTCCGCAATATTTGCTCATCCCTGTATAAATAAATACAAGATATATGAAAATTATACAATAGATGCACTTGCTGACGCTAGTGGAAATGTGTGTGTAATTACACTGAAGGACGTACTGACAACGAAAGAAATCAGTTTAACCATTTGTTAGAACTATTTTTATTGCTAAACTGTACACAAACTTAAAATTTATATCTAACAGTACAACCATTCTTATCAAATCATTTTACTGCGAACCTACAATTAGATTTGAGATAAAAATAATAACATTCTAGAAATTAATAGTATTCGGTCGATATTGTGAAATAGCTTCACTCACAACTTCAGTTTCTCGTATTGCAAACATATTCTAGTACATAACTATTATATAACAATTGCACTTATAATAAATATATTCTACAAAAGAAACCTAAAACTAAGAATATTATGTGTGATCTAATTCGTTATATATGTAAAGCTGTGGCTACACAATAACAGAATTGATGAACAGAGAAGGATTTTTACAAACCCTATTTAAATCAACAGATATAACATCAGTATCACCAAACGCCATACAACTTTGATTGATTACTCGGACACGTGTTTCCGAGAAACGCATAGTTCTCATCATCAACCGAATACAGAATGAATAAAATAAAATTCATTTCTTAATTCTAAGAACTGTTTAAATCATTAACTAATTTGAGAACGCAATATTAATGATAGTTTCGGTCATAGTTTAGGATCATAGGCATAAGCAAACCAACAAAACGTCTATTAGTCTCTAACGTCTATGTTGCTGCAATATATCTTCTTCTTTATGTATGATGAAATACATACACTCAGAATTAAATTTTTTAAATATGCATTTTTAGATTACTACAATACAATAAAACCTATAAATATTCACTTAGCTACTATGTCTTCAATACCTCACTACTGCATGGTTTGAACAGTCTGCGGGGATCGTATGTATGCATCGTAGCGAAATAAAATCATTAAATTAACAAAACCATTTGCATGCACAATTGTTAATAGTATATGTAGTAATATTGGAGGAATGAATGCAAGAAATGATAGTAACTCAAATAACCAAAAAATAAAATTACTAACAACGCAAGTACACCCCATAACTAATCTAGATAAGGTAAGGCTATTATTTTTCTCTAAAACATAGTATAGAATAAATTTTACAGTGATATTTACCAAACATAAAATTTTCATTAGGCCAAATGTCATTAAAAGTATAATTTCAGAAAAGAAAGAGCGTACTGTCCATGCTACAAAACCCATATGCACAAGTGAAATGCTCCAAATACAAATAATAGTGTAAAAGCAAAATTGTGAAGTATTCATCAAATCTTCAAATGTATACAACGTCGCGAACATTGTTGGAATTAATGTTATCATCCAGTTAATACAATAAAAAATATCTATGACAGATAAATCGTTTGTTTCATAAAGTTGATTAAGAAATAAGAAATGTATTAAAGCCAGTATTTGTAGAATATTAGATAGAGACCAATTGATTATAATAAGGTACCAATCGGAACGGTGATAGCGATTTATGAATACAGTGAATATCACAACTATGTTAAACAATACATATAATACTTAAAACTAATATAATTATAAACTCTATAGAAATTTGTTCATTCAATTTCCAGATGTTCTGCGAAAGATAGGTGTTGTTAAAATGTATTACGGAACCAAACTCATTCTTCTTATTTTGATATTCCCTGTAAAAATAACATCCTCCTATATATCATTTTTTTAAGAAACAGTAATATAATAATCTCTTGTTATTTGCGGAACATGTATACCATTATGAATATTGAATTTCCATATGTCGAATTAACAAAGTAATGTAAACAGAGAGGCACGCTTCGAAAACAATTTTCAATATTTTTTTTTTTCGGAATTAACTGAAACGGAAACGGTAATATCTTTTAACATATTACCGAATTATAGCTCCAGGTGTAGCATTTATTTATTTTATGGTATCTATCGATTGTGGTTTACCTGTTTATTTTATCCAAACATGTTCTTCCTAAAAAATCGCTAAAATGAAATTCTCCATAACAAAAATATTTTGATGTATACGGGATATGGTTTCTTTAATGCAATAAATCTGGATCTGACAACTGGTACGCAGTTAGATTGTAAGTTATAGTTATTACATATTACTAAGCATGTTGTATTTTTACTATATCAATGTTATTTTGGAGATCGAGACGTAAAAGATACCAAAAGCCTAAAGACGAAAATAAGACATACAAAGTATTAGAAGCCGAAATACGACCAAAACGACGCCAAAAAAATGAAAATGTAATATATAATACGATTTTCATTGATCTTCTTCCAAGAGATCGTATAATCGTTTTTTTCTTTAGGAAACGATGCAGGGATGTCTCTTTTGGAAACACCAATAGTAATCGGCCATTATGATTGTATTCCACCTCTGCTGGTTTCTCTGCTCCATTTCTTATGTTCCGATGGAGTTTCTCTTCTTGTTCTTTTCTCAATTTTTGGGAAAAGAATCAAAATAGTATGTAAAAAGTGATTTTGATACTCATATTGTATACTTTTGGAAGCAATCCAGACTTCTCTTTCAACGGCAGTCATAGTTTTGAAGCGAAAACCGATTTTCTAATTTGGGGACCAATGAAGATATGCTCTTTAAGTTAATGAGAAATTTACTATAAGGATACTTAAAATAGATTCCATCCGTATTTATACCTCAGATACATTGCAAACGTGTGATAATCGATGGAATTAATGCCGATAGCAAAAGCTCTTACTCTGAGACACTCAACAATGAGTCGTCAAATGCTCTCGTGGGAATCTAGCGTAACAAGAGCTGGTTTTCCACCTGACACTAAAAGATTCTTCTGCTGGTGGGCTCTCTAGTAGCAAATGGACCGCCTTAGTTATAGCGTAGTTATATTTGTTTGTAGTATGTCGGCGTACTGCCCAACAGAAGATCTAATAGAGTGGGAGGTACGAGGGAGCGTTTTTATATTCGCGGAATGGGGGATAAGTGGTGGAAAAAAAAAACCAAATTATTTTCTTTTTCAATATATTCACCTGCAAGACGGATACATTTTTCACATCTTTCACCCAATTTATTTATACCCTCATAAAAAAAAAATGATTTCTCTTTATCTGTAAGAAATACGCCGAAACTGCCTCCTTGACTTCATCATAGGCAGTACATTTTTTACCCCGCAGCTCTTTTTTCATTTTCGGAAACAGGTAATAATCACGCGGGGCCAGGTCTGGGCTGTAGGGTGGGTGATTCACAATTTCGAAACCCATCTTATGCAGCGCAGCTAACGCAACGCGGCTCTTGTGGACGGGCGCGTTGTCGTGCAAAAGCAGCACACCTTTCGTCAATTTTCCTCGTCTTTTCTGCTCTTTAATGGCTTCTTTTAGTTGCTCTAATATTGAAGCGTAATATTTTCCGGTTATAGAAACACCTTTATCTTTATAATCAATCAACAATATTCCTTCCGAGTCCCAAAATACCGTTGCCATGAGTTTCCCAGCTGATTGCGACACTTTAAATTTCTTGGAAGGTGCTGTGGCCTTTTATGCTTCTGCATGGAGTCTTGTTTGGACTCAGGTTCATAATGATGAACCCAAGTTTCGTGTCCAGTAACATTCGACTCAATACACCATCCTTGTCTTCATTACAGAGGTCAAAAATGTACGCGAACACTCTACACGCTGTTGTTACTTGGTTGGTTACTTGGTTTATGTTACTTGATTTATGTTACTTGGTTGACGATCGCTCAAAGACTAACTGTCTAATAACAATGAAACTTCGTATTTATACTAACTATGAGTCGCTGCACAGGCCACGCCCCCAATGCGCCTAATCACCCCCTACAACCCGCTCATTCCGCGAATATAAAAACCCTCCCTCGTATATCCACGAACTGTTGTTAAATTAAAAAAATTTAAAAAAATACAATTTACAGTATTATAGTATCATTTTGTATTACACAAAATATAGGTATAAAGCATAAAATTATTAATAGAACGTGCACTTAAAGTAAGTTAGGTACTTAATAGAGAGAAAAACTAAATACTTCTGGTTGCGTAAATGCTTCAAGTTACATTTTCAATGTACAAATTAAAATTAATTAACGAGTTTCCTTTTTTATTTCAGAAACACTAGCTGTTTATCGAAACGCGCAGCTTGAGAAAATAGTGTATTCCGTAAATAACTTTGTAGCAAAACAAAAGCCGCCTACTATATTCCGCAGGTTGAATACTGAATGAGTTTACAATAGATCGATACTAAATTTAATTATTTCACTGTGTTGAAACGTGCGAAAACAATGCATTCACAAACCATTCCAGAAAATACAATTCATAGAAAATAAATGGTTTCCAACGCTAAAATAAAATTATAGATGTGGATAATACGCATAATAGAGACAATGGAAAAAACGATTTTCGCAATTATTCAAATTACTCGGTGCGCTAATTTGCAAAAATTTCATCAAATGCGTTACTTACAAATCCATTGCTAAAGTTGTGTGATCGCGGAAATCCATATATTAACACTTACAACTGATTTGATCAAACTGAAATTCAATGTTGTGTTATTTACATATTGTATAAACAGAACGCTTCACTTTACCACCCGTCTTTACTAACAGTCTTAGTAAAAATAGCCTAGTCAAAAATAGGTCAGTAATATCTTTTAAATTCGCATGACTTTCTGTTGTATTTATTGTCATTATTTATTTACACGCGAAGTAAATGCAGTATTCACTAGCTGTTGTGATGCAAATGATAAGTAATCAAATATTGAATATGAAATAAAATAGATTTGGCTTTCCAAGTTGAAATTTATTTTACTGTCAAGTTTAATTTATAAATTTCCAGTGAAGAGCTCACCACATAAAAAAAAATGATAATGTAAGAATAAGATCATTTACTACAGAAATGTAGCGTACGTTTTCAAATATGATAAATAAATTCTTGTAGCCATCACGGATTAAAAAGGTTATAACAAATTCTTCCGGAATAAATATTTTAATGATGAAAGCGACACGTTCCACATTGAGTGATGTTATATTTGCAAATTTAAAGTAATACTTGTGACAACTTAATGGATCTTTCGACGCTCCTTCACAAATTTGTCTTAGTATGAGAAAATCTCAATCCCTTGTCATTAGCATTTTTAAATTACACATAACCAGAATTTTTTATCTTTCAATTATGCTTCAATTCTTCTTTCAACATAGTCACGAGGATGGATTTCTTATCGATGTTCGATTTGGTAATGTGTAATCGGAATACTTCACTACTACTACAAATGCTTAATGGTCTAGTAAGGTAGTAGATTACATAGAATAAAGCAAATACATATATTAATTGCTAATTGTTCGCTGTATCGTTTAATGCAGATTGCAGAACAGTGTTTTATATTTTTTAGTGGCGTTCACAATTTTACCTACTGGTACACGTCAAATAATTGTCGCACCTTACACATTTAATTCTATCACTCGTATTCACACGTACAGGGTGGATAAATTTCGATGTTTTAATAGGGGATCTAGGTAACTATAAGAGGTATCAAAACGTACCACGCATCCTCGATCTGTTTTTTCGAGAAGAGGATGATGGTGAAAACCAAATTTGGCTATCGGCTTTCGGTTTCGAGTTATCCCTGAAAATTCGATTTTTTCCATTTTCGTTTTATCACAATATCGCGGCTATTTATGAAAATTGACAAAAATGACTTTTACGTTCTTCAGGCACTTTTTGATTAGAATGGAATGGTGTTAGAGAATTTTTTGAAAAAATTTTTGAAATTCGAGGTAGGATATAAAGTTGTATTTTTTTATATGGAACACATAGTTGGCTATGATAGCATTAAGAAGGGGATCTTTTGGCCATTTCAATGATATATATCATGGGGTCTATTCGTTCGTTTTCACTGTATTATAGCAAAAAATTAACATTTTCCATTGATTTTCATCATTTCACCGCTTTTTGTTAGTAGGCGTGTGTCATTCAACAGACATAAATCTGTCAGTAGGTTTATAAATAGTATCAATAGTTTAAATTGATTATTTGATTGTTGCTTTACCTTAAAATTATAAATTTGCGATGGCTTATGAAAATTACGTAAAGTATGATATGTTGGAATGCTTTATTTTCAATAATAATAATGCTGAAGCTGCATGTGAAACATATTTTAATCGTTATCCGAAAGAGGGCTGCCTAATAAATCTATTTTTGGAAGACTAAAAGATAATCTCATTAATTTTGGAACATTCAACAAATCAAGATCGAAGAATTATAATAAGGAAGAACTGATTAAGTTATGGTCAATGTTATTGGTATGGCAGTGGCAAATCCTTCAATCTCAAGCCGTCAAATTGAAGTGGAATTGGGTATATCACGACGACGTGCGTTATCAGTTTTGAAGAAACATAAGTTTAGGCCATACAAAGTGAGGAAACACCAGCAGCTCCTATTGACTGATTCTGAACGACGCTTAGAATTGCAATTGGTATCTTCAACAAATTGAGGAGGATCCATCATTTTTTAGAAAATTATTTGACGGATGAAGTCTACATTAGCAGTGCCGGAATTTTTAACCGACACAATGAACATTGGTGGTCTGATGTTAACCCCTACCGCCAAGTCGATGTTCAAAATCAGGGTCGATTCGTTTTTTAGTGTTTGTGTGCCATATTTGACAATCGTATTCTGGCATACCAAATTTATCAGAAAAATTAAATGGTCAACGGTATTATAACATCATAAACCAACATGTAGTAGAAGAATTTTTGGAAGAACTGCCTTTGAACGAAATAAGAAATGTATTTTTCCAGCAAGACGGCGCACCGCTGCATAAAAACTGGAATAGTCTCAGGATTGCTGACTGAAAATTTTAGAGACAACTGGATAGGTACGGGCGGACCAGTAAGGTGGCCACCACGTTCGCCGGATTTGTCACCCCTAGATTTCTTTTTCTGGGGACATCTTTAAGACCGGTTATACAAACAAACTCATAATAACATTAACGAACTGGAGAGAGAACTTTATACAGTGTCTTAATTTTGTTTCTTGTATTCATATTCACAATGCACTTCGGAGCGTTTCTGAGACGGTGTGAATTATGTTTTGTAAATAATGGGGCGCCAGTTCGAAAATCTATTGTAATAATTTTTAATCATGTTTTAATTTATTTTCAACATGAAATTAAATATGTGTGATTCGTCGATCCTCATTTTGTTTAAAGTTCCAAAATTAATGAGATTTTCTTTCATTCAGTCAAAAATAGATTTATTAGGTTGCCTTCTTTCCGAGTAACGATTAAAATATGTTTCACATGCAGCTTCAGCATTATTATTATTGTGAATGCATTGCAACATATCATACTTTTCGTAATTTTCATAAGCCATCGCAAATTTATAATTTTAAGGTGAAGCAACAATCAAATAATTAACTTAAACTATTGATACTATACTTATAAACCTACTGACAGATTCATATATGTTGAATGACACACGCCTACTAACAAAAAAGCAATGAAATGATGGAAATCAATGGAAATGTTAATTTTTTGCTATAATATTGTGAAAATGAATGAAAAGACCCCACATGATATATATCATACGAAAATGACAAAAAACTCTTTTAATGATATCATAGCCAACTATATGTTCCATATAAAAAATACAACTTTATGTCCTACCTGGAATTTCTAGGCACACCAAACACTAAAACCGAATCGACCCTGGATTTTGAACATCGACGGCACGGTAGGGGTTAACATCAGACCACCAAATGTTCATTGTGTCGGTTAAAAATTCCGGCACTGCTAATGTAGACTTCATCCGTCCAAATAATTTTTCTAAAAATGATGGATCCTCCTCAATTTGTTGAAGATACCAATTGCAGAATTCTAAGCGTCGTTCAGGATCAAATAACAGGAACTGCTGGTGTTTCCTCACTTTGTATGGCCTAAACTTATGTTTCTTCAAACTGATAACGCACGTCGTCGTGATATACCCAATTCCACTTCAATTTGATGGCTTGAGATTGAAGGATTTGCCACTGCCATACCAATAACATTGACCGTAACTTAATCAGTTCTTCCTTATTATAATTTTTCGATCTTGATTTGTTGAATGTTCCAAAATTAATGAGATTATCTTTTAGTCTTCCAAAATAGATTTATTAGGTAGCCTCTTTTCCGGATAACGATTAAAATATGTTTCACATGCAGCTTCAGCATTATTATTATTGAAAATAAAGCCATTCCAACATATCATACTTACGTAATTTTCATAAGCCATCGCAAATTTATAATTTTAAGGTAAAGCAACAATCAAATAATCAATTTAAACTATTGATAATATTTATAAACCTACTGGACAGATTTATGTCTGTTGAATGACACACGCCTACTAACAAAAAGCAGTGAAATGATGAAAAATCAATGGAAAATGTTAATTTTTTGCTATAATACAGTGAAAACGAACGAATAGACCCCTACATGATATATATTATTGAAATGGCCAAAAGATTCTTTTTAATGCTATCATAGCCAACTATGTGTTCCGTACAAAAAATACAACTTTATATCCTACCTCGAATTTTAGAAAATTTTTTCAAAAATTTCGAACGCCATTGCATTCTAAGCAAAAAAGTGCCTGAAGCACGTAAAAGTCATTTTTGTTAATTTTCAAATACCCGAGATATCGTGATAAAACGAAATGGGAAAAATCGAATTTTCAGGGATAACTCGAAACCGAAAGCCGATAGCCAAATTTGGTTTTCCTGAATCATCCTCTCTTCTCGAAAAACAGATCGAGGATGCGTGGTCCGTTTTTTGATACCTCTTATAGTTACCGAGATCCCCTATTAAAACATCGAAATTTGCCCACCCTGTACATGTATTCTAAATCTAGCCATTACGTTTAGTTTCTTCGAAATACGCCGTTTTCGAGACGTACCTAACTGCGACATTTTCTAAGCCTCTGTATACTGATAAGCACTCACAACGACCAGTGAAATAATACTGAATAAGTGTGCATTGATACGGTCGCACGAGTTACCTCTTCTACATTGCCTCTCGCACAGCACTGAAACTTCTCCTTTTTTGCTGAGTCTATGAGTCTAGGCTGATCCATCCGTACCAGTTCTAGGCATTAGTCAACCATCTATCTTGAAATACATTTTGTATAGTCCTAGATAGTAGATTAGTTAAGACTAGAATTTTACAACATTATATATTATGGTCCAAAATTCCGCTCTATTTATTTAATTTCCAAATTCCCATAAAAATTTACTGACTCCCATTTGCGACAACTCACACACTGTGCAAATCGTGTTAAAGTTTTTCTAAAGATTGCAGGGATATGCTAATAAACCAAATTGATCATGATTTAACCACATCAACTTTGTGGTTTTATATTCAATTCGATGAACTTTTATTTATATAGTTTTAGAACATCGTTGAACGCTGCTGTATTATAGTAGCATATAGAGTTTTCCATCGCTTCTTTCGGTCAAGGGTTTATGTTTGCAAGATTATGTGTAGAAATTAATGAAGTGTTTGTTTTCACTAACTGAAGAAATGGGCGATGACGATTATTACCTTAGCAAGTGGTAAATTTCAAATTTTCTAGTAGTCAAAATAATATTTTTATAAGTACATTTTATGAGAGATCTTCTACATTGAGAAACTGACTAGATGTAGCGCCACATCTGCTTTGTATGGAATTAATCTTCTGTAAGCTACTAGATTTTTAGATTAATAATTACCTTGGTGGATTTCTCAGGTCCGGGCGACGGTGTTGGTTCCCACCAATGTCATGTTAACTCTCGAAAACATGGTTATACTATAAATACGGTTTCTATTGATAATGGAACTTTATACTTACATTATGTGAACATAATTGCAAAATAAGCAAAATATAAAATGCATATATGAATATTACTACAATATGATATTTATGAATTCGTCTTAGAGTATCCGGGGTTTACTTTTTTATATATATATATTTCCTTTTTATTAGTGGAAATAATAATTTTATCAGTTAGCTATTGCGCTAGAATAGGTATATTAGTAATATGGCTTTTTAACACAAAGTAGCAGTCATGAATTCTGTTCGTATATCCTGAGAACTGATATGTAGTGTACTCTACAAGAAGACCAGTTTAAGCATAAGAAATTCCATTATTGTATAAACCCAGATCCATGAACTTTCTTAGAAAATGTATTTCAGGATACGCCAATTTAAGCGAGCATCTCGTCAATTTTATTATGGTTACCATGCACTTTTACTTTTCCTAAAACGAACAGTCAACGTACCAACTTGACAACAATACAATTCAAAATGCGATGATGACGCACAACTAGTTACTGCTATTTTCCCACCTACGTATCCCGTTACATTTTTGATAACCCAAAGTAGATAGGTTGTTTGCTGTTTCGTCGTTTTTGTTTAGAAGTAATTCTTCATAAGGTTTTGTTTTAACTTTATTAATTGCAAAAATTAGGAGTGAAAAACAATTAATCTTGCTGTCTTGCGTTCTGTGCCAGTTATAATTACGAATTAATGGATAAATATTTACTACATAATGCTTCGCAAAATAATATTTTTTACATTTCATATCAAAACTGTAAGAAAAGGAAACGGATAAGTATTGAAAATATATTAATGATGAAAGAAATTGTGCGTTAAAATTTGAAAGCTTAGATCATTTTTCAGTAAAGTGATTTTGCTGCTACAATTAAAAACAGATAAAACAAATTATTAAATATATTCAATGAGAAATGTCACTGATGTTTAAAGTGTAATAACTAAATAAATATTTTTGGTTTTTGACTTGAGACAGGTATACTCAAAATTAGTCCAAACACTCGTATATATTATCGATCAACTACCAGATTTACAATACAAAAATATTATTGTCTATACGAGTCATATTTACCTCTTTATTTTTAGATTATTTGCTTCAAAGTAAGTGGCAAACGTTGTACCTATCCGATCACATCAGCTACGATGGTGGCGAATGTAGTAAAAGTAATAAGTAAAGGAAACACATACAAGATAACAGAAAGGGCATCGAAATGGTCGGAATACTTCACTACTACTACAAATGCTTTTAATGGTCTAGTAAGGTAGTAGATTACATAGAATAAAGCAAATACATATATTAATTGTTAATTGTTCGCTGTATCGTTTACTGCAGAATGCAGAACAGTGTTTTATATTTTAGTGGCGTTCACAATTTTACCTACTGGTACACGTCAAATAATTGTCGCACCTTACACATTTAATTCTATCACTCGTATTCACACGTACAGGGTGGGCAAATTTCGATGTTTTAATAGGGGATCTAGGTAACTATAAGAGGTAACAAAAACGTACCACGCATCCTCGATCTGTTTTTTCGAGAAGAGGATGATGGTGAAAACCAAATTTGGCTATCGGCTTTCGGTTTCGAGTTATCCCTGAAAATTCGATTTTTTCCATTTTCGTTTTATCACAATATCGCGGCTATTTATGAAAATTGACAAAAATGACTTTTACGTTCTTCAGGCACTTTTTTGATTAGAATGGAATGGTGTTAGAGAATTTTTGAAAAAATTTTTGAAATTCGAGGTGGGATATAAAGTTGTATTTTTTATATGGAACACATAGTTGGCTATGATAGCATTAAGAAGGGGATCTTTTGGCCATTTCAATGATATATATCATGTGGGGTCTATTCGTTCGTTTTCACTGTATTATAGCAAAAAATTAACATTCGGCCCTTTGTTTGCCCCATCTGCATATATGTATTATATTTGCTGCTGACGGTTATTTGTTGTTGATGTTTGCATTTGGTGGTGTAACAATAAAGAAATTATTATTATTATTATTATTATTATTATTTTCCATTGATTTTCATCATTTCACTGCTTTTTGTTAGTAGGCGTGTGTCATTCAACAGACATAAATCTGTCAGTAGGTTTATAAATAGTATCAATAGTTTAAATTGATTATTTGATTGTTGCTTTACCTTAAAATTATAAATTTGCGATGGCTTATGAAAATTACGTAAAGTATGATATGTTGGAATGCTTTATTTTCAATAATAATAATGCTGAAGCTGCATGTGAAACATATTTTAATCGTTATCCGGAAAGAGGGCTACCTAATAAATCTATTTTGGAAGACTAAAAGATAATCTCATTAATTTTGGAACATTCAACAAATCAAGATCGAAGAATTATAATAAGGAAGAACTGATTAAGTTACGGTCAATGTTATTGGTATGGCAGTGGCAAATCCTTCAATCTCAAGCCGTCAAATTGAAGTGGAATTGGGTATATCACGACGACGTGCGTTATCAGTTTTGAAGAAACATAAGTTTAGGCCATACAAAGTGAGGAAAACACCAGCAGCTCCTATTGACTGATTCTGAACGACGCTTAGAATTCTGCAATTGGTATCTTCAACAAATTGAGGAGGATCCATCATTTTTTAGAAAATTATTTGGACGGATGAAGTCTACATTAGCAGTGCCGGAATTTTTAACCGACACAATGAACATTGGTGGTCTGATGTTAACCCCTACCGTGCCGTCGATGTTCAAAATCAGGGTCGATTCGGTTTTAGTGTTTGGTGTGCCCTATTTGACAATCGTATTCTGGCATACCAAATTTATCAAGAAAAATTAAATGGTCAACGGTATTATAACATCATAAACCAACATGTAGTAGAAGAATTTTTGGAAGAACTGCCTTTGAACGAAATAAGAAATGTATTTTTTCCAGCAAGACGGCGCACCACCGCATAAAACTGGAATAGTCTCAGGATTGCTGACTGAAAATTTTAGAGACAACTGGATAGGTACGGGCGGACCAGTAAGGTGGCCACCACGTTCGCCGGATTTGTCACCCCTAGATTTCTTTTTCTGGGGACATCTTAAAGACCGGTTATACAAACAAACTCATAATAACATTAACGAACTGAGAGAGAACTTTATACAGTGTCTTAATTTTGTTTCTTGTATTCATATTCACAATGCACTTCGGAGCGTTTCGAGACGGTGTGAATTATGTATTGTAAATAACGGGCGCCAGTTCGAAAATCTATTGTAAATAATTTTTAATCATGTTTTAATTTATTTTCAACATGAAATTTTAAATATGTGTGATTCGTCGATCCTCATTTGTTTAAAGTTCCAAAATTAATGAGATTTTCTTTCATTCAGTCAAAAATAGATTTATTAGGTTGCCTTCTTTCCGAGTAACGATTAAAATATGTTTCACATGCAGCTTCAGCATTATTATTATTGTGAATAAAGCATTGCAACATATCATACTTTTCGTAATTTTCATAAGCCATCGCAAATTTATAATTTTAAGGTGAAGCAACAATCAAATAATTAACTTAAACTATTGATACTATACTTATAAACCTACTGACAGATTCATATATGTTGAATGACACACGCCTACTAACAAAAAGCAATGAAATGATGGAAATCAATGGAAAATGTTAATTTTTTGCTATAATATTGTGAAAATGAGCGAAAAGACCCCACATGATATATATCATTGAAATGACAAAAAAAAAACTCTTTTTTAATGATATCATAGCCAACTATATGTTCCATATAAAATACAACTTTATGTCCTACCTGGAATTTCAGGGCACACCAAACACTAAAACCGAATCGACCCTGATTTTGAACATCGACGGCACGGTAGGGGTTAACATCAGACCACCAATGTTCATTGTGTCGGTTAAAAATTCCGGCACTGCTAATGTAGACTTCATCCGTCCAAATAATTTTTCTAAAAAATGATGGATCCTCCTCAATTTGTTGAAGATACCAATTGCAGAATTCTAAGCGTCGTTCAGGATCAGTCAATAGGAGCTGCTGGTGTTTCCTCACTTTGTATGGCCTAAACTTATGTTTCTTCAAAACTGATAACGCACGTCGTCGTGATATACCCAATTCCACTTCAATTTGACGGCTTGAGATTGAAGGATTTGCCACTGCCATACCAATAACATTGACCGTAACTTAATCAGTTCTTCCTTATTATAATTCTTCGATCTTGATTTGTTGAATGTTCCAAAATTAATGAGATTATCTTTTAGTCTTCCAAAAATAGATTTATTAGGGTAGCCCTCTTTCCGGATGACGATTAAAATATGTTTCACATGCAGCTTCAGCATTATTATTATTGAAAATAAAGCATTCCAACATATCATACTTTACGTAATTTTCATAAGCCATCGCAAATTTATAATTTTAAGGTGAAGCAACAATCAAATAATCAATTTAAACTATTGATACTATTTATAAACCTACTGACAGATTTATGTCTGTTGAATGACACACGCCTACTAACAAAAAGCAGTGAAATGATGAAAATCAATGGA
Organism: Holotrichia oblita; assembly: GCA_023690525.1. NCBI lineage: Eukaryota > Metazoa > Arthropoda > Insecta > Coleoptera > Scarabaeidae > Holotrichia > Holotrichia oblita. The sequence continues at coordinate 54,389,235 of CM043019.1, read as the reverse complement.
AAATGTTAATTTTTTTGCTATAATACAGTGAAAACGAACGAATAGACCCCACATGATATATATCATTGAAATGGCCAAAAGATTCTCTTTTTAATGCTATCATAGCCAACTATGTGTTCCGTATAAAAAATACAACTTTATATCCTACTCGAATTTAGAAAATTTTTTCAAAAATTCTCGAACGCCATTGCATTCTAAGCAAAAAAGTGCCTGAAGCACGTAAAAGTCATTTTTGTTAATTTTCATAAATACCCGAGATATCGTGATAAAACGAAAATGGGAAAAATCGAATTTTCAGGGATAACTCGAAACCGAAAGCCGATAGCCAAATTTGGTTTTCCCCATCATCCTCTTCTCGAAAAAACAGATCGAGGATGCGTGGTCCGTTTTTTGATACCTCTTATAGTTACCGAGATCCCCTATTAAAACATCGAAATTTGCCCACCCTGTACATTGTATTCTAAATCTAGCCATTACGTTTTTTAGTTTCTTCGAAATACGCCGTTTTCGAGACGTACCTAACTGCGACATTTTCTAAGCCTCTGTATACTGATAAGCACTCACAACGACCAGTGAAATAATACTGAATAAGTGTGCATTGATACGGTCGCACGAGTTACCTTTCTACATTGCTCTCTGCACAGCACTGAAACTTCTCCTTTTGCTGAGTCTATATATGAGTTTAGGCTGATCCATCCGTACCAGTTCTAGGCATTAGTCAACCATCTATCTTGAAATACATTTTGTATAGTCCTAGATAGTAGATTAGTTAAGACTAGAATTTTACAACATTATATATTATGGTGCCCCAAAATTCCGCTCTATTTATTTAATTTCCAAATTCCCATAAAAATTTACTGACTCTATTTGCGACAACTCACACACTGTGCAAATCGTGTTAAAGTTTTTCTAAAGATTGCAGGGATATGCTAATAAACCAAATTGATCATGATTTAACCACATCAACTTTGTGGTTTTATATTCAATTCGATGAACTTTATTTATATAGTTTTAGAACATCGTTGAACGCTGCTGTATTATAAGTAGTATATAGAGTTTTCCATCGCTTCTTTCGGTCAAGGGTTTATGTTTGCAAGATTATGTGTAGAAATTAATGAAGTGTTTGTTTTCACTAACTGAAGAAATGGGCGATGACGATTATTACCTTAGCAAGTGGTAAATTTCAAATTTCGCTATAGTCAAAATAATATTTTTATAAGTACATTTTATGTGAGAGAAAACTGACTAGATGTAGCGCCACATCTGCTTTGTATGGAATTAATCTTCTGTAAGCTACTAGATTTTTAGATTAATAATTACCTTGGTGGATTTCTCAGGTCCGCGACGGGGTTGGTTCCCAATTAAGGGCGTCGCGTTAACTCTCGAAAACATGGTTATACTATAAATACGGTTTCTATTACAACGGAACCTTTATACTTACATTATGTGAACATAATTGCAAAATAAGCAAAAAATATAAAATGTAATATATGAATATTACTACAATATGATATTTATGAATTCGTCTTAGAGTATCCGGGGTTTACTTCTTTTATATATGTATATTTCCTTTTTATTAGTGGAAATAATAATTTTATCAGTTAGCTATTGCGCTAGAATAGGTATACTAAGTAGGTATGGCTAATAAAAGTAGCAGTCATGAATTTCTGTTCGTATATCCTGAGAACTGATATGTAGTGTACTCTACAAGAAGACCAGTTTAAGCATAAGAAATTCCATTATTGTATAAACCCAGATCCATGAACTTTCTTAGAAAATGTATTTCAGGATACGCCAATTTAAGCGAGCATCTCGTCAATTTTATTATGGTTACCACACTTTTACTTTTCCTAAAACGAACAGTCAACGTACCAACTTGAATAATACAATTCAAAATGCGATGATGACGCACAACTAGTTACTAATGCCATTTTCCCACCTACGTATCCCGTTACATTTTTTGATAACCCAAAGTAGATAGGTTGTTTGCTGTTTCGTCGTTTTTGTTTAGAAAGTAATTTTTCGGCAAGGTTTTGTTTTAACTTTTATTAATTGCAAAAATTAGAGTGAAAACAATTAATCTTGCTGTCTTGCGTTCTGTGCCAGTTATAATTACGAATTAATGGATAAATACTACTACATAATGCTTCGCAAAATAATATTTTTTACATTTCATATCAAAACTGTAAGAAAAGGAAACGGATAAGTATTGAAAATATATTGTACGAAATTGTGCGTTAAAATTTGAAAGCTTAGATCATTTTTCAGTAAAGTATTTTACAAGCACAATTAAAAAACAGATAAAACAAATTAGAGAGCTAAATATATTCAACGAGAAATGTCACTGATGTTTAAAGTGTAATAACTAAATAAATATTTTTGGTTTTTGACTTGAGAATAGGTATACCAAAATTAGTCCAAAACACTGTATATATTATCGATCAACTACCACAGATTGTTACCAAGAATATTATTGTCTATACGAGTCATATTTACCTCTTATTTTAGATTATTTGCTTCAAAGTAAGTGGCAAACGCTGTACCTATCCGATCACATCAGCTACGATGGTGGCGAATGTGGTAAAAGTAATAAGTAAAGGAAACACATACAAGATAACAGAAAGGGCATCGAAATGGAGTGGAAGAAATATCAATATAGAAATGAATTTATTAGTCTGGTTTGCTAGAAAAGCTGCAACAATAAATGAAAATAAGACAAAATGTACAATACCACTTGTTCTATTTTTCCAATTGCTTGGTGTATATGCTAACATCTATGTATACATTTATTTTTGCTGGTACTTTATTTAATAAAAACAAATCTATTTTTTATTATACCTATTTGGTTTCTTTCTAACTTAGTATCAAGGACGGTACCAGTTTCATATATACGTACTACAATATAAAATATTAATATAATATAGTAAAATTTCTTCAATATGATGTCTACCTACACGTATATTAAAGAACTGGGTACAGGCACTTTCGGGTAAATAAATACTAGCGTTAACTAAAATTTATATTAGAAACTTTTTAATATTGTAGGACAGTATATCTTTGCGAGAAAAAACACAATAAGATGAAAGTCGCTATCAAAGAAATGATGATGAATAAAATCCAACTAGATGTCGCTCAAAATGAAGTTAATATACTAAGAAGTTTAAATCATCCTAATATCTGCCAATATTATGATAGCTTCCGAAAAAACGACAGATTCAGTATAGTTATGGAATATGCAAGATATGGAAATTTATACGACCACTTGAAGAAACGTCGTTATCGCTCGGAATACTTGTCCAGAAACGTAAGTTTTAGTATCACTAATAACATACCTAATGGTGAGATTACTTAGCCATTTAGTTAACCTGGCGTCTATTTAAAATTATCGATTCCTTTTTATCATTCCAATATTGTTTTACCCTTTAGTAAGATCATTGAAGCGCTCGAAATAATTTAGAAATCATATTAACACATCGAAAAAACCGTCAGTAACGTAAACATACAAAAGTAACACAACGTTAAAAATAACAAGATACATAAATAGTGGGTGAGCCTATATATTGTGATAGATAAACATTTTCTAATCTTGAAAAATTTTATTGCTTAGCCATTTACAAATAAAATAAATCTACTATAAATAGATTACACGGAAACTACACATATTCACGACTACAAATTTTACACATTTTCACTGCAGCGATTTTTGTTACGATAAGAAATGCTCTTCTTTATGCTATATGGCCACCAGCACAGTAAGACTGTAAATATCTCTTTTTGTGTAAACTGTCCCTCCAGTGTAAACCTTATAATTCGAACATCGCATTAGAAAGCAAGCGACTGCTGCTTTCATAAAATCCCTGAAGCAACATCATACTAATTCATATGTTAACGCTTAGTACCAAATTGTGTATGGAATAATATTTAGTTCAGCAATTTTAGAGCTTTTAACTGGTAATCTGAACAGTTCCTTCATTGAACTACTCAGATCAACAAAGGTGGTAGTATATTTATTCAATTGTTATTAATGTATCACGTTTAATCGGAGTTGATTAAGACAGTATCAAATCTAATTTCATGCATTTTTACTAAATTGCACTGTGTATTTTAACATTTTTAGACAACAAATCCCAAGATACACAACGATATCTTCTACCACATTCATTTAAGAATTCCACTGTTAACTATGCAGCGAAAAAGTTGTTGAAATTGACCTACACAAAAGCAAAAATTCCTTCCCATACAACGATAGTCACAATAGTCAGTCGCATTAATATTAATATTTTCGTGTATAAAAATGTTTTGAATACCTTTATAATTACTAATTCATTTAATTTATGCAATAATACAGTAGCTTCATATTTATATCTGTGATCTTATCCATAGTTTGAGATCTGTTAGCACTTTAGTGAATTTAATAAATTACCATTTTACTTAGAACAGTAGTATATGCAAATCCATTATGGTAAAGTTGTGGTTTTGCATAATCGTAGTTAAATATAATTTTGCCGCACTTGCGTTTAGGAGAATATCAGAAGAGAACTATTTAAGATGTTAGCTTCCATGTGCAGTACATCTAAGAACACTCAAGTTTCTCTACACTACTCTCCGTTGTTTAATTTTCCAGTGTGGTTCATTCGAGCCCTCATGCCAGTTAAATAGCGATGTATATTCTGCATTGTGGCTCTTGCGATATTCTCCTAAGTAAAGTTTGAGGAATTCTCGGTTGATGAACCTTATGTAAGTGCAAGAATATCTTTAAGCTATAGCAATGTAAATTCAAGTCCTTCAGTCAGATGTATCTATGTATATTGATGGAGAATGTCTAATACGGTAGGTAAATTTAGTCAAGAGGGATATGGAAAAATAGAATTAAATGAGAAAGATACGAGTGTGTACATATATCATAATAGAATTGATGTGTTATAATCAATTATTTAAAGTAATCATTGTAATAAACGACGTGATGTGTTGCAAATAACGTCCAAATTGATTTCACTGTGGAATGAACCGGAATCACTTTGATAACACATTCCATCGTTACTATATGTTGCAAGAGCCAAATCGCTTAGTGCTTTAAAACTTGATAATATACATATAACATATCATATAACATAATACATAACATTGATAATATACATATGTCATGAATTTCAGGTCATAAATCTTCAAATAATTTAACTGCTCTCAAAAAACATGAAACTCAATTCCATCATCATTTTGATTTTAATCAAACAAAAATTTTAGCTAAAGAAGAAAACTACTATAAACTATTTTAGAAATGATTCATATTAAAAAAAAACAAAAATAGTATAAATGACCGTACTGATGTTGCTAATTTATCTAAAATATACTCTCCCTTATTAACGACTTAATGTCCGTGCCCTGTTTATTGTGTCCCCATGCACATAACAATATGGTTTTTATCTGTTTCTTTGTTTTTCGCCTACTTATTTGGTTTTTTTCAATTTAACCTTGTAGCTCTATGCTTTTGCAATACGCGTTTCAATTTTATATATATATTATTTGTCTTTGTATGTCTTAACTGTAAAAATATCTCTGTCTATTTACAATTTTATAACGACATTTAACTAAATTGAACAATTGACTGTACAAATACAATGGTTCTAATACCATTTCCTTGTCTAAAAATTAAAATACAGGTAATATTTTTATATATTTATATTTAAAAAAAAGATAAATGCTTTACATTATATAAACTAGGGTTACAATACTTTTAGTTTTATGTTATAGTTCTAAAGAAGGCTTAATGTAATTTTGGTTAAATAAAGAAAAGCCGAAACGTAAACCTAATTACCTATTTTACTCAAGCCACATATATTTATATATGCCATATATTAATGCCATCCAAACATCTGCGGCGCTAATGTAAAATAGTAAAAGTGTACTGTACGTGATAGTTAATTTTTCTACTCATATGGCAATCTTTGCTGTAGGGTGGTAATAAATGTCCATCATAAGTGTTGAAGATGTAATACGTCAGTTTTAATCTTCAGTAATAGTTTGCCTTTTAAACAAAGGAGAGGAGCGGCAAGAGTTTCCACGGCAAGGAATCTCGAAATGGAAACTTTCCCATAAAAGTCTTTGATCAAAAGGTAAACTCAAAAATAAAGTTGCTCCACAAATGTCAGGTGTCTCTAACAAAGAATTTGTGCTCCCTTCAGTATGAGGCAATGACCTTGACTAGCGAGATGTTGAAATCGACTTGCAATATTTCATATATCGAGCTCCCATGTCAAATAGGTTTTGAAAGCGCCTACCACGTCGAGAAAGATGGCCGCCAGCACCTCTCGATTCTCGAGATAGCTCCGAATAGCTTAAGTTAATCTGTAGAGCTGGAACTCTGTAGATGGACCCTCTCAGAACCCAAATTGCTCGACTGGCACCACTCCCATCTCAAGAACTTCATCGTTCGCCCTGTTGAGTATAACTGTATTTCCGCTTATAATGGACTGCAACGGATCTCCTATAAGTGTCCATTATATCCGAGTGTCCATTATATAGGAAGAAAGAGATAGATGTGACGTAATAGTAAACTTTCATATGCACATTTATATTTTAAAAAGTTAAGTAAATCTGAAACTAGTAAACGCAAAAATAATTTTATAATAAACTAAAATATAATATATAAACGTATATGCATATGTATAAACAATAAATGTACGAATACTGTATGTGCAATATATGTTTAGAATAAACCGGCACAACAAACATCTATGCAACTTGCTAAAATTATATAGAAAATCTTTATCTGTTTGATATTGAAAAAAATTTTGAAGTTTTTCCACACATTTTAGTGCCTCATTTCCCTTGCCGCAACTTCTTCACTGCATTCTTGTACTATTTCATAAAATAACGGTTGACCAGTAGTCTCTAAACTGGATACTTGCATGTAAAAACGGCTCCATTTCTTCTGGATCAAAATTATCGTTGATAGCTTCTGAATCTGCATTTTCTATTACACCAGCGTGATAAAAGCACTTTCTAATTGTATCTATTGACACTTTGGCCCATGAATTGTGAAGAATTATCATCTAAACTAGAAATCTGTTGCTCGCATCTCATGGATTTTTAAGAGTAATTATTTTCTAAAGGTCTATTCTTGGCTCGTCCGTTTTAAAACACGTTGACCAAGGGGGTAAAGATAAGTCTTACATATGTATATTGTTTAATTCTACATAAGGGTGGGCTGGGCAGTTGTCTCTAAGTAATTGTAATATGCGCTTCTCTTTAAGGTCCCATTTTTTCAGATAATTAAAAAAAATAGATGACGTCGCTTTAAAGTCTTACACATTGAACTTTGCAATTCGCCACTTTCAATTATTTCAATAGTTTTTAACTTTTCATTTAATGAAAATAGTTTACGATTTTTAATATGCTTCTCCATTTTATCTGAATGATGTTTATTCAAAAGCGCAACAACTGAAAGTAGCTACTCAAATGATGGTTTGAAATTTAAAGGCAATTACTAATTCTACTAAAGAGGAATTACCACAAAACTCCGTTGTACTAGACTTGTTGTGATTTTATGGTCCATTATAAACTCGTCCATTATAAGAGGAATTAAAATGCACATGTTTAAATAGAATTGAAATCGAGACCTATAAACTTTTGACCATTTTATTCGGATTTCTATTGTATGCGAGTCCATTATAAGCGGATTACACTGTATTAGGATTATGGGCTTATAATTGGGACCGAATTGATAATCTTTGTACGTCTTTGGGATTGTGGCATATCCGTTTCTTTTCAAATTGAGAGAAAATGTTGAAAGACAATGATGTAATAATAATAATGATTAATAATTTGGAAAGTTTAGTAGAAACACTGCTGAACTTTTTAGCCGGTTTTAAAGTCATACTTTTGACCTAACTAAAGACCGCCAAGGAACATACCCGACAATTCATCGATGAGATCTACTCTCTCGGTAAACTTTATCTAGTGCACACGCCTTACCTGCATATGGTTCGATGACGTCCAGCTGCAATTTCTCTTCAGCAAATGTCAGGATCACAAGTAGTAAACTTTCGTATTATTACAATTTATTATTTTCGCTTGGTAGTTAGTTTCATCCACAAATATAGTAATAATAAATAAATAAATTCTCAAGTTGCTCTTTGCATATGTGTATTGTGCAAGTTTTCTGTTTCTATTTTTAAGATTGACAGATATACGTTTATCATAATATTGCCTTCTACTATTCTAATTAGTCAATTACTGGGGTCTATGCCGATCCGACTTTAGTTCTAAGAAGAAGAAAATATTTACAGTTAGATTACTGAAATGTAGCATATTATAAGAGGTAAGAGAAGGAACTGTACATCGCGCAATACGTAGCTTACAGACATTCTGCTCGAATTAATTTCTTGAAACAAAACTTCCGTATATATAATTATTATTATTATAATAGTGCTTATTTTCTTTTACTCAAATTATCATAAAATAAAACTTTTTACAGTCCGCTTTCAACATTATCTGCCAAGTTCTAATGGGACTTAACCATCTACATTCTAAAAAAATTATACATCGCGACCTAAAATCCGAAAACATCTTCATGGCCGGACCAACGAAGAATTTTGTAAAAATCGGAGATTTTGGTATTTCCAAGATTTTAAAAAGGTGAGCTTAATATATACGAGTATATATGTAATTCTTACTTATTTAAGGAAGAAATTTCTTGTGACTTAATTTTCAGTGATCATCAAAAAGCCAATACAGTTGTAGGAACTACAAATTATCTAGCTCCAGAAATGTGCGATGGCAAAGCATATGACATAAAATCAGATGTCTGGTCATTTGGATGTATTGTGTACGAAGTATGCGCTTTAGAGCGCCTATTTGAAGGAACGGTAAGTAGATTTGCATACGCGGATGCTCGCTTTTAATAAACAACTCTAAATGTTGGTAGTTGGTGGTATATTCAAATTTAATTATATCGTAAGTTTACATTTTGATCGATTTTTCGTTTGGTTCCGGTTTTTGTTTTTGTAAAACATTAAGAAAATTAGCATCAGACAAGTTCAACTATATTTTGTCAAGTTATGACCACAAGTATAAGAAACTGAATACAAAAAATATTTATTTATATCTTTGCAAACACACGAAGCACGAGCGCAGAACTTAATTAAAGGCATAATACCGTAAAAGAGTTTTTTCTCCTGCAGTAATCACTTATGTACGTTGCGGGTCTGTATATTCCGTCTTCTTCGTATTTGTTTTCAAATTTCTGCTGTGTTCCTGTAGAATAATCGTTCTTAACATTTCTGCTGTTGTTGTCAATTTTTTATATAACAAGGTATACTCCGACTATGTTAAGAACAAAACTGGAATAATTAGTAATGGAGATCTGGATATAAACAAATATTGTTTTATTTGAGTGTAAAATATTCGCTTTAGAATTCTTTGATTTCATTTCTTATGAATTTATTTTCCTATCTAATAAAGTATCTGTAGCGCACCACCGCTGAAAATAACATCCAATTAAATTGTATTTTCAATTTGAGAATTGAATTGAATGACGGTATTTTGAAGAAATGATTTTAATTGAAGATAATCATTATACTCGATGTTCTCAAAATATTTTCACTGTAGTTATTTCAATATCCTACACATTTCTATTTATTTTACGTTCCTTTCTTATGGTGCTCTAGTTATTACTTTTTATTATTCAGTTCCTCAAATGCTCCGAGCTTCTATAAGATCGCTGTATCTCATTTTTTACAACATGACTTCATTTTCTAATGCGATTAAACACTTCAAATGGGCATTATATACAGATCGTTGCATCGCAAGTGCCGTCAAACGCTTGCTCCGATTGACGTGTTACTTCGTTGAGCAGGTTTTAGCGTTGTAGTATGTATGTACGTGCATAGCTGCGCCGGTGGTATGATTATACGTAATGTAGGTAGACTCATATGATAAAATTTTCTTTAACGTGCACAATGTGCCCGCTGTTTTTATCCTCATAAAAACTAAATATGCAGTTATAACAAGAATAGCAAACTTGTGCACAGAATATGTATTGTAAGAAGATGTTTATGACGAATGAAAAATGTAAAATATTAAAGCAATCTGGAGAATACTAATACTATGTATTATCACAACAATTCACAGTAAAATACTGAAATTTAATTCTGTAATTAGTAGCTAAATAAAAAATGATTATTCTCAGATTTGCAGGAATAAACGTTAAAAAAATATGCACATGTTACAACAGAAGGAATCTATTATTAGTCATAAATTATTATTTTATAAGTTAACATAAAAGCGACCACTTTTCTAATGCATTAAATGCTCGAAACGTCTTCCGGTCGCCTCAAAGCAATATGCTAAACGATCCTAGAAGCCTCGTTGCGCATTCTGTAAAATTGCTGGAGGAATGTCATCAAAAGTGTTAATAATTTTTTGTTGCAATTCTGCCAAATTGTTTCGTCTATCGTTTTCAAATATATAGATCTTAGTTTTCATGTATCCCCATAAGAAAAAGTCATTAGGGAGAGATCTGGTGATCTAGGTGGCCAGCGAATAGTTCCCCAGGTACTTAGAACACGGTTTGGAAATACATTATGAAGATATTCCCGTACAACTCTACTATTATGAGCGGGACACCCATCCTGTTGAAACCATATGTTATTCAAGTTGAGCGCCAATTCGTGGAGGCGTGGGATAATTCGATTCTGGAGCAAGTTAAGATACTTCTCGCCTGTTAAATTGCCATCTATAAAAAATGGTCCAATTTTATGCTCTCCAAGTAATCCCTCCCAAACGTTTAATTTTTGGGGATACTGAGTTCTAGCATTGTATGTTAGGTGCGGGTTTTCTCTTGCCCAGTGGCGAGGTACAGCGGGATTATGTCTTCCGTGCAACGGGAAAGTACTTTCATCCGTAAATAATATATTTGCAATAAAATTTGCGTTTTGATTGCAAATATGCATCATGTTTTCGCAAAATTCCATTCTCTGTTCTTCATCTTCGAGAAATATTTCATTTGTTTTCTGTAATCTGTAGGCATGGTATTTATTTTTCTTTAAAACACGGCATACTGTGCTTTTAGAAATATCCAGCTGCTCACTAATACCCAATGAAGATATTTTCGGGTTCTGTTCGACACTGGCACAGATTAAAAGATTTCTTTCGTCTTGGCGAACAAATGGCTGTCTATTACGTTTGTGCTTGTTCAGCATAATACAGCCCAATCTTTCAAAATTATTTATTATTCGCTGAATTGTTTTTAGAGCGGGTCGTGATTGATAATTCTCATAAAAGCGCTCTATTATTTGCCTTAAGGGTATTTCCTGATGATACCACTTAATAATTTGTTTTCTTTGAACTAAATTATAAACATCCATTATTTTTATAACATATAAATACCAAACTAACAAACTAAATAAATACTTATGTATGTTTCTTACATTAAACTCTGCAGAAAACCTAATAGAAACGACGACAAAACACGAACTAAACGAATATGTTTAGCAAAAATGCTTGAAGAATGAGACAATTAACAGATTAGGATATAATAAGAAAATGCAAATGAAAAGAATATTGTTTCAACAAGAATAATAAAAAAATGAAAATGTAATAAAACTTCTCAAAGCGCTAGAACATATGAGACAACTATTTTCTACAATGCCTAACTGGAGACTGCAAATATCCAAATATTCATACGTATTCTCTGCAACATGTATCGGCGCCGGCGCGGCATATGGACTTAACTAAGACATACCGTTCAACTATTGATATAATATTTTCGACGATCTGTATATACACTGCCAAGAGCATGGTACATATTTTGCCTGAACATAGTATTTGATAACTTTTCAGAGCAATCCATGACTTGATTTCGACCATTTCATATCCTGCCTTTCTAACGTCTGCAAAGGGGACCTATCAAGCAGTATTTCTGTCATAGGGGTTGGTTAGTTATCTGTTGATATTCCACGCATATGCATTCAGATTGTGTGACAATTAAAATGGATTTTTGACTTATCTTTAAATTTAAAAATGTACAGGTACAGCAGTATTAAGAAATACCACAAAAGAATAATTTTAATTAATTACTTATTGATCAACAAATTTTTTTGTTGGTTCCTAGTTGCAAATAGGTGAACTTTTCATTCATTTTTCATTTGTTTATGCTGAATTCGAATCTGCTTTTGGTTTTTTGCTACCACGTATTTCAGAAAAAAGATGGGTTTTGTATAGAAATAAAACGCTAAAGTAATTACATGCATTTAATATAATGAAATGTACACAACACCCATTAAAACGTTCTATTTGACAAGTTTCATTTGTGTAACGACGTAATGAGTGACCAACAGTAATCACCCAACATGTTCGCTTCCCATCGTCCCTGGTATTGTTTTTCCAACGTTGAAAAGTCTCGATGAAAACGCTCGCCATTCTCGTTGCTTACAGTTTCCAACTTATTTGCGAAAAAATCCAAAGGAGAAGGTAAATAATGCATCTTTTGCGACGTATGGCATCCCATTTTCATTTTGTGTGTGTAAATTGTGTTCAAATGCCTTTGTGACAGCATTATACCTCCTTTTATAATGCCCGTGCTGTTAATCACTTTGCTCCCAACAGCGAATGGTAAGTCGATCCGGATTGAAACCCTCTGAAAAAATGTCACCGTCCCTTCAGAGAATTGAAACCCGGCTCCTATCATCTTGCCACAACGACAGTCAGCCGCCTAACCACTGGGGCTATCGACCCGTTTAACTGTTTTATAACGTTAAAAAATTATTAATTTCTGATCTGTAGCACTAAAACTTCTAATACTTCAATTTATGAACGTTGGTGATGCTGATTCCATCTGTCTTTATTGTCAAAGCATTCTAGATATATCTAAATGACCATAATTTAACATTTTATTACGTATTATTATATCAGTTAGCCCTGTAAAACTTACCACGATAAAATTGTATCTATACTGTCTGGTCTTCAGAAATATTTTCTATAAATTTTGTAAAATGATTAAAGAAAGAAAAAGCCATAGTTCATAGATATGTCGGCTAGTTTATCTTATATTACAGTTGTGGTAAAATACTGTTAAAAGCTCCTGAAAATGTGGGTTCCTTTATATGTATATCGCTCTCCGTATGATGCCGCAAATTGTCTTAATACACGTTATAGAAAACTAATACAGAATGTAATTAATGTAGATATCGGAGGTAGTGATGGGAATGAAATCTGGTACGCGAAAATGCATAAATACCCAATGTTTTGGAGAGGGAATTCAAGAAATTATTGAATCAACAACACAAATCGATCCAGTGCTCAGGCCAACAACCACCAGCTTAATGGCTCTTCCTATACTTGCACGTCAAACCTGTATTATAGCGGTGAACCTCGGTAATATTTCGAATAATTCGCATTGCGCGTCAAATCACCATAAGCATATGGGTGGGGGTCCATCCCCTATCCTATAAAAAAGTTCACTTCGTTTTGAATGTTGCTATTATTTTACATATATTTATATATTACTTGCTATTTTAGCGTGTTTTTATTGTGTTTATATACTTTTGCATATTCATTGTTTGTATTTTTTGTTCATATTCAAATGTTTTATATAGAGAAAACTTGATAAATGTAAACAATAAATGCAATTTTAATTTTAAGCTAAAATAAACTGTTTTTACATGGATGATTAATGTTTAATATGTAATAATGTAGTTATTAAAGTTGGTCCTAAATAATTGCCAAATTGTCACCAAAGTAGTTAACTTTAATAACAATATATCTGAGTAATATTCGTATGTGTACCTTTTGTTATTGTATTCTGTTAAAGCTGTCACTGCAACAATTATAAAATCATACAGTATTGATGCTTTTTTCTTTTGACTTTATATTACCTAATCTACGGTACATGGTACCATGTGATAGGTATTTGGCTATGATGTGTACAAAATTATCTAGTAGATTCCAGTGATGATTGAAAACTAATCTTCAAGCTTGACCAACTAAATGTTTTTACTATTATGAATCTATATCTTCATACTCTTTTTCTTCAATTGTTTTCCAAAAGCCCATCCTAAAATTTAGTTTGCCTTTATTGTCATATATGTATATATTTGCTTAATTTCCGCCACATATTTGGTAAGTGAATATACACCATAGCCTACTAACTACCATATAGTATTTCCCGATTTTTTTTGTATGAACAGGAGAGAAAAAGTACAAGTAGTAATTTAGAAAGAGTGTCGATGACGTGTTTGCACATTTTTACAAAAAGAATCTTTAATTTTATTAAATTTATTTTATAATTTACGATTTTACTGTGGATACATATACGAGTACAACATATGTAACATTTTAATTAGAATGCGAGAGAAGAGATCAATGCCACGAACCGCACAGCACTAAAAAAAGGCATCGATTGCAGTGATGCCATTTATGTGCGTGTAGTTAGTGATAAGCTAATAAAAACTCAATTTTGTATAATTACTCATTTCTGCCTCCCGCTAAATGCGAAAATTGCGAGCATTGCGGTGAATCCTAGATTCCAAATAAATACTTTAGTTTGCCGTATATTGTGTAACCGTTACAAGTGTGCAGAAAATTTTAGAAATGCCTTATACTTCTTAAATTTTGCTATATTACTTACGACTAGATGATAATTATAATAACTTAACACACATCTAATGTTATACAGCACGAGCACTAACAACTGACAATAAATATACCTACCTTGTGAAACCTGTACAGCTACTCGCATCATACCTATAAAATGGTATTTCATTTGCGTTTGAAGAAATAAGAATGTAATAGTAGAATCAATAATCTTCGTTGAACACTGACTTATTTGATCTTCTTTCAAAGTTTAGAACTTAAAATCTCCCGATATTTTAGTAAACAGGAGTTAAACTTACTTTTTGCAGATAAGAATAGAGACTAGAAGAAGTTGAAATAATAACCTCAATGATAAAACTAACAAATCTCTCATGCAGTTTACGTCAGGGAAGAAAATGGCATTTAAACAAACAAAAAATCTGCCTTTGAACTCTGCAAATGTTACGGTAGGAAAATGATGACCTTCTTGATTATGTAGTATTCGGTGATAAATAAGTATTTTATCTTAGTGATAAGGTCAACGCTTACAATGTTAAAGTACAGCGATCTCAAAATCCCTCATAAACTATTACAATTTTAAGCAGGTTCCCCAAAGTAAGTTCTGCGCTGTTTCCAAAACAGTAACTGGATTGACTTATTTATTATGGACGACGGTTCCTTCCCCAACATCTTTTGGCAAAAGATGGCACACTTCTACATTACTCTGTACGAGATTCGTTGAATAATGTCACTCAGCGCTCGATTGGTTGTCATTGACTTATCGCGGTTTATCTTCGATGGTCTCCAAGGTCACCGGATATCACTTTGTCAGAGTCTACGTTTATTGATGCGCTAATGGGTAATTAATTACATGTTTTGGAAGGGATAATAGTTGGAAGTGTAACAAAGAAGTTG
This sequence comes from Holotrichia oblita, assembly GCA_023690525.1. Classification (NCBI taxonomy): domain Eukaryota; kingdom Metazoa; phylum Arthropoda; class Insecta; order Coleoptera; family Scarabaeidae; genus Holotrichia; species Holotrichia oblita. The sequence goes on along the minus strand of CM043019.1, from coordinate 54,373,749 downwards.
CTATTTCTGCATGATTTACTTGCGCATATTACAAAAATATAACTGATGTACTTTAGGACAAAACTTCATTGTAAATTATTTGGACCATTTACGCCAATGTTGCAAAATGTTACGGGGGAACGTTTATTCAAACTATGCTTTTATTATATATTACATACTTTTTATACTGATTTGCATTATTTTAGAATTCGATCTATTTTAGAATGAGTCAAATAAAATTTAAATTACCTCTTCTCATAATACAAAACAAAAACACATACCTAATTTTAAAAAATTTGAACTTTTATTGATGTATAAATATATACATGGATACATACATTCACTTTTTCTAAAGACATTATTTTCTTTACATCACATAGGTAGGTACTTATACATAGATATTTGTACGAGCAATTTCCTTGACAATTATTAATTATTAGTAATTATTGTCAAATATCGGTGTAATATATTATCAAGAATTTGTATATTGTGCTTACATTTGATTTAACTAAAATTGATTAAGTTATGTCTCAACTCTTAGACTTTGAATATCAGTATATCTACATTCAATTAAAATAAGTTTGGGCATACTAACGGTGGTTATTCATACTAAATCATAGATACTCGAAGAATATCGTTGGATTGGCCATCTTAAGAGAAATTAAGAAAAAACAAATTATTATCCAAAATGTGAAAGGTGAGACATGATATGAAACCGTTGCTAGAAATCTAACCCCTTTGCTATTTCTGATTTCTCTTTCACTGCAAAAAACTCTTTAACATTAGTATCAAACGATATTAAAATTGCGAAGTTAATCAAACCACTTGAGTAGAACAGAAATGTAGATATCATCGTTAACAGTAGAATATAGTAGTCGTCAAAATACTCATTTCCAATTGCCCACCAAAGTAGATAACAAACTATAAATACAATAGATAACATTACTCTGGCTTTAAAATTTTTATATTTACCAGATTGTATAGTTATAACAACTAAATTTAAAACAAACAATACTGCCAGAGCCCCTAATGTGAAATTTTGTAAATATTCCGCCCAACCAGTAAATGCCAGCTCGAAATGTCCAGTAAAGGATTCTAAGGCTAAGAGCACTGTAAATGTAATGGCTATAAGCCATATAAGTAGTACTAGATGTTTGTACAATTTATCCGTATGTAGGACAAATTCTATATTTAGTAACATTACCAACATTGATGTTGAGGCAAGTATTATGCTGCTGGCATAATACGAAAATACGTAATGTTCATTTCCTATCAGTTTATTTGGCGTCACATAGAGATAAATAAAATTTAATATAAAGATAATATTAAAGATACACCAGTGTAACATGATTTTATATTCTGGAAGTGATGATAACTTACTTCTTATTATTAGAAACATTGTAAATATGTTGGGTAGTATACTGAAACTGCTGAATGTCGCTGAAATGTACTGTACGGTGACTAACTTCTCTTCGTAAATTTCGGAGATATTTAACGTCATGTTCCAATCCATGTTTCAGGTTTAGTTGAACGTGGTACCTTTTAAGTAAAATGTATATTTAAATATATGTACATACATATATGCATATGTATACAATAAACAGAGTAATTTAAACAGTGATAATACATAATTCGCTGGATCACTTCTATAGTTAGTATAGTCCGAATATTATCACCAACAGTTACATTAGCTAATATATTTGGTAACAAAGAGAAACTAGTAAAAATCTATCTAAACATGAAATTTTTACAATATTTTTTATTTGTGTGTCATGTTCTTTATTTTTTTGCAAAAAGTAAGTTTTGTGAAATTCTAAAAGCGAACTGTCATCAAATCTTTGACTAAGGAACAAATTTCTCCTTATGAATCAATGTCTGCAGTTTATCGGGATGATATTTGATTCTAACTTAAAGTAACCTGTTGGACAAAAGAGATTCAGAGGTCTCATTAATCTATTAAAGCGGAGAGCCAACAAATGCTAATATTTACGTGCAGATGGGAGCAATCATTTCCAAAAATCATATATAAAAAATATATAAAATTCAGCTATGTGGGTTGACTTTCGAACAAGAGTTAATGTTTACGGTAAAATAATGTGAGATGAAGACAATACTGTACATAAAATTTTAATACCTCCGCATAAATATCTTTCTTACTCCCTCTTCCGTGTTTATTTTTCAAATTAACCCTGTCATTTTTCTTGGGAGGTTTTGGGATGCTAACAGTGTTAAAAATATATATGTTTCACAATTTTATGCACAATATCGTTCTCATTTAATTGGGTACACTTCATATATTATTTATCTTTGATCATTCTAAAAACATCAAATTATGAAGTGTGTGTTACTACAAAATTTAATTAAAATGTTATACCATATAGGTTTGGCTTATGTTTCCACTGTGTCAGATAGAATTTCGTTTTGTTGGTTTTTGCACGTATGAGCTAGGAATTATTTTTCCGAGTATACTCAGTATAGAAAAGGTTAAAAATATGTCTAGTAATCTTTAGAAATATGTTGCAAATTTTATGAATACCATTAAGTTTTGAAATCATCAACTTGTTTCCTATGAAGATGTCAAGATCTTGTTACTTTTAAATTTAATGCAATAAAAAAGCCTTTCCTTTTTATTCCAAAATTAGAAATAATACTTCTTGTCTTGTATCTAAATGTCAGATATCTTGCAAAATTTATTGATATGCTCAAAACTTTATTGTGAAGAATCAATTTATCATTGAATATGGCATAAATAAACATGTTAAAATAAAAAGCTAGATAACAAAATCTTTGTGACTGCAAAAACGATATTCCCGAAATCGTTTTCATCAGGTAGGAAGATATGAAAATAGTTGTTTGAGTTGGTTGAGCATTCCTGTTCTATGCTCTCCTACGGTGTTCGTGCATCCTCGCTTGTTACATTTATGTAACTTTTTGTGTTATTTAGTCTTCGTAAGTATTCTGACCACCTGAGTAGTCTGTTCTTTACAGATTCTAAATGTGGTTTTACTTTAGGGTTTTTGTGTAACATTTGTCGTCGATGAGATCTCTTATTGTAACGGCATTGAGATTTTTACCTTCGTGTACTATTAAAAAAGCATAACTGGGAGCCATGTGCCAATATACTTTTATTAATTAAATTTCTATCCAGTGCAGTAGTAGAATTTGATTATCTGATCACCCATGCCAGAGCAAAATGCAACACTACAAATGACTTACGTAGTTAGTACATGCTACGGGCACAGATGCGGGTAAAAGCGGGTACTAATTCCGGCGTTAGTGTCTATATGGAAAACCATATAAAACCATGTAAAACCATATATGGAAAACCAGGGTTACAAGGTATGTGAACCACTTGGGCGATACACAACGGTATTTCGAACAGCAATATGTACTACACAAACCTATGCGTTAGAGAGTCTGCGTCGCCAACCGCGTGGGGAGGCCTTCTTCTGCATTCTCTCTGACAGTCAGGCAGTGTGGAAATATCTGCAAAACCAAAGTGTTGTGGCCAGAAACAACAAGGTCACCCTGGCGAGGGTGCCGGGACACAGGGGTATAGCGGGCAGTGAAACTGCACACCAGGTAGCGAGGGAGGGTTCCCAAATGAAATTTACGGAGCCAGGTCTGGGTAACACAAAGAGTGCAGTACGTGGTGCAATTAATGAGTGGATTATAAAACAACACTAACTAAATTGGAACCATGTAGCTGGACAAAGGCACAGCAAACGGATGATGGAACGTCCGTCACAACAATTAACTGCTGACTTACTTACATTAAACAGGACTCAGCTTAGAGCAGTAACATGCCCATTAAGAGGTCACCTGCACATAGGGATCTATAAAGATACACCCTTATGCAAACTCTGTAATGAGGAGGAGGAAACAGCCCCTCATATCATTTTCGAATGCGTAGCACTAAGTCAACGTAGGGTTGCTATGCAAAGCGCGTTTGATTGACCAGTGCAGAAAGATTTACCAAATAGGCTTCTAAACCTGATCGAGGGAACTAACCTGTTTGAGTAAAATGAAATCAAGGTAAGAATAACACAATAGGCCCAGTGGGCCGCAGTGTTAGGGATAACTAAAGACTGCCCTGCCTTGATAGTAGTCAATCAACCATCAAAGGTTACGAGCTGAAAACTTGCGATAACTTCTCAATGTCGGAAAATCCTCTAGTACACAATTTAACGTAACTGGATTCGAAGAGAGTTCCACGCCTATATGAAACATTTTTACGTTACACAAATAATTTTGTGACTCACAAATCGCATCTTTTCCAAGATTGAACAAACTTATACAATTTGTTCTTAGGTTCAAACTTCATGATTATCGACTCTTCCTAAGTTCTGCTTATCGAGAAACCGTTAAATCCAGATTTACATATAACAATCAATATGTTCAAAAAATTTAATACTACAATTACTAAAAAATTATTTAAAAATATATTTGTATTCAAAAACTAAACACTAACAATATATGATTAAAAAAAATTATACCTCATGGCTACCATCAATTTCAACACATTTTATACTGCTTTAGTAAATTTACAGTAGACATTACGAATACTTGCACCAACCATATTTTCATTACCAGCATCCCTTATTCCTCTTTTTTAGTGATCAAAAGATGGTTACTCTAAAACTAATGTAATGATTTTTTTATGTGTGGTGGGTGCTTATGCAATTCTCGCGGTGTAGTTTTGTGCGTGTAAATTGTGTTCAAATGGCTTTGTGACAGCATCATACCGCCCTTTATAACGCCGCGCTGTTAATAACTTTGCTCCCAACAGCGAATGGTAAGTCGATCCGGATTTCAACTCTGAAAAAATGTCACCGTCCCTCCAGAGAATTTAAATCCCACTCCTATCGTTCCCCCACAACGATAGTCAGCCGCCTAATCACTGCGATTATCAACCCGTTACATTACATATCATATTCACAATAATTAATACAGTTGAAATAGGAAGGAAAATATTGGTTCGATTTTTACGGCTTGTAGCTCATGTTTACATTGACGCTCCTCGAATTTTTATCCAATTTAATCTTTAAGTACATTGCTTTTGCAGTTTCTCGATAGGCAACTTTTTATAAAGAATACATTTTCTAGAAAAAATCAATAATAAAAACTCTATTGTGAACACATTATATACCGCAAACATGCAATGCATAAGGACTAACAGAGATCCTTAAAGACTTACACCCACCTTTAGAATATACTCAGAAACTGTAACAAGGAGTCGAAACATCAACTGAATTTATTTAATAACGCTAAGTTTAGACTACAAAATAGGATTTTGAACATGTAATAAAGTACAAGAAAAATACTATTGCCAATTTTAGAAACTGATTACGAAAAAACATTTGAGGTTACGTATTATTATTTAAAATTTACTCAACTCCACCTCATTTATCATTGGTTCCTAAATATGTAAATACTTGAGTGAAATATCTGTTATTTAAAATTTTGGAAAGATGTCGAGGCGTTATGAAAGATATATACGAAATTATTATACAATTTAACGATGTCAAAATTCTTTTTTTAATTGTAAATAGCTTTCGATTTTGTTCTAACCGCACCATGTAAGTAACATTAATTTGTAAGTCTATCACATTTATTAACAATAAATCTATTATAGTAATAATTGTTAGAACCCCTTATATAATAAACTGGGGCGGTGGCACCTAATTATACTATTTAAAGTGACAAATTTGTGTAGACAGTTCACTAAGGGGAGATAAAATTAATATTAAGTAAGTTTACTCGTGGTTGTTACTGTAATTGAATTAGCATTCTCATTACATAAGGATAGGTGTCAGCTTCACGTTTACATTAAATAGGAAACCTATACTAATTCTAAAACTTATTAAACTAATTATTTACCCTTTAATCACGTTTTGTTCTTCTTTCTCCTAGCGAAGTTCGTATCTTTTTACAGAATTACACCCTTGCAATTATCTTCAACTTCAACATAATTGCGATCGTCTAGACATTGTAATCTATAGGAAACGCTGAAAATAATATGTTGACGAAATGTTACTTCGCATACCGTTTACAAGAACTAATTTTTTCAACTTATACATAATTGAAATACATACCCTTTGATAGTTACTTAGCAAAATGAGCTGCTACAACATTTAACAAAACACAACTGTATCAATCAGGCGTTCAATTCAATGCGCTACATAAAAACAGGAAGTGGTTTAAAATATATAATGACCCTCAAATTTTCAGTACAAATACGTCGACGCTGAAAGTGGAATGCGGCCCTACATAATAAACTAGATAAAAATATAACTAATAAGCTTTTCGTATTAATTAGAGTTTCCATTGAAATTAATTCGTCCTTGTTGTGTAATTGTACAGCTTTAAATTTGCAAGCAGAAAGTTGAGGGTATTGTATAATAAGTATTAGTATATTAAAAAAGTTATGTATTCGTGTGTATGTTTTAATGAAGTTTTATATAATAAATACGATATAAAATAAAGAACAACAGCAATATATATATATATATACATATACATACATAGTAAGTTCGAGGTTGCCTATGAAATTGTTTCATGTAAATTGTCTATTAGAAAATTTACTTAACTCAATAGAATATTTATTCGATTACTTAGCATTTTTATGCAACTTGGCAGAGTTCTAATCAATCAAAATCTTTTTAGTCAGATAGTTTATACTACCGGTGCGATTTTTGAAGTTTCATCGGTATAGTAATTTCCTTTAAGCCAGCTTTACTTCAATGCAAAAGAATCTTATTTTCGTGCACTATTTGCGTCTATTCATAAACGCACCGTTAGATCGTAATAATTATGTAGAACATTTAACGAATACTAAAATCGATGTTTTGACAAATCGGGAAGTAAAATTATCCATGTTTCATGGAGATCTAGTTCACAGGTATAACGACTACCTGAATGTAAATCAGAATTTTTTTGAGGTCATCCGAAACGCCAACATTGTCTCTGTTTGTAACTTTAAGAATGTGAAAAGATAATTTCAATTATTGGATCATTATTTGAAAAACGGTGAAGCAGATTGCATACTAATCTGCCAGCTGGTTCAACAATGATTATAGCTGGTTCAATTGATTGGATCAATCATTTTCTAACGTATCGTGGGAGAACTAACAAGTAACAATTCCGCTGGTAAAAATTTTGCAAAAATAGAGAAAAAAAATATGGGAAATTATGCACCTATAAAAAAAATGGTAAAACACGTCTTGTTTTGGAAATAATTGCCCTCAGAAAGACTGGAAAGAAAGAAAAAGAGTAGAGCTGTGGCTAAAACATTTTTATATAATATTGAATATTTTGTGTTTTTACATTTTGTGAACCTTTTACGGAAATAATATGACTTTTGTACAAATATTTTGTTATAACAGCATTAAAATATATCAAAATCAAATATTTATATTCCGTTGAGTTATTTCAAAGTTTCTAATGTATAGTTTGCATGAAACAACTTGCATGCATCTAAAAATTTAGTTTAGGTGTAAAATTTCTTATAACAATATTGATATAATTATAAAATACAATTGTACTTATACATTATGTAGATACATATGTGTTTTTTTAATTAGTCCCTCTTTTTGGTAAAATGCATTTAAAATGATTCCTAAAATTAAAATCGAAGCAAATTAACAGAATTAAGTTTATCATACCATTAGCATAGAATATCAAGCTAGCTAACTCAAACACTACAACATTGTAAATGTTTTGAGAAATTAAAAGATCTAGTATCCATTCTATGAACACACATACGATATAAATGGTAGCCATAACAAATCTGATAATTGTTGGCATATTTTTACTACGTTCACCAAAAAAAGAAACTGCTTCAATAATTACAATAGCAAAACATATAACTCTAGTAACACCCGATAAGTATAACCATATTTTATTATTCGTTAAATCTAAATACACCAGTGTTACTATACTTACAATAGCCGTAAAATATAAAAACCAAAATGAATACACTGAAAATTTGCAAATCTGTTTCGAATCGATATATGCATTGTAAATAAACAATGTTACTATGAGTATAAATAAGGCTGTTAATATATCATGTAAAAAATAGGAAATTTCCAAACATTGCAGTGTTATGTATTCTTGTGGTATGACAACTAAATAAAGAAGACATAGTATGTAAACTACATTAGACAAGCTCCAATGAAATACTATGAAATAAAAGTTTGAGGCGTTGTATAAAAGATTCTTAATAATTATGTACGGAATAATAACATTCGGTACAAGGCATATTAGTCTCCATATTAAAATGAAAATTTCGTAATCCGTCCAGACGTCTGTTGAATCGAATTCTGGTAGGTAGCCATTTGTTGTAGTGCTGTCGAAATCAGATTCTTCCATATATAGTCAACGGTTAGTATCTTTCTCCTATAAATGTCGATATATTAATATTTTTGGTTCTAGATTAATTCCAGAAAAGGTAAAAGCAAAGGTTACGATAGAATAAAATATATGTACCTACGGTATTGTATACCAAGATATTTAAGTGTTATTAGTACAGTACCACTGATTAAAAATTCTCTTTAAAATGACTAGTTGATTAAACTTTTTTGTCTAATTCACCCATTTGCAAGAAAACGCAATCCGCATGTGTAAATATTATTAAGTTTAACGCTGCTTTTAGTGTTGACTGTTATAATTAAGTAATAATGCAAGCTAACTTTGTCTTATTAATTTGCTATTGCGAAGAAAGGCTCTCAAAGTTAATTGCACTAAATAATTTAAATTGTCTAAACATTCACCTCTTGAGACTGTTACGTTGGCGTAACGTAGGCATGAACGTCACCGGCTTTAATATCAACAACGTAGAAGTAAGCTTTCCTCTGTATGCTAACTTCGTTTCATGAATTACGTTTTGTTAAATATTGTCACATTGTCATGTGATATTTTTCAACGCAGAAAATGTTTGTATTTAATTACAAATTGTTTAAAAACTACATATATATTATAGTAGTTAAACCTTGCCTACATGAAGAGTTTATTATTAGAGCTAATTAACTATAACCTACTAAAAATCACAGCAGACTGTTTTTATCCAAATTTGTAGCAGTCGAGATTTATAATAATAATACTACAAAAAAGTTGAAGGTATATAAATTATAGTCATAATTATATCGAATAAATATCACTTATAAAAATTAATTCACACATCAATGTATGATTTCTTGGTGAAAATACCATTCCTGCTAATACGGTTTCTTAATAATACTAATTTTATTTTCTTATTATTTCTCCTCTTTTGCGGTGGATTTAGTTCTTTTTCAAGGACGGCAGCGTGGTCATCCGCTATAATTGCAATATTCTCAGAAAAATACTGTATTATTTAGAAAAATATCTTCTACACTATGTGCAGCATACCTGCCAACTGCACTACTACAGATATAAAAGTTCAAATCCAGTAAATCCACAGAACTGTGATGAAATGAATGAACGCATCCTAACGGCAGTGTAGTTTTTGCCTGAATTCACTAATACCAGGTTTAGTGGGTCTCTGACTTATGGTTTCATAAGAAAAAAATAAAATGTAATGGCATTATGTCTTCGCAAAACTGCATTCGTTTATCAGGATCATCTTCATTTAATGCTTGGTGTAATTGCACTTTATAAGGATGAAATCTATTTCTTTTAAGTATCCTTCTTACAGATCTCTCACTAATATCGTTATTTATTGCAAGTTTTGATATTGAATTTTTAGGTTGCTCGTGTACACTTAGAATTACATTGAGTTCATTATCTTCATTTGTAGCTGTCCTCTTTCGTCCGTTACTGGGAATATTTTGTACATTGCCCGTTTCGTTAAATTTCTGTAAATTCCGAGACACTGTTGACTTTGAAATTGGAGAAATTCTATCAGGATATGTAGCATTAAATAAATCAGCGGCTTCTTGTAAAGATCTCTTTCTATCTTCAAAACCAACAATCATCAATAAAATAATTCTTTCACGTTCACTTAGTTGAGACATGACTAATAATGTATTAAAGTCAAATAATTTATAAAATCAAATGTGATAAAAGAACAAACATACTGCAGTTTTTGTACCTAATAGTGTCGAATGTACGTTTTTACTTTGACAGAACTCAGAAAAAAATATTGTAGATAAAAAGTTTTTGGTATACCTACTGCTATAATTACTTAGGGCGGATATCATAATAAAAGTTAATGCTGCATTAAAAGTTAATGTCACCTTTAAGAGAGAAATGAATTTCATAATCATTTGTTAAAGTTAATGGACGCTTTAATGAATAGAATTTTCAGTTATTGTTGTTCGGTTTTTATTAAATAAATATTTAGATGCCATTATATTTTATTTTTTTCTTATGAAACCATAAGTCAGAGACCCACTAAACCTGGTATTAGTGAGTCCAAAAAAAAATATCTACAAAAGAAAATATAAATACAGGGTGATTCGTTTAAGAAACTATCCGGTGACATCATATCTCCAAAAGTGTGACAAAAACAGAAAATCTGCAAACACCAATAAATAATACATAAAATATACAAAAACTTTAATCAAAGTTAAATTTACGAAAAAGCACTAGTTAAGCCATAAATTCGGTGTTCCGCTCTTTTTGCCCGACCCTGTATATGTTCATATCATCAGTGTACCCAAATACAGGACAGTCGAGGACTAGATAGAGCTTCATATCGTAAACATCATGGAACATATGGGAAGATGTAGATTTTCTATAAAGCTGTTGGCGACTTGCTATGAATACTTCATGAACTAATTTTCTGTATAATCTGTCCAAGCAATAAACTCACAATTCCATATTTATTAAAGATTTGATACAAAAACTGAGTTAGTACTTAAAAATAGTTAAATAGTAAACAATAACTGACAAAGTCGTGTAATTAAAATGTTTGGATGCATAGTCATACTTTCATAGACATCACCAATATTTTTAATTGAACAACCGGAAGCATGCAATGACGTACTAAGCACATTCTCTAGTCTCAGAGTTACGTTGTACGGTTTTATGGGTAAAAAGAATTACGAATATCGCCAGATGTGGTTTTACATAAACGAGTGGAATCATATGATTATTGATAATCACGTGTGTTTATATGAAACAACATTGTTACTTGATAACATGTTAAGTAGTGATTATATTAATCACAATATCTAAAAGTCGTATTAGTTAGATTATAAAACGACTAAGATATTATTGAAGCAATAAGGAACTATTTATTTGAAAAATTGTTCTTTTAATTCGTAGTTGTATGGCCATTTATTTTAATTATCTTCTGTAAATTTGGACCAGTTTTTTGAAAAATTGCTAACTATTGATATTCTTTTTAAATGATTAGCTATCCTCTGACTGTTTGTATAGAGTCCAATTTTTTCTACTCCCAGACAAGTCCAATTGTTATTTTTAGTTATTCAAACTACTTTTTTATACCATATAGAATTGATCCTATTTTTGTTTATAGTTAATAATAATTTTCTGGTTGTTATGTTTTCGATTTTTGTCGATAATATTTTTTTGTACAATTCGACAAGACATAAATTTTTATAATTAGAGATAATTCCTTTTCTTGGATGTAATATTTATAAACATTGTGTGGAAAATTTCGTTGTCATACCGGCCTAATTGTGATTTTTTGAATGAGACATGTTTAGTTTTTTAGCGGAACTAATTTCACACAAACAATGATATAGAACACAACATGCAATATTTTACAAGTTAGTTTAGTGGTTTCTGATGAAGGTAAATAAAGTTAGCGAACGCTAAAAATGTCGCTTTAACTCGTCCAAAAAATCATAATTAGGCCGCTATGATAAGGAAATTTTCCACACAATAAATATAAACTTTTATTTGGGAATGAATCATTTGGTTTTTATCAAATTTCTATCTTCTACCGTTTTAGAAAAAATCTAATTGCATTCTATGCGTATAAGAATCGTCGTTATTACTTTCATCATTAAAATAATATGGCAAACAGAATAATGCTTCATTTCCCTGCCACACTAATTAATCAGCCGCTATTTTATAGAATTTTTCCTCCTTCCAGCGTCCCCTCATCGTAATTCAAGGCAATAGTTTCACTTTCTCTTACAATTAAATCTGTAGCGCTGTGTTTCCGCTTCTCCAGCAGACGTTGTAGTTCTTTGTGTTTGGTGTTACAAGTTGAGCCTTGTCAAAACTGTCCTCATTCCATCCTGTTTCGCATGTTATATGCCCAGCCTTGTTAGAAGCTTGTCAATTCCTCCTCTGTTCGTTCTTCTGACAACGTATTCTCGGGCTTGTTGTTTTTTCTAAACTCTTCACTTTTTTCCTTTCGCAAAGAAAATGCTCCGAAATGTGAGGCGTTTATTATATTTTCAGAAAATGTAATGATAGTGTTTTTTGTTTGGAGCGAGATGAAAACGCAACTATAGCAGCGCCCACAATGTGATACTAGAATGAAACCACGCGTGATTTCCGCTTATTAGTCAAACTATTATAGGGAATTCATATATTATGAGTTATATAATCATTGCATTTTTTTGACAACTGTTCTATATCTGAATTTATATTGACCTTCAGATTGAACTGGCAGCACCCTATTCAATCAACCATAACAAGAAAGATAATAAGGATAACCGGAAAATGTTATATGCCTTTCATTGAAAAACCTACCGCAAATAAAGCCTTGCTGACCAAGGGATATTAAAGCGCAAGTACTGCACTACAGAACTTACAAAGGTTCCAAAGGTGCAAATGACCGATTACGATAAAACGGTACATTCTGTTGTGGCAGAGGTATATACATATCTAGAGTATCTAATGGAGCTTTGAAGTTCAATCTAAATTTTTTATTTTCGAAATAACTTTTAGACTGGAAAACACTAGCTATAATGAAAAATCTACTAATTCAGTAAATTAAGAGAAATAGATACTTCACAATTCATATGTATGTAATTATCGGGGTCCTGATGTTTGTTATGAAATTTGAGTGAGATTGTTTGAGCCTAATGTGCGCTAATATTTCAGAAAATATAATGCTTCCCTTGATAGATACTCCATTTAGAACCGGGAGGATTTATTTACCATCACGACAAGTCTGCTACTCACGAATAGGTTGTGAATGGTTTGAAAAAAAAACAAATACATTGCGATGACCTTCAAAAGAATCAAGAACTTAAGTCGCTTTCAAATCTATGCAGACTATGAACTAGAGCAGTAGGTAAAAGAAATTTCAGGGCTCTATATAGTGAAGAATTACTTAACTTCATAGAACAATTAACTAATTGATAACAGTTATATTAAAAATGTAATTCGTTGCTAAGGCGTTTCACTAGTATGACTGAGAATAATGCAGTATTGACTGTTGACCTTAAATTCTGATAAATTTTTTTCCGTTTTAATTTGTATATCTATGAAATATTTATGTAATTGTAGTGGTACGTTGTGCATCATTTCATATTTCGTAGAAAAACAGTACACAGTAATTAATTTAAGTGTCCCATTTTTTTGCGATAAAAGTTAAATTTGCATACACGAGTTTACTTAAATTAAATACTCTATATATTTTTAAAATAGATTGGTTCAAGCAAATTTACTTAAAATCTAATATAAACATTTAATGCAGAATGGAAATCATCCCTAGAGGTTCTATGAATGTATATATAAAATAAACATTAGGCATTTTTGCTTGCTCTTCGGACCATACGGTACGGTATGGTTTCATCAAGGGTTAGTAATGTAGTTGCTTGGTAAACACAAATCAGTAACCTTTGCGCGTTTTATTATAATAACCATATAATAGAAATTTCGTGTTCTGTGTATTTTGCATACCTGTAGAACACCGAGTACTATACATTAAACTGTAACTCGTTTTCTGATTTTATATTTGCCTGAAATCTTCAGCTATTTAAGAAACTCAAGATAATAATAACAAAATAATTCTAATAAATTAAGTTCGGTCAAGAGGCCGCAGCGTTTAGGAAGAATTCTTTGCAATTAAAAAAACTATTATAATTGCGAAAAAGAAGCATAATAAGCTTGTAGTACGAAAAGTAGATAGAAATTTTGCTCAAAATAAAAAAATACTTACTTAACAAGTTATACTATCCTTTGACTGTATTTCGCACTTCTAAGACAGATTTATTTCAACTGCACATTAGTGATCATATTAATGCAGAAATAAGAATGAAATGTGAGATAATTCGTATACGTAAGCTGTTTCCTTAACGAAATAAACGCCGATGATGACATTTTATGTGGTACTCAAGGTTGCACTAAATAGTATTTTTGGGGGCGGTTTGATGGAGTAACTACCGTGCTTGGAATTTTAATTTCGCAGATTACGCACATTAATTTAAAATTAACTGCTATGTATACATTGTGTTACATTGTGTTATACATGTATTCTGAAAAATAATAACTCTAAAAATCTTTCGCAGATGATATTTATTTCAGTTACGAAAGAAGGATAATAGAAATTGGAGAAATTAGTATTGTAATATATCCTGATTCTTATTCCATATACCTACAGGTTTTCAGACGGTTTTAGCTAATCACATCATAAACTAGATTTTTGGTATTAGCGGTGCACGTTCAACAAACGAAACTGCAGAAAATGCCGATCGTATCATTTTATACTAGGCCGTACAGATTAAATTAAGAAAATCGAATACCAAAGTTCATTGTTTTTATTCATTTAGTTTTAGAGTGCATTATATTTCACATGCTATCTGCATGTGCGCTACACTAGTAGATCATGTTTGTACATGTCGGCAGCAACGGTACTATTTGAGTTGGCTAACTTGCTTCTGTCATATTTTCAATGAACAAATGGACGAAAAAGACATTTTGAAATATGTATTACAAAAAATAGAAAAGCTGCGCATGATGTAGAAATTTCGAATACAATTTGAAAACAAGTTAAAAAACTGTATTAAATACAACTATTGGTACTAGTGAGACAAAAATTATGTTCACCAGTGCAGTCCAAATCATCGTTGCGAGGAACTATTACATTGTTAATCGATAATGATTTGACATATGTATCTTCAAAAACAACTTCTCTAAATATGTTATTACTAAATATAGAGTAGTTGTTGAACCAATCTTTTTGTGTCCTTGTAGAATTATAAATATAAGTGCAAAGCAATATAGCTCGTGCCCTCTGTACTAGATATTTCATGTTTAATACAAATGAGATGTAATTGTCGTTAATTAATTTGCTAGAATATTAGGAATAAATATATACGTTTATTATAAGTTAAATATATCATTTCTTCCAAAGTAATTGTAATTTAGTAATTTATATTAGCAGTAGTTATTAAGTTAGACATAAACTTTGATATTCGATTTTCTTAATTTAATCTGTACGGGCCAGCATAAAATGATACGATCGGCATTATCTGCAGTTTCGTTTGTTGAACGTGCCGCTAATACCAAAAATCTAGTTTATGATCCGTGTAGTATGCAATAGATCTAACGGTAAGCTGTTTAAATTAGGACCGTTGATGTGATTAGCTAATTCCGTCTGCAAACCTGTAGGTATGTGGAATAAGGATCAGGATATATTACAATACCAATTTCTCCAATTTCTATTATCTTTCTTTCGTAACTGAGATAAATATCATCTGCGAAAGATTTTTAGAGTTATTATTTTTCAGAATATGTAATGTATACATAGCAGTTAATTTTAAATTAATGTGCGAAATCTGCGAAATTAAAATTCCAAGCACGGTAGTTACTCCATCAAACCGCCCCCAAAAATACTATTTAGTGTAACCTTGAGTTTTCAAGTACTTACCACATAAAATGTCATCGTGGGCGTTTATTTCGCTGCTTACGTATACGACTTATCCATAGATATAGAGGTATATAGAATGCTTATGTGCCGTGTGCGCAGCTTTCTGAGTTGGGACAACATGGGGGCCGCCATTGTGACACCATTTAGTTACTTTTTATGATGTTTTCACTGCGTTAACGTGGTTGGTTTTTAACTTGATGTATACATTTTTGTTTGTTTATATGAGATTTGAGGTTATTGTTTACGTGTCTGTTAAGTCTCATATTAGATATTTTGGTTAATATTTTCTGCTACTTTTTATTTTGGACATAAGTACATACAGTGTTTTCATTATGTTTAATTTAGAATCTTGTATTACATATTGTATTGAATATAATTAGCTTGAATGGCTTAGACTACTACTGATCACTAATGTGCAGTTGAAATAAATCTGTCTTACAAGTGCGAAATCCAGTCAAAGGATAGTATAACTTGTTATTCACATGATCATGCAACAATACCGTACGATGACTGTCTACAAACTACATATTTTACTACATACATACTCGTACGATGGGCGCGCGCAGTTAACACTCCCGATGTACTGCCGCTGGAACCGAACCAATTCTTGCGGTCTTTATTTATTACCACTGCTCTCATTACATTCTATCAACAAGGAAATTCGCTAAACCCTAAAAATATAATAATATCGGATCGCAGTTTTCTCTAACCTAAAACAAACCTTGATAACCCAATAAATTAATAGAAAACTTTTCGTAATACGCAATAAAAGACAAAAATTAGTAAACTAGGCTTTCAAACAATATGGAAGAAGTAGACAAGTTTTCTGTACAATATACAATATTAAAAGATTAAACACTCCCTACACAAAAACGTAGACATGCATCATATGGTTAATAATAATTGAAGTGCTTATCATATTTTCTGTGGATGTTTTAAGAGTACCACACCAACGATAGCTTTGCATTGTGTGCACCACTACTCTACATGCAATGATTAAATGTTTGACGCAAATATCAGATTTTGTAATGCCTCTCTAATTCGTTCGCGGGTATTTAATCGTGTACATTTTATTCTTGGACAGCACCCCTATCAATTTCGTGAGGACTTATTTACTGTAGCCATGTATTTTCATCCCTGCGCTTTTCTAACTAATAGTTATACGTTCATATAATGTTACTTATTGTTAGTAAAACGCTAGACAACAAGTTCTCGGAAATTAAATTTTATTTGCATTGTTATCGAGCTTAGGTAGGATAATAATAATAAAAATCTGGGAATTAAGGCAACATCCAGCGCATATGTTCGTTTGCCATTAATTTTGTATATTATTTGCTGTCTACAATATTATCTGACGTAATACAAAGTCAACATATCAACGAGCATGTCACAAACATAAATGTTTTCGCACTAATTGGATACGGAATAATCGATACTTTCGACCGAAGCTGTGGTCCATCACTGATGCTATCCAGATATGTTTCTGTCAGTAATTTCCGGATTAGGAGCTTTATCGTCTAATGGCTTTCGTCTTTGTGCTAGCCGTTTCGTTAACATGGGACATTCAATGTGCTATATCTGATATAGAGCCATCGTTTTCTGCTCAGTTGTTTTAGAAAGTTGTTTCGATTATTTCTAAGGGATTCTGAAATCAGCGGTATTTTATCTAATCGTATAGCCTTTTTATCTGCTTACAAATTTTTGTAGATGAAAAGAAATTCGCTATAGAAGTTGTGATATAAATTTTGTGTAGGTGTCTATAAAAGATTTAGTAGTAATATTTTACAATTAATATATCGATTTTCTGACCTTTATGTACTTATCTTTCAATTTCTGAAATATTGCCACTTGTAGGTCAATAAAACAACAATTAATTAGATACCGATTTATTCCATTAAAGAGACTTCTTCAGAAATTGACATTTAATAGGTATGTGTCAAATTACTAATAATATAAATATAAATGGCCATGCCTATCAACAAAAATATCTAAAAAACAAAGAATTGATTAATATATCGAATTTTAATTACATTCTCGGTGAAATAAATTGGTATTAAATTATTGTTGTTTTATTGACCTACACGCGGAAATATTTCAGGAATTGAAAGGCAATCTTTACCCTTTTAAATTTTCGCGTTAAATAAAAAACGTAATCATGAACAAGATTTTGATAAATAATGTACAAGTCGATAGAAAATATTCACATAGATGCCACAATTTTAATCCGCAAATTAATAATTGTTCTCTAATAAATTTTATGAATAAAGTTGTCTTCTTTCAATGTAACTTTTTATGTTCTACTTCATTTTCTCAAGAATATACATAATTTAGTTTAAGTTAGGCCTCAAAAATCTATATAAAGGGTGTTACAAAAAAGTAGGTCAATCCGTTAGCCATATATTCTTTGGGCTAAAATAATAGGATTTTCCTTGTGTCATTTTCTACTTGAACGCCTTTTTGCGATAATACAAGGTGTCACAGCTAATTTTTTTTAAACTGTATTTATTAATGATTCCGGTATTTTTCGAGATAGCATTTTCAAATTTGGTTATAACTTTTACTCTTATTTAAGCACACCTTCTGCATGATTTCTAGTTAAAAAGCTTAAAGAGGTACTGGGATAAATAGAGGATGTACCATTTGACTCCCGAGCTTTTTTCTAACGAACGCCTACGGACCTTACACGTAGTTTTTTTTTTGTAAGTTATAGGTTTTTATTAGGTTTTCATAAAAAATAAGTTAGCTATAAAACGGTAATGTTTACACCAGTCGAAATAAATGGTCTATACGCCAAATTTGTAGCTGAATTCACTTGTTTAAAAAAAATGGGTAATCCATTTTAAAAAATGAAGTTGATTGTGCTTCCGGCGAAACCGAAAATAGAAAATATGTACTAATATTTTCTAAAAGTTTCCCCCATGCCCAAAATAACTCTGCAAATTTACAAATATGGAACTTGCTTAGTTGATGAGATACGGCTAACGTAAGCTCGTCCTGTTACACCCTGTATAAACTTGCGAAGCGGTAATGACTCAAGAATAATTTAATGTTAATTGTCGATAAAATGTTGTAAGATCGCTTTAACTAGGCAATTGGGAGAGAATTCGTAAATAATAAAAAACAAAAACAAACGACTTCGATATTCTAACAAACAAGTGGCATACACGGTAAAAATAGGATGCAAATTGTTTAGTGCGATACTGGAAGAGAAGAAACGTCAGTAGTTCTACAACCATGTTCTACTTTTAAACATAACTCTTGAAGGAAATGAATTTCGATGTCATAAACTTAGCGTTTAAAGTCACAGCGAAGACATAATTTCTTTAGCATTGTTATGGGTTTCTGAAGACTATTTAAAATATCTAAACATGTTCAGTTAATTTCCGAAGTGTTTAAAAAGTAGGTATGCGCTTTTGACTAACATAGCTTGGTGTGTTAGAAGTAGTACAAACAGTAACTTCAATAAATATTCGCATAATAAAATGATATATTATTAATTTACGAGTCTAACGTATTTACATAAAATATGCATCTAGCAAATTACATTTTGTCTGAGCAGACGCCGTTGATTTTATTAAGCTGTTTTAGAATTAAGACTAGAGCGTAGCAGTGACAGAAATATGAGTTCATACATCCTTCTTTAATTCACACCATAACATAATAACCGGCGTTTACGACAATTGCACAAATTTACCTAATTGCAACAATTGAATAACGGAATTAATGACCGAGCGCTCGCCGCGTTATTAAAAGTATGCTTAGAGCTCCGTGACGTTTGGGTTATTTTATGATAAACGGATGCATATTAGCTGTGGCACGTTACATTTACATTCGCAATTCATAGTTATAGCCGAATGTATGGTGTGTTACTGTTTTAGAGAGATCTCCAACAGATTTAATAGAAAATATGGAGGTATTTTCGAGTGATTCTTATGTAAGTAAGTTTTATTGATTACAACTTACAATAAATATACATTTTCATTGTCATATCACGAGCTACCGCGCATCTTCAAAAATCAATATTTAATATTTTAATTTTGGCCGCAAGAAATTTATCAAAGAAATATATGTTTTAGGGTAGGGTAACTAAATCATCGAACGATATCGCGGACTACAGTTTCAGAGAATATTGAATACCAAGCAAATGTATGCAGATTGGAGGTAAGCTTTTCTCATTGTATTCTTGTTTAGTAATGTCTGAAGCCACTATTTATCATAAATTCGAACTGCAAGGCATCATTTTGCATGTTATGCAATAATACAAATTTGGTAGTTATGTTGTTTACTTGGCAGTGGCAATGATATTTCATCTTTCTTTGTGTGACTTTTTGTCTGTCAAAATCAACATTTTTTTGATAAAATTGACAGGTAATTTGTAAAACTCTTGGAGTTACTATGCAACAACATTTTTCGAAGAAGGCTCTATAGATTTCAAAATACTTATTAGTATAAAATGTGAACAAATTTATATAAATGCGCATGCGTACATAACGTTTTAGGTGAAAATAAAACTTTTCGAAAAAGAATAAGTACAACTGTACTACGATGGTGTGTCCCAGGTCTGCCTTTACTGAAAATTAACTCAAATATGTTGACTTACCATGCCATTGGCATGTCAACTCTAAAAAATTACATGTCAGTAACAGTGCGGCTCCCACAGTTCCTCTATCCATGTAATTTGTAATGAATATTTCCTAAACTTTTCAAATATTCTTGAAATACTCTCTTTGCAAGAAAATATGTTACAGATAATGAATAATAATCTTCTTTCAGAGAACACCTCTCAGTTCTATATTTGAATGTAATTTGATAAAAAAATGAAGTATATCAGGTATTTGAAGAGAGAACATCTGGGTCTCGAACGTTATTCATCATTATTATTATTATTATAAGTAACGTAGTACCATTCTTACTACTTTCTCTTCAAAACTTGTTCAAGTGCATAAATATTGTAACTTCAAGAAATATATCCCTTCATATTTCGTTACAAATATAAACAAAGCAACACTGTAAAACAAAAATGGTTACACAATTATAATAAATGTTTTTAGAAGAATGTTGCAACATTTGTAAAAACGGTTCTCACACTCAACGTTAATTCAAATTTTATTATTTTAAAGTGTTGTTTGGAATGAATTATTTGTATTAAAACTTGCTAATGAATACAAAATTGAAAATCCTTAAAATGAGACATTGCAATATGACACGTCAAATGTAGCTGTGACTCAAGCTCAGTCAAGTCAGGATTGCTTGACAGTTGTTATTTTTTAGTGCAACATGCAAGCAGCTGAGGCATTAAATCCCCAATTAAACTTTTTCTTCGATTGCTTTAACGATATTATTTGTGATAGATATTTCAAACTGGTTACGTGGTTTTTGATATTACTCCAGCTTGCATTGATTTTAATGTTGACATTTACACATTTATTAGGTTTACTAGGCTTATTAGGTTAAACTTCGCTTACTTTCATTACACTGATTAATGATTCTAATTCGATATGAGGCGTTGGCCGTGTGGTTTAGCTACACGGTTGTCATTATCAAAGTTCATATCGAACGTGCATAATTCAAAATTTAATCTACAACGGTACAGATAAATGTTGTTTCCATCGATTCGATTCATCCTAATATACCAGCAACGTTTTCGAAAATTAAAAAACCAATTTAAAAATCTAAAATTATCATGTACCATATTAGTCGATAATTGTGATTATTGATTGTTGCAACATAATAATTTCATTATCGGCGTTTAACTTGGCGGTATATATTCAATTTTAGTGAAAAAAAAAGATCGATTCTACCGACAGCGTTTCTGTAGATATCGAAAGCATTGCGCATAACGTTGTCGATTCTTTATTTTCCGGAAAATAAAGAGAGACGTACGAGTAAACCTTTGCAAAATTTGAAGATTGGTGTAAAGGAACAGAAATCAAGAATAACAGCAATAAAAAGGTTCTCTTAGCATATTTCCAACACATGTCAAAACATAGCAAGCCTTCGCCGTTTTGGGTATACGATGCTTAATATATCAGTGAAGAATACAAATATTAGTAAATATATCCATTTAATTGCGGTTCTAGAAGGAAATTTCTACTAATGGTAGTCAAAAATATCTAAAATTTTAACAAAAGAACCCATGGTCAGGGTTCTAGTCCACCTAGCTGTAGATTCTGATTCCTTCCACTTCCTTTGACAGCTACGTGTTGTACAGTCTAAAAACGAGCAATTTTCGCCATTCCTTCGCCGGAAGCGAAATCGGTGATATTCTTGATGTAACTCGTGCTGTCTCAGCGTTCTATATCCACTTAACCCTAAATAGTATCCTTCTTTGCAGGCTTTAGAGCACATGTCTATGTTTTTTGTTATCCAGTGCAGTAGCTCAAGCTGGGATTGCGTACAGAATTGCTAAAACGCATTTGGTAAAATTTGACTGTGAATTTTGAGTTAACTTTTTCAACTAAGTGTTTTTCCAACACTTTCAATTTTATCTCTATCTATCTGTAAATACTTCATTCGCTGAAAACGGGCGACAGAAGGTATTTTATGATAAAAGTTGCTTTGATAGTGGGGTTTCTTGCTGCTTGAAGCGTACTGAATTGATAGATCTGTACCTAGACAATGTGAAAGATGAAGGGCAATGCCAATCCATCTAGACAAAGGTATCGCCATTTTTTTATCACAAACGGGATTGCTGAAGGAATAAATATAATGGAAATGATTCGAAGATATACAGCGATGCGAGAAGCAACACAGATCACCTACGTTTTTTGTGAGATACAGAATTGGAAAATGTATCAAGCAACCAGTTGGCGTTCAGAGTTTTGAAAAAATGCCATCCAATATAGCAGCTTTCCTCAAATATATATTGCTTACGCGGATCATCTGATTTATTGCTTGCAAATTCAGGAGTCTATAGTTTAACCGTTAATATATCTGATGCTTAGCACCCTAATACACTGGGACAATTCTATATCGAAGATTCTAAAGAAAATAAAGAGAGCGTATCCTCCAGTCGTTTGGGCAAAGTTTCAGGCACCGTTGACTTTTTAACAAGTTTGAGAAATAAAGTTACTTTCTAAAAATTCATCCCACTTGCCATTTAACAAATTGTTTAGAATGTGTGATTAATATCTACGATATATAAATGTTATTGATCTTTTTATAATTAATAATAACCAATAAAAATGCTGATAATTTTCTTTTTGTTTGTCTTTAATTGAGTATTATTATGAATTCATAATGGCGTTTGAGTTTTATTATGAGGGTTATTGTAAAGTAAACGTTTCAAAATAAATAAAAATAGCATACGAACAATTGGACTAACTTTATTGCTAGATGAGAATAAAGTATGCAACTCTGAGTCATTCCATCATTAATTTATTAGAGTTTAGGCAGGCAGCTACACTATTGTATCTCCCCTACATTGGGTTAAATTCCGATGCGGTTAAATTGTTCTTTTATAGATTATACTCAAAGAATGGTGTCTGGTAGTGTCAACTGTACACTTGTGTTAACGACATCTGGTGCTCGCGGAAATCCGTTTCTAGTCAACTTATGACTTCTGTGTACAAATCTGATTTTGAGTTGAATTTAAAATCTTCTGCAGCTCACTCTTATGTTGATGCTACTCAACTACAACCGTTTCCAATATAAATTATCTTCAATCTGTTCAATATAGCATACACGATGTGATATTTAAACTTCTTATTTCTCAGAAAAGTTAAACAATGACTAAAGAATGACTTTTTTCCTTTTTTATGTTAAATTCCATTAAGCTTTGCACCTGGTTATTGTTACTGTTATTACAGTATCAAAGATTGTAAATTCAGACTACGAAGACCACCATGACAATGATCCTTTCATGTACATAAGTAAAGCAATTGTTGATACATATGTATACACAGTTATTTTTTGCGCGAAGATTTAGTAATGCCTTTTTGTTTCAGTATCTGAAAGTTTAATTCACCATGGAAGAAGAAGACGTTAATTCCACAATTACAATAAATAGTACAGGAAGTACGTTCATCCTTCCATCCATTGAACAAACCACACGACTACATGAAGAATATTTATTTTGTTACTGTGTAGCAATTATTATAATCAATTTAGCTTTCATATACGTTATTTTACAAAATAATTTAAATAGAAGCCCTTTTTATCTAGTGTTACTGCATATATACGTATACAGTTCAGTTTGTGTTGTTTGTGGTGTTTTAGCTGCAGCGTCATTTGGTGTTCCTAATTACAGCTACCATATATTCATCAATACTAAACGTATAGCAGTAACATTTCAAACGATACTGTTTACGATTTTCATGTTTAAATGGTTTATGAAATCCGAATATCAAGCGAGGAACATCATCATAGTATTCTGGATTTTAACCATCTCCTTTATTTTCCTAGCTTGTGTAGCCGTTAGCTGTGGAGATAGATTATACTATTCCTTTTACATTACAACGTTCCTAGCTTTTACTGTTTTACTGGCTACGTTTATCCTCGTAACCATCTTTAAATTTTCAGATATACTACACGATGAGAAACAACGCAATAGAACTTTATTGGTCTTTGTTTACATATTATGCTTTCTACCGAATTATGTACTGTCAGTGTTTGGAGTTCATTTATTTTATTACGACGTAGTCAGCTTCATTTGCCCTATTCTGATGTATGGTTATAGTTTTGTTAATATTATAGTGATAGTTATGTTGGATAGTTATCTACGTTTACATTTTCGCAAAATTTGCAGAAAAAATAAAACGTATCAGCAAAATTCACATTTTCCGGTGGATAATGTCTAACAAATATTTGATAAGTATTTGGAGCAGAATGTACAAAGAACGAAGTGTATTTCTAATTTGCCTCTAACAAAGACGATGCAAAATACTTTAAACAATTGGTATTTTATGTTATAAACGGGAGTATGTTTTGTTCTCTCATAACGAAAATCCTACTTAACGATTTCAGTTTCAAGCAATAAACAAAATCGCGTTGTAAACGGAAATTAAGTTGGGATACAATATACTTTTTAATAAGCAACTAAAATCTGTGTACGAAACAGATGTTGCTTTTTAAAGAAGTAAGAAGTGGAAAATTGGTTTTTTATTCATTGTCCTTTGTATTCATTTTGTACTATATTATTACAGCTTTACAATAAATTTTTGTGTTTCCTTTGACGATTTACGTAATCAGATACTATTTCAATCTTTAGTATTGTTTATTTATACTGGTAGTCGTCTTTTTTATTAAATTAAAAAAGACAATATTATCATCTATGCTTAAAAATCCGGCGCAAAAGTTCCATATTTCTTCTGAAACTAAATCTACCATTTCCAAATAAACTCTTTCGGGTTTGCTTTGTGTAACAAAGATTATAATTATGTAAAATACGAAACTAAGTTGTCGTTTTACGTCTTACACACAACATTTTTCAGAGACCGAGTTGTTTGATATACATACATATATACTATACATGCGTATGAATATGGTACATCTAATGGTCAAATATTCAATCCTACACAAAAAGTTGTGTAGCTTCACAAACACAAAGTTTTCCTGTAAATTATTATTGTTTTCAACCTTGTGACAATATTGTAGTTATGCAAAAGTAAATTTAATTTCGTCTTAAATATAAGTAGTTTTTAGCGCAACAACTTAAATGTGCAAGTGCTTGTAAAAGTGCAACAAACAATGGACAAAACATTGAGAAATAAAACCTTGTTTTAAATTGTAAAAATTGCTTTGAATAAGTCCTGATTAGAATGTTTAAATAGCACACAGTATAAAAATTAGTAATATTACTGTACAACACTATTATGTTTATGATTATGACTTCATTGATTTTATGTAATGAGCTGATACATTAACAGCAATAGCTAATATTATTCGACAACCTTAGAAGCATGATTCACACAACTGTTAACTGTTATAAAACAGAACAGAGCACAGGTTTGCTGTAGCGTCTTATAAAACTGGTTTTTGTCTACCTTTGTAGCTATCCCCGTTTCCTGTATTGCCATTATTTTCATCTTGTATCATATCTGACAATGCCTCGTTGTCATCCTTATTAGCGACCAAATTCCCGTCTCCGATTAGTTTTTTTTTTCATTTTATTTTCATCTTGCGAAGACCAGACCGAGCTGTTCTTACTGTCTTCATTTTTAGTTTCTATTCAACCAATGTAAGTGGCGAAACGTTGAGTTAGTAGATTCTGTATTTTTTGTGTTTTTATTTAACTTTGTTTTGTATTTACTTTACTTTATTTATTACTCCTATTATTTTTTATCGTAAATACACGGTTGCACGCGTGGATTTCTATTGGGACCACAAAATGGAATTTATTCAAAATATAGTTACTACATAATATAAATGGTCTATTTATGTACAAACTAAAGTAATATAGAACTATACTGGGCGTTCCGTAAGCAAGCAACTAGCCAAAGTTGCATGTCTTTAATGGAACCTGCATATTGTTGACTTTTTAGATTGCCTTCGTTTTTGTCTCCAAAAGAAGTCTAAATAAGTAGTAGGTTAGCATTAATAGTTTCCGAAATATTTAAAATTCTTTTTCGAAAATACTAATTTAAACGTGTATCGTTACGTTTAGTTTGTTAACAAAAATGCGTAATCACTATTTTAGTCAAAAATTGTAATGCTTGCTATAAACAGAGTTTTAAGTTGACAATCCATTGACAACCAGAAGTCAACTCGTTTTGTTAAACATTACAAATGTCATTTGCCCGACAAAAATATTGACATAATTTTTAGAAAATATCTGATATAAAAGTTTGCTATCTTATCAACTACAATATTTGGATTAAGGAAGTTTAAAATCCGATATATGTATGTCAGTACTTTCGTTTCTGTACAAGAAAATGTTATCGCATGCAGCTACACGTTTAAACAAGTAGCATTTTTCAAAAAGCATTCTAAATATCCATCCATAAACGCGTGTGAGAGCAGGAGAAGAGAGATGGGAGATTTTTTTGGAAAGGAAATTTGTATGCTGATAGAAAATGACAATTTAAATAATAAGATGTACACTGCGATCAAAAAAGTCCCTGGATTCATAAAAATTGGAAAATATTTACTTTCGTGAATTGTCCATACTGGATTTATATGTGAAACGTCAAAACGATAGTGTCAACACTTATCTATTAGCTGTCATTTGTGTGTATTGTCTTGTTGTAGTGTCTTTATTTTCATATTTTCTTCCCTTTTTATTACCGTTTTTCTGGCTTTTTCAAGACATTATACGATTTATAATAAAAAAAATAAGGTACAATTACTATATTCTTACAAAAATTCATTCAAATATTTCTCCAGCTTATAAGTAACCTTACTAAGTTGATATTTGTTACAAGTAAAATGTAAATAATAAGCCTAACCACAAAATATACATAAACAGGTTCACCAATTACACAGTGTTACCATATTAAAATCGGTATGACCAACTCAGGACTGTTCAAAATGATCGTAGTGTATATACGACTTGAAAATGATAGCACACCATCATACTATTTTCATTAAGTTCGTCACTATTAAAATAGCAATTTTCAAAGTTTACCTTTTTTCATCTCAAATACAAAATTGGATATCGAAAAAGTTTAATAATAAATCTAGTTCTTAATCGTAACTTTTTTATTAATTTTTTTATTAACGAAATGGCGGCTTTTGACAGAAAACTCTCGATTTTCGACCAAAATATCACTCGTTCACTGTTTTAAAAAATAGTAATTTCAAACACAAGGACTAGATTTAATGGTATTAATAAGCAGTAAAAATTTTATCAAAATCCGTCGAGTGGTTGTTGAATTATAGTGGGTACCGACTTAAAAAACACAGTTTCTAGAAAAACGCATTTAGATACGGTCGGCTCGATGGATGGAGCTAAACTTATTTTATGTATTTTAATTCACTGAATCCGAATATACTGATGCCTAATCAAAAATGTTCAGTAACGAAACAAGACTATATAGGTATAGAATATATACACGGGTCACAACCGGTCGCTGACAGCTGCCGTCCGCTACCTGCCATGGGGACCCGAGGCCCCTCACCTAATTGTAGGATATCTCAGAAACTAAGTATTAATCGAATTAACTTGAAATTTTCAGGGTATATTTTAAAAACATAATACTTCAAGAAGATGCAAAAAATTCTAACTGCATCTCACCGCTTACGGCAAGCACATCTTTGGTTAGTTACTTCCTTGCGGAGCACTCTGTGTAATTATGTATAATTTTAGTCTGTAGTCCTATAGGCCATCTATATCATACTGCAACTATGTTTTGACTAAATTTCATTTTGTGATCAGAATATAAAACCCATCTATACATCTCGCACTCTGTATATTACACTACTATATTCTGTTACAATATTACTCAAAACTTGGAAGCCAACATTTCGGACCGTGGAAGCCTTCGATATTATTTAAAATGTATGATACTGATAGACGAAACATTCTAAACATATTAAATCTTCCATAACTTGTAATTAAATCCATGAACTTTCTTCATTTACAAACTGTCACCTTATTAGTGCTTACTTACTACGCTTAGTTAATTTATTGAATTCTATCTAAAGTTACAACTCAGATTTTCTTACTCAGTTTACTGAGAGTAAATTTACATGAATACCTAATACATAGTAAGCACATATAAAAGCGTAGACGTACCCTAATGAAGCGGGAGTATTCATTTACGAAACTAATATTGTAACATTTTTCCTACTACTATGTTAAATACATACATACCTATAGCTACCAAACTGCTTTTCGTACAACATATTACAAGCTATTATAAACGATGTAGCATTACAGTTAAACGCAAATTAATATTTGCGCTCAAATTTAACAAGGAGTATGGTGTATTAGCTGAACTTTATTTACGGAACCTGTTCAACTACGGTTTATTTTCGTGTGTATTTCAAAGTGTGTCTAATAAAGTTAAATAAGCGGGGTATGAATAAGAATCCAAGTTAACTATAAAAACATCGCTTTATTGCCAGTGTATGGTTTCAGCAAAAGTAAATAATAAAACATGAAAAGTTACACTCTTCCAGTTGAGACTGATGCGTGTTCAGTTTCAATCTATATCGTGCTTTTATAACGAAATTAAGATGTAATTAAGATACATCCAGGAAAACTATTATACAGGGTGACTGGTATGTAAACCTACATACTGAAAGACCTATTAGTAGAGATCATTTGCAATAGATTTAGCCAAATATGCCTTATACAAAAGTGGAAAATATTCGAGATATTGAATTGTTTTGTATTTTTTCCAAAATCCATTACTTACTCCGGCTAATATTTAAAAGTAAAGAAAATTATAGAAGTTTTTTTCAGTTTCTCAGTTTTCCCTACTAAAACCCACATTAACACGTCTAATGTAGCAAACATTATGTTAAATTCTTGGAAGAAAAAGAAGTACAAAAATTAATACTTCCAGCTCTCAAGAAAACCTCGAAAGAATTCCTAGAGTGATGAGTAATTGTTTCAAAATTTTCACAATACATTAAGCCTACAAATGATCCTTAAAACTTCTAAGTAAGTAATGGATTTTGGAAAAAATACAAAACAGTCAATATCTCGAATATTTTCCACTTTTGTATAAGGCATATTTGGCTAAATCTATTGCAAATGATCTCTACCAATAGGTCTTTTAGTATGTAGATTTACATACCAGTCACCCTGTATATTTATAATATTTGCCATTTTATATCTTGGATAAATTATATATAGATATATATAAGTTATAGATATACTTTTGATGAAATCCAATCCCTTGTTCGCCTGGAAGTATAGAGAGCAGCGTTGACTACTCAAGTATATGGACTTGTGACGGCATTTAGTTACTAAAATCTATTAGAACTGTTTCAAAATATTTCCTATAGAAAATTAAATGTATAGAAGTGTCATTGTTATGTGTAACCCAATAATACCATAAATAAAACTTGGACTCATTGGAACGTCAACACCACCGTGCATCACCACATTAAATTTCTTCTTTTCAGAAAAACGATATTCCAGATTGAAATTTGCGTATTGTTTGTATTGCTTCACTAAAAATGATTTTGAAACACTTCTCTCTCATGGGAAACGTTTACTGCCATATAAAATTTGTTAAACACATTCGTTGGTTACAAGTACATTCTCATTGGATTTTATTGAGTTTGCGGTTTTATTACCTGAAGATTATTACCGAAATATCGATGAGCACACTATTTTCGCACTAATTTCTCATTTCCACTCTTAACGAGATTATTAGCGAAGGAATAACCGAACTCAATAAAATAGCTGATTAAATGATGAGATTTTCCTATTTTAACATCGAAAAATTTTTTGACACGTACACATAATTTCATGTTTATTAGGTAACGCTCGATAATGCTTCTTTTAAAAGATTTTTTATATCACAGTTAGCGTATGTCGGCATATTTGTAAACGTTTATTTGTGTCTACTGTTCTGCATGCATCTGCGCCATAAATGGAATGAAGTCTTCATCTGAGGATCCAGTGGTTAATCCTTGCTAGACAATATATCTTTGGACTAATTTGGAAATGTATGGTAGCACATTATTATCAAGCTAAATTACTTTACCATATTATCTGACACAAGTATAATTGTCTTAATTGTGCAGTCTTCATTCAATAATGCAAATGTAGTCTCTAAACTTTTGTAGTTGACGCAAACGTTCTTCTTCTTCTTTTAACGAGCATACAAAACTATCATTCTCGAAATATACTAAAATTATCAGGAAAGCTTGGCTTGTACAAAGCACGTTCAAGAATAGAACAATATTGAACCGAATTTTATTTTGACAATTGCTTTGTACAAAGTGAGTTCAAAATGAGAGTTTCAATTACAGTTCTACTAAATGGCAGATTTTTTGTGTTGAGTGATAATTCAGTAAAAGTTTAACAAAACACATGTGCATAAACGCGTCAATCAATTTATTATCGAACTTATGAACAGTTTTATTGACAAATTAGCAGACGAGGAAGATTCATTAGAGCCCAATTACAACTACATAGAAAATCTTAGGGTTTTTAAAGAACGTCACTTTCTCTTGAGATGATGGGAAATTCAGAAAAAGATATTGCTTCTCTAAGTTTCTTGTTGAATTTATTAGGGGTAAAATTCTTAATATCATATAGTATAGAAGTATCAAGTAATTAATTAGGCATTTTTTATTATCTAAAACTCTAAAGGCTCTTTCTACTTGAGATATAACTTTGCTTAATCCTGGTTAGCAATGAAGCAGAATGCATTGTGATGCACCTGTAGCGGTCAATGTAGCTAATGTAATAACTAGCATATTCTGAGAATATTTTGCAAATATACTAAACTTCTGTTGTTACTAATTGGTTCCTGCTATTAAAAAATCCAGTTTTATTGAATCAATGGTGAGTTTGACATAA
The DNA here is from genome assembly GCA_023690525.1 of Holotrichia oblita. Lineage (NCBI taxonomy): Eukaryota > Metazoa > Arthropoda > Insecta > Coleoptera > Scarabaeidae > Holotrichia > Holotrichia oblita. Next base: position 54,342,571 of record CM043019.1, on the reverse strand, counting down.
ACAACGGATTCAAAGAAGAACTAAGTGTAAAGATAAACCGTTGCCCATTTGAACTATAATTTAACTATTTTTGATACAACTCGCCCTAAATCACTATGGCAAAACCGTGATTAGAGTTGATGTTACAACATGGTCGAGTATAATTCCTCTTCGGTGTAAACTAGACCGACTAGTAGTTAGACCATGTGTATAGATGGCCCGCCAAAATTAAACGTTAATAGAGGTGGATGAATAGACTATTATTATATAATTATGAAATTCAATACACACATTGAATTGTGCAATGTGCACAGGTAAAAATTCATTCTCCTTTTGAAAATGATGGTAGCGAAGATAATATATGATATGATAATCACTTTATTGTTATTGCACGTTACCGTTTCTTTCAAGAATCAGTCAAATCAGTTTTCCCAAAACAATTTCTTCATATTTTCATGTTTAAAAATGTAGAAATGTTTCTGTTTGATACAACTAACAAATTACTTGTTTAAAAACTTTGATAATCGTCAATTACTTTTCAAAAAACAGCGAGTCCTACACTACAAGCATATACTGTATTTAAATCACTTTCTTTATCATTTTAGGTAAAACAAATTTGAATTAACGAAGTAGCAATTTATTTGCTTTAAAAATACCTTCTGTTGCTATTAGGAAACTTGATATAAATTAAATAATTTCGAGAAATAGGGTTGCATAATAATTGTATTATATAATCTTCATGCAAACACGTCAGGAATTGTAAAAGTTTTATTGTCCATTTTATTTCAGTCGGTAAGAAATTCTTTCATAGTTGTAGTGTAATTTAAATTGTTTTAGATTATGTATTGGCACATCACATTAGACTATCCGTTTCATTGTTCATTAATTATTCAGAATCAATTGCTCAGCTGTAATAAACATGTGCAGAATGGTATTAGATACGCAGACTAACACAAAATGTGCGGATATATGCTGAATCAATATTTTTTATTAAGTTGCCTGGAATGATTATGACAGTTGTAGTACGTGCATGTGTGTTCATGACAACTCAATTATAAACTAAACAGAAGTATACTGCAACTAAATGATCCAGCAATCCAGCAATGATGGATGGATAGAAGACAACACGCTTATTTAGAAATTATTTGAAAATTCCAGTATTGGTTATATATTAAAATAAGCATCAGCAGTATAACATTATATCGAGTATATTGACCACCATTTTGTAAAGAAATAGCATAATGTTCAGACATTACCAAGGCTTTAATTCTTGGAGCCGGGTGTTAATTTTAGTGGACCAATTATTTAGGATGTTTTTGTGAAATATTCACTTTCAATTTTCCCCAAAATTGATGTATAAGTATTACATATGTGGTTGCCAGTGGAAGTTTGTCACAAGATTTTGTGACGTATGATTTGTATCATAATAAAGAACTGTACATAAGATCTCATAACTATATGTACACATTTTTATAATTCAAATTGAAACTGAATAAAAACTTCGTTAAATGCTGCACAACATTCTGTATATAATAGGTATATAACACAGAAGCTGTTAAGCACACAAAACTACATATGTATGTACTACGTTTTAGTACATAGTCTAATTGCCAGATAAGTCATATAATTACTGTAAATGGAGTTAAAGTTAATTGAAAAAGTTATGGAGTATATTTTATTCTAACAAAGTTTTGTTACTGACCAAGAAAAAAAAAGCTTAATTAATAATCAGTGAATATTGTAAATCCAAATTAATTGTCTCTTTCTAGTGAAGATTTCGATGTTATAGTAGTATGCATAAATTTATACATGCATGTATCTTGTACAATAAATTAATTCCTTTCATGATTCAATAAATGCAAGTGTCAGTTTAACAATTATAAAATAACCATATGATACAAGTTTTATATGTAATTTTACAGCGATTAAATGTTAAACGACTTTCTCCGTGCAACGGAAATTTCCATAGTAATAGAAAGGCAGCATCATATCTAATTTGCTTCGAGTATTATACTTACCACCAGCTAAATGTTGTTATCTGTAACAAGAAAAAGACTGAATAAGAAGGTGATACATAACAACATATTCGCATGATTTAAAATAATATTCACAGAATAACTGGAGAACACAGTGTGAACAAAAATGAGTTAACACGTATGTTGTTGATTCTGAAATAGACTTCACTAACGCAGTTTGTTGGAAAATATATGTAGATACATACACAGCAAAAAAAATGTGTACAGTTTACACAACATTAACACACCTGTGTGTCCAACTAAGTCCAATTATAGAGGTATGTGTTAAGTTTACAATTTTTCTCGAGTGTAAAACTTACCAAATAAACTATACAAATTTGACAAGAAGTGATTTATATAGTGGACAATTATGAATAGCAAAAGTTACGATTCCGATTTGCTTATTTAACACATTGACTGTGTTTTTTTATTGCAAAGAAATTGAAAAAAAATCGAAATAGTTTGGGGGATAAGATACATAGATCGGTATTCAATAAATAATATTCACGATACTTCGCAAATATACATACATACATTAATCAAAACAGGCTTATTCGTTGAATACCGACTGCTTCAACTGAACAATTTTCAGATTTTTCTTTCTTTTTAATCAGTTTTTGTCAAGGTACTATTCTCTATTTAGTTAAATAAATATATACATACATAAATAATAAATACCTTCCGTTTTTCATTCTGATTTCACTATAAGAGTTGCTAGTGTAAAATATTCTTAAATAGTTCTCTGTGATAAATTTAGCGGCTTCTATATAATCGATTTTTTTGTCTTACTACATACATAAGATCTTATAAAAACATAATGTTAAGATCAAAACACTTAAACATTGATATAAAAATATCGAATATGATATACTAGACAAAGAATCCAGCAGGTTACTGAGATTTTCCTGCATTACAAAGCACATATTATGAACAATCGTTCACGTATGTAGTATCATGCCGTTGGTGAGCTTATCTGCATAATAGCTTTTAAATTGAACAAAACAGTTAAAGACTTGTAACAATCATGCGTATACAGGGTTATTCAAATGTATCGGTTCTATATAGCTTTGAAATAGTATTCATGTTCAGAAATATTAAATTTGCTCTTTTAATCAAGCGATCATTACAATGTATTTCAATTATAGATTTCGTTTGTGTTGTTATGGAAACATTTAACTTTATTTTTACGAATAGAATACCCTACATATTTTTACATTTTTGCAATTGACGAAAGATCAGTGCCTTTGTATATGTAATTATGTGTTTATCTCGCACTCTTGCGATATTTATTCTTCTTTGTAATTTGTTACTAAATGGATGCGCCTGGAAAAACATATTTTTTCTGGACCGATATTGATGTAGAAGCTTTATTTCTCGCATTAACACGCTGTGGGCGAATTCAAGCAAAGAAACAGTTTTTGAAATGCTGCATCCAATCTCCAAATAGTTGATTCTAACTTTTGAAAACTAAATCGTAAGAAGTATTTTTTGTTTGTTTTAAACTAGCTTTTCTGCTCGCGGCTGCATTCGCACAGACTATACGATTTGTGCAACTTCTTTTATTTTAATCCAATTTATATATATATTTAATTAAAACGTAAAATTACTGCAACTAATGCAGAATATTTTTGTTTATATATTTATTTTTACCACCATTGTTCATGTAAAAACAGTGTGAAACTACTATTTCCAATGCAAACTTCGCCACTTTCCCAGAGATTAAATTTTAAACTGTCGAAAAACGTATTTTACTCACTATTTCAATTAAAAAGAAACCGAAACTCGTGTTTCATTGATTGTGTCAGAAAGCACTAATATCAAGTTTGGAGTACATTTGAGTAAAAAAATATCTTTCTATACAATTTTTTTCCACCCCTTTAATCCACCGATTTAATCTGAAAAAAGAAACCTCCAAACGCCTGGTTCATTAATTATGTCAAAGAGCCTTAATACTAAACTTCAATAAAATCTATACAAATATTTTTCGTCCCCTAAGCGTTAAATTTAAAAAACAGCGAAACTCGTGTATCATTAATTGCGTCAAAGAACATGAATACGAAATTTTAAATAAATTCGACCATGAAAATCTTTTTTAAACTTTACAACCCCCTTTACCGCTTTAGATGTTGACTTTGAAAAAACGCCAAGACGTGCGGTTCATTAATTGCGTGTAATAGTACTAACTTTCAAGCAAGTTTAATTATAAAAACATTATTTATTACACAAATTTTTACACCTACTTTCACCCAGTTTCAGCCCCCCAGGATGAATTTCAGAAAACGCCGAAGCACGTGTTTCAAGAATTTTATTCAATCTTAGTACCAAGTTCCAAGTAAAGTTGACCACAAAAGCACTATTCTATACAAACTTTACCACCCCCTTTCAACTTTCTTAAGGGTGAAAATCTAAGAAATCGCTTCTTAAATCACGCCCACAGTATAAAAATCAACATCATCTCAGACAAATTTGAAGTGTTTTAATAAAGCAGTTATGTCTATTTTACTGTTCGGCTATCTTTTTTTATATATGTAAGTCGTATACAAGTCTTTTCGTAGAATTTACATAAAAATGTTTTTAGGTACCACAGATCATTTACAAAACAAATGTTATGTCCATTTCTGATTTTACCGGAAGTGAAAAAAAACTAATTGAAAACGTCACCAAATAACACGTTTTATAGTCCATCTAAAATCAGCAGAGAATTTACTTTGGAAGGTAACATTATGTTTCTAAATGTTTTGGTTTTAATTTAGTAGTATTTTATAAAATATAGTTTGCAGTTATTTACAAAAGATTAAATACAAAAAATCAACATTCATTGACCTGAAAATAAAAAATTGAAACGAAATTCAGCTGGAAAAAAATTTCGAAATTAATTAATATTACTGCAATATTATTTTAAAAGATATTTTAATATCTACACGTCTATTTAGGCTTAGTCTGTCTTTACGAGGAGCACAGGCACTTACTCGTAACACTAACGAGTTTTTACGCCGAAAGCTATCAGTGTACAATATGTATATGTCATAATAATTAAAATATTTTCTTTGAACAATGGCACTAAGGATTGTTTGTCAGGGTTGCAAAACATAAAGTAAAGTTAAACCACTTGACCACTTGACAAAAATTCTTTTAATCTGTCTTTTGTCACTATATGACTCTTTTTTGAATATCCCAAACGTTTATTAATTATTACAATGCGTACGAATTACTCTGTGGATCATAACTGTATAAACTACAATCATAGAAATGGAAGTACAGCAACAGTATTTAACTTTCGTTTTATCGCAACCATTTGTAGTCAATTATATTCGAGATAATTATTCCGTTAATCGCAATGGCTTTCTACCAACATAATGACTACATAATAGAGAAAGTTGTCAAGTCCACAAACCTGCTATTATACAGAAAATAATAGTATTCAGTGCAGCATCGATCGTCCGTGATCTGAGTACAAAATGAAGATAGTAAAATTCGACCAACTAATACAGGCATTACTAACCAGTGATAAAATATGTTTGAATTACAAATGTGAACCCTTACTGTCTCCCGGTGAAAACTACGGTAGTGTAATGTTGGCCATCCAAATAAAATTTAAACGTGTTAATGAGTTAAATTGTAATGAAGAAGTTATCGATTGTGTTGCTAAAACTTGTCCGCCACGTGGATTTATGTGGTTCCTCTTCAATACACCAACAACATTTAAAAAAGAAATTGGATATTATACGACTATTATGCCAAAATTAATTGAATTTTGTATACAATACAAACTCACGCTAGATTGCTATGCTAAATGTTATGGTGCTAGAATTTCTTCAGACGAATGCTCTGAGGAAGTTGACGAAGATGCATGCTTGCTATTAGAAAATTTAAAATGTAATGGTTATAATACTTTAGACCGTTTTATTGGGCTTGATTGTAATTGCACGCAGGCTGTAATACGAGATCTTGCTGTATTTCACGCCGTTCCAATAGCTTATAAATTTAAACATCCCGATATATTCGAATCATTTAGCCCTATTTTAAAGAAAGGAATCAATTCCGTCTTTTCGGAGGAGATAATCGAGCAGACGTGCAAGAGATATCAAGAGTTTATGTTTGACAAACATCAAGAATTATTACCTAGAGTGAAATCAGGTTATAGAAAAATTCTCAATTATGCCAATCCATTAGGAAACACCAACGTATTATTTAAAACTATAACACATAATGATATGTGGGTAAATAATATAATGACAAAATTTGGAGGTGACCATATCGAAACTAAGTTTGTTGATTATCAAATATTGGAATACTCCTCATTAGCTGACGATTTAGTGTTTTTTCTTTATAGTAGCGTCCAAATTGAGGTTTTACAAGAACATTGTGATGACTTTATTGCATTTTATTACAAAGTGTTTATTGATACTTTAAAAACTTTACAGTGTAATGTTCATATTTATACATTCGACGCATTTATGGAAGAGATTTCTTACGTTGCAAAAAATCAGTTTTCTCATTTGTTATGTATGTTAGTTCCTATATATACCTTGAAGAACAAAGCGAAAGATCTCGTAAACTTTACTATGGACGATTTTCAGCCTCGAAGAGAGAATGTGCATGAGAATTTTGTGGAACGTTTGAATTTCATTATTGAAGACTTTAGCAGAAAGAATTGGATTTAATCTATAACATGCTAAATTAATAAGATATGCATCATAGCTCGTTGAACTAGATATGTATCTATTTTAAAATAAAATCTTTAGGAATAATATTTACCAATTAACTCTGTATTAAGTGCTTTAAAATAGCACTAATAATTGTAACAATTGTACTTATAAAAGTAGTTCACCATTTAATAATAATTTAAATATTAAATTATGTAATAACATCAATAAAAACGACAATAAATATCTATTTATGAATTTAGATACCCTCAGCTATGATAATACAATTAATAACAGAGTATAGACAGAAATAATAAGACAACAACAAGATAACGTTTTCGTAAATGGAAACATTTGCAGGGAAAATATGAAATCCTATATCATTGTTAACGCCGCATCTGAATACTGGCTCCGTGAAACTCGAAAACAATTTCTAATTTCAATAATTTCCTTTCTTATTTTGCTAAAGGCTTTATTATGATTACCTAACAAAAAGATATTACGCTCAAACTAAGGTTGTTGATGTTATTGAACGTTCTCCAAATACAAACATTCAGTAAAGTTTCAGTGCTTTTGAAGCTTTTTGCATGGAAATTTACAGGTTGATGTTTTTTATTTCCTATACCGGAAAAATATTATCGATATGTATTTCTTTACAATAAAAGTATGGATGTACCATCTTTGGCAATTTAAATGCGATTTTTTTATCGGGGAATGTTGATTTTGTAAATAAAGGCTTTGCTTTAAAGTGAATTTCCCCTAAAGAAGTTTATCAAAGCAGTACTCTCTTTTAGAGAAATTAAATTTGCTTCAAAGTATAGCCTTTATTTAGTAAATGGCAATTCCTCGCTGAAAAATTCGCATTTAATTTGCCAAATATGGTACTCGAACGACTAGTACCTATGCAATGTACACACTGGAATTTCTTCACACGTGGCAGAATTCTTTTATCGTAGTATACTCCATGTTTTGTGTCATGTAAATAGAGCGATTGTTGCAAAGGTAAGTGCGATTGACCATGCTCAGAGTAGTGCATACAGTCACGAATCTAGCGGATGACGGTTGTGGTACGTCTCCCTAGAACCGTTGAGCTAGAATTTACATACATAGTAAGTGGTAGTTGTTGACAAGTGACACAATGTAGGAAGCCACTGCAGCTGCACCTTTATAGTTTAATTACTTGGGGCATTGTATTTTTAACTTGCTTTCAATTTGTGATTCAATTAAAAATTTAATTTTATGGTGATAGCCACAAACCAAACTGTACACAGTTTGGCACTTATTTCTGCATCACTATTGAAACTCTGCTTTTAATAGACAGATATTGTTACAGCAAGTAGGTGGTAAGTGCACGATAATGCTTTATGGTTTTATTGAACTAGATTAGGATACGATTCAATGTCATTACGCAAATATATCGTATCTACCAACCCGACATTTAATAATAGTAGATACAAACATGAATGTTGCGGAACGGCAATAACACTGTCCAGCACATTTTTTTCTCATACACCAGAAGTAGTTTATATCGTTTTTTAAGCTGATTCTGAAACTAATTTTAAATTTGCTCCATCACGCCAAGATTTTCAGAAATGTTTGTAAATAGCTTTTCCAAAAAGTACATTAAATTTTGTAGAATTTCAAAGTGACTGTTATGTAAGGTATCGAGCATTCAGTGGACATATTTGAACATGTCCTTGCCTGTTTCCAACGTCACAGCATTTAAATCACGCCCATTTATGCTCTGAAGCCGATGAAATTAGGAATTTATAGATTTCCGGCTCTGTTAGTATACAAGGCAATCCAAATTAAGTGTTCACCATTGGTAACTTTGTTATTATTAAAGATACAAGATTGTTTAAATTACCAAACTTGTAGTACTTTTAACGCTCTTTAAGATGGAAGAATAAAAAATAAATGAGCAGCGCGTTTTCGAGTTTTGCCGAAAAAATGTTTTTTTTTTCAAATGGAAACCCCTGTATATTATATCATTTTCTGCTAGAACTTTAATATTGATAACAAATAATCTTATAAGAAATTTTTTACTGGGATTAAAAATACTTGAGTTATAATGACTAAATAAAAACAGCTAAGCAATTCGAGAAGTTCGGAAGCGTGTACAAAAATGTATTGAACAACAAGGTGGTATTTTTGAACATCTTCTATGAAAAAATCAGTAATTTTTATTTTCTTTTAATGATAAGTTTATGTATAAAATAAAGTTTATAAAACTTTTTCGGCAAAACTCGAAAACGCGCTGCGCATTTGTTTTATTTATTCTTCCATCTTAAAGAGTGTTAAAAGTAGTACAAGTTTGCTAATTTAAACAGTCTTGTATCTTGAATAATAACAAAGTTATCAATGGTGAACACTTAATTTGGATTGCCCTGTATAAGCTCATTAGATTCAATTTAATTCTGTTTGTGATAGTTGAACCTCTTTTTATTTCATACTGTTCCGTGCATGTACAAATAATTCCAACAGCTTCTATTAAGTATGCGGAGAATTTATTATCAAACGACATAACCGAAATATTACGCCTGTAATAGAGAGATTTATATTTTCTATTAAATTATTCCCTTTTTTATTAAAAAAATATTTTTTTAAGTTATAAATGAAGGTTAATTTTTTTAAGCTATAATAATATAAACGACAGATCTGCGAAAATAATTAGTCAGATTTCAGTAAGTGTGCACTTCCTTATAATTATCCAGCTATAGCCAATTTAGCGGATATTACATGATCCATATCTTATATTAATTCCATGCTCAATCTACTTCCAACCGAATTGAGGATATGCAACTAAAGATACATATTTGCTCAGATGTATGTAAGTGCGAGTTGTAGTTTTAAAACATTAATTTCGAACAGTAACGAGGTATACAATCGTACTGCAACCGGTAATATCGCTACGAAGACTTAATAAGCTAAAGTAACAACAAAAACTAATAAACTATGGTCTGTGGCAACGGTGCAATATACGGGCGGATCCAAACTAAAGTCCTATCGTTACTAGCTCTGTTCATTAAATGACCAACATAGTGTTGTTTGTGATACGAATTAATAAATTAGTAAACAAAGACATGATTGAATACCACATTTCATAAAACAACGTTTTAAAATTATCTACCGAAGGTTTTCGTTTATGGAAGGATTACAGCTTGGATAATTATATAATCGATTTCTGTGAAGCATAGGGGCACCTTTGTGATTTCTGCTCTGCGAAATAATGCAATATCACGAAAGAAGAGTAAACATGCATTGTTTTTGTAACTTTATGAAATCTGTGCTAAAATGGAGTATGCTTGGAGCTTGATGCGTTTTTATCCACCATACCAAAGCCGCATACGTCATTGTTGGCTTTACCACCATGCTGTATATCCAGTTCAGCATAGTCCCAATTTCTTCCCATATAAGCGTCTGACAAGTGTTAATGTTGTCACTGCTTTTTTGGTAATTCTATCGAGATGTTGGTTCCTGGAAAGTTTGGAGTGTAGTGGTACTCCAAGGTACTTTACCGCCCCCACCATCTCTATGTATAAACACCCTTCGGCGTAAGCAGTTTAGGTCATCCTGCTTTCGTCGGCCGGTAAAGGCCACGATGTTGATCCTATCAGCACTGATACTCCGCCCTGCCAACTCTGTCTATCTGCTACCCGGGTTCAGAGCCTCTTGCAGTCGATCTCTGACGTGGTGTTATGCCTGCCTCACGCTATAAGGACTAAGTCGTCCGCGTAGGCCAGTACCCTGTGTCCGTCGTCGTTAAGCACCTCCAGAAGCCCGTCTGCAATTAGGCAGACCTTGGCTTTCACCACTCTACTCACCACTATATACTCTATATTAGTGAACCGTTTAAAATGAAGTATCACTCGACCTCCCATTCTATTTAAACTTTTAATATTATATCGCCTCCTGTCGTCAATCTTTAAAACTAAAGAGAAATCTTACTTTAGGAATATAGTATATAATATTTAATATTAATGACCCATAACGGGAACCTGTGTAGATCTTCGAATCTATCAAATGTTTGTTCTGCTTCGACAGTTTTGGTAATTGCTGTTCTTTACTAATTTTATGATTTTTCCACCAAGGCAAAAGCTTGTATATCATTGTCAGTTATATATCATTTTGCGGTGGTCTGGTATATTTACGATTTTAGATATGTATGTATGTATATGTACGTAAACCACCTAATCATGCACTCAATTTAAATTACATCGCTTATAGAGCGAGCAAATTCGGTATTTGCGGTTTACTACAGTTTCAAGTTGAATATTGCCACAGTATAGTAGATACTTACCTATTTGAAATAATGACGGACCGCAGACTAGTAAATTGTTGTTCAATAACGTAATTACTAGGTAATTTAGATTCGGTGCTACATATTACTTCCGCCTCAGCAGCAGCATGAATTCAAAAAGTTTACTGGACATGCAAATTATCAGAGAATGGCTATCTCTGATGCTACTATTTGTGTAAAATACAAGAAGTTTAGTGTTACAAAGGTTTTGCGTTTAGTATAATAGATATCAAGTACTGCAACAGGCTTTTTAGGGTATTCCTAACGAGTTTTATTGTATTATTGCAGGTTTTACCCATATTTTGATTTTTTTATATGACTTAAAAATAAATTCAAATTATCGGTACACCAGTAAATGGTTTTTTATAACATTTCTCTTGACATGGTATAGTAATCGATTGGTATCTACCATGTAATAGTAAAGTTTTGTACCAAAATGCAGGCAAGACTGTTATGGTTATGCATATTTGTAAGTGTCTCTCTGCTTTGATAATTTACCATATTGTTCCATTCATTTGTTTTCTAAACGTACTTTTTAAATCGTATTCATGTACTAAACATTTTTTTTGATTTGATCATTTGAATAGGTAATAGTTTCCATCGATTGAAATTAAATTCATTCAATAATAGTTAGTTAAGATGGTTTTTGTTGAATTATTAGTAACTGGGACATTCGGAGTAAAACTAAGCAGCTAGGTTAGCAACATATGAAACTATCCTATTTCTATTTCAAGTTTGAGTTTTTATGTTTTACATAACAAACATGAAAAAAGTATTTGTACGAATCTGAAAATACAGTCTAAACGGCAAATTAATAGCCAATCAGAAGCTGTCTAGAGAAAATTTGTGTATCCTGAAAAAAAAAGCAATAAACAGAACTATTGTCCTAATTGCCATTAACGTCTATTTGAGCAAGAATTACACTGGACAACAACCAAAATGTATCATTTTAGATACATTTTGGTTGTTGTCCAGTGTTGTCCAATCGACAAAATTTTACTATTTTTGGTGTACTAAAACCGAAATATTAGTTTATTATTAATATTGTAACCACATTTCTGCCTTGTACTGAACTGGCCCTGTACACAAATAAGAAACTTGACAAATATCTTAAATACAATAAAGAAGCATTGCCAACTATCGCGAATACTATGGAATTGAATACAAAATTCTGAATGAAGAGACAGAGAAAAATCAAGGAGTAGAAGTACCTCAATGAGTATTTAGGTAAGCAACGACAAAGCGGAGAGTTGATTTGAAGAAGTACAACACCGACATATGGATTTGAATGAGTTACAAACAAGACCAAAGCTGTTGAGTCGAATCGAAAAATATTAACATCAATAAAGGAAGTTGACATTATAAGATATCTTGAAAGATCAGCAGTAAACAAATCATAGTATGAAAAATGGTTTCAGTCAAACAACAAAAATCAGTATATAAAAGAATTTACTTCTGCTATGTTTGTGGTAAGAAGAATATCAAATGTAACATTACTAGACAAAATCAGAAATGAAACAATGAAACAACCTACAACTAGTAATCAAGAAAACATATAGAGAAGAAGCTAAGATCTAAATAGATTAGGTAAAGATAGACAAGCTCTATTGATAAAATCGCATAACATTATCCAAAAACAGGAAAAACTGGAGAAATTTTTCAAGGAAAATTTCAACACCTAACGGTAGATGAGGACCTGATTATATATATTTACAAAATTAGAGATCAAGACAAACATTTGGCGCCACATATCTGCTGTAATAAATGCGTTTCAAATTTGAGAAACTGGTTACACCATAAAACACGATCTATACGGTTTGCTGTCCCAATGGTCTGGAGAGAGCCTACTCCCAATGGTATGGAGGGCCTACAAATCATATTAATGATTACCATTTTTGCATGATATCTCGTGTTGGGCAAGGCAAAGGTATATCCAAAAAGAAAAAAATCGGTTATCAACTATCCAAATATACCATCTGCGATAAAACTTGTGCCCCACAGTAATTTCCTATTCTAGAATCCCCAGAAACATTCAATTACGAATAAGAAAATAGCGGTACAGCGATTTATCAAGAAGAAGATATTTTACCAACATCAAGAGATTCTGATTTCACATCAAGCACGTCATACAGCCAACTGCACAAAATAACCTAGTCAGAATTAAACGATTTCCTAAGAGATCTATATCTTTCAAGAAGTCAGGCAGAGTTACTGGGGTCACTATTGCAGTGATGGAATCTACTAGAAGACGATGTTACGGTGTAGAAGTATCTTTTTTTTGTTAAAACTAAAATAAAAAACATGTTCTTAAAAATTGCAAAAGTTTTTGATTACATAGTCATTTTTGTATTCAGCTCCTTAAAATTAACACAAAAATGCACCTTTTAAACAAGACAAATAAATAAAGTAAAATTTGTTGTTAATTGTTATTAAATAAAGGAATCGTCCCAATACAACGAGTAAATATTCAAAATCATATATACAAAATTCGATTATCTCAACTTACCTTCACAAAACTTATGCCTTAGTCATTCAATTTAGAAAGAAACATATTGAAAGTTGTTTAGATGACATAATTGAAATAAGACAATTAGAACCAAGATTATATGGGATATAAGGTAAGTATTATAAGTTATTATAAATGGCAAAATATTTGACATAGAAATTCAAAAAGTATAGGTACTTTTATACAAATGCGTTAGCGCGTAGAATGTCAGTGATAATAATTATGCCAGAAACCAAAATAACCATATCATAAGGATACGTAGACAGACGAGGACCGATAATTCCAAGAATCCTAGCAATGTACGCAGATAAAAACACGTCTAAGTGTCTTGAAAGAAAACAAATCAATGCCAACAGTGGAAGGGTATCTCTTACCGACAATCAACTAAACTCAGTACGCAATTCCGAGAAAACTTAAATCTAATATGTATAGTACTACACATATACGGCACCTAAATCGATATGAGGCAAGTAAATTAGTTAAGATTTTTTGAAATAACAGGGCAAGAAAATACAATTTTAAACTTAACTTAGAGATCAGCCTATCAACTTTAGCCGTAATCATAAATAAATAAAAATAAAATTTATTGCAAAATTACACTAATCTTGGATAATTTTAAGGCGTGCTCAGTCATACCGGACAAATAAGAATCCTTGCTTTTAATTTTTAGCTGTATCTACATATACATATGTACATACATATATAGTTTTTAAAATTAAAAAAAAAATTAAAACTACTTTGTTAAGGTAACTGACACTTGACTTGACTATTGACTCAAACTATTTTGAAGCAACAAGCCCTTAAGGTATGTCAAGGTGTCTGGAATCGATACACTAGGAAAGAGAAAACTAACACCAAATGAAATCAATTGAATCAATTTTAATTTCTTTAATGAATTCTAATGAATTTTTTACTGCAAAACTATATTGCTGTATTGGCAAATTATTAAATTTATTGGTCAGCCATTTGGAAACCTTATAAGTCGGTACAAACATCAATCGCCGAGACAATTGGCTTTACCGGCTTTCCAGGTTTGTGAATTATTGGTAAACAATATAATTTAGGGATAATAGGATTGGAAACATGTAGCTTATGTCTAACATTGGTAGTAACAATGTGGTTACAAGCTTTAAACACATTGTTGACATCTCTAATCATTTTCGGTAAATGATTTTTTGATATTGATTTATAAGGACCACTACCCAACAGGTCATTAACCCGATCATAGTCGTTCTCTTTATCTAAAATAACAACCTTGTTCCCTTTGTCAGCTTTCAAATAAAAGCAATCTTTTTCCTACAAAATTGTAATGATTGTAATGTTTTCTGATTTCTGAGCTGTTTTATAGGATTTCAAATTTTTTTAAATAGTATGTTTGCAGACCTTCCTAACGAACTCTTTTGTGGGCTTAGGAAACCGCTGGATAGAGGATTCTATCCCGGCAATAACCCACTCAAATTCCGGTTCACGAGTCTGCAAACCAAATTTCGATCCTTTATTCAAAAGATTAAGTTCCCGTTTACTAAAAAAATTTATGTATTCCCACAAAAATACATTTCTAGACCTTAAACGTGGACTTCTTACAGGCCATTTGACGATTCCTTTATTTCCAAACTGTTTTCTAAGAACAATTTCATTAAGTTAATCAAAATTAATCTTGATATTATGAGGCGACAGAATTAGCAAATAGTGTTCATTGTTCGCAGTAAACAGGAAGCTTATATTTGTTGATCGTAAATTAAAAAGTTTCCGAATTTTTAACGGTGCTTCAAAAATTAAATTTTACATGACGGAAATCTAGGGAAATTTATTCGTATATCTATACATATGTATATCTGGCCAACCAGCTTTGAATTGCTATTAGATTTGCAATATATTTTAGCGTATGTCGCTTTTCAACGTTACCAAGCGTGTTATAATTCATTTACTGTTGTGACTTCTTTTGAAAAAGTAAATTTTGTGCAAATTGTTTTCAACCTACATTTCAATGACTTATTTATATGATATTAAAATCGGAAGAAAATAAGCTATTTAAGGAGACAATAAAGGAATTATGTTTCTATCCAAAAATTTATTAGAAACTTTGCTAAACTTAAACTTTTAATCCATCTTGGACAGTAAGCAAGGTCACCATAGTGCGCTGCGAATTTAAAACAGCCTATACATATGAGTTTTGTATTAGGATATTCTACAACTGAACGCAGACCTTTCTTTCAACATAGTCATACCACACTCTCATACTCACACTTCATAAAAACAAATAGAAAGTACTACTGCGTGCTATTTACATCGTAATATTAAGTTGCATTTGGTTAATAATTCAAACAACGAAAAAACTCGCTATTTTGATGACATCGATAGTGTCTCTTTGTCTACGAAGCGTTGCGGAGATATTTTTGATAGGTTCTTTACGTGATTTACAAATTTGCGTACAACTTAACGTAGGAGAATTCACGTTTTTGCGAATTATTTAAACCGTGTAGTACAAGAACATCCTTAACTTTAATTTTCATATTATTCATACTGTTATTACTACTCTTAACGACATTTTTGAATAAATTTGTTTGTTTGCTTCTAATCTGTCCTAACAAAACACGTGTATCAGAAAAAACAATATCTGCATTTTTCTTCGATGTATCACTTTCGGAAATATCTATTTTTCTGACTTCCTCTGAAACGGGTGAAAATTTAAACGTAAATATTCAATAATTGAATTAAAAGATTTTTTTCTCGATTACTGAGATAACTATAATTAAAGGATTATATAGACAATCATTATTTTTATCGAAAACTAAGTTTATCAAATAAGAAAAATAGTGTGTGACCCCATTACATGATATAACAAAAGTCTTAAGAGGCAATTCTTTGAACGAAGCAGCTTTATATAGTACTGAAGTGGTAAACATAATGTAAATTTAGAATTCGACTAATGAATATTTGTGTTGGCATTTATATCAAAACGAAAGTATTACTGCTATATCTTCGTTGTTAGCTATAAATAAAGACTTCTCGTCGTTAGTCTAATATTTTGATGGAAAAGCAACAGTTATTGTTATTCGAATATCATAAAGAAAAGCAATTATTTTGTGCTAGAATTTATACAAATAAATAGGCCTTTGTGAACTTCAAGCTGGAATACTTTCTAGATGTTCCCTTTGATACCAGCACGGGTTCGTTTTCGTTACTCACGACTTTTCTCCGACAAAGAATTTTCTAGAGATATTTCGCTTCGTCTGTTGTTCATCTCGTAAAGAAGTAATTTTACGAATTAAAAATAGTTCAGTTTGTAGTAGAAGCAAAATTTAATTAAATTACTTTCTACTAGTTGGATTGACGACAGGAAAAATAAATCCATCCAGAAAACGACAACCAACGTTTCAATTGAGCTAAAATTATGCTGGTGTTCTAGTTTATGCAAACAGCTTATGCAAGTTGAGAATGTGTCTAAACCGTGTTCACACAACTCGAAACTAGGTTATCTTGTAATTGAATCTTTTAAATATTCATCCACAATTATGCTTCAGTTGTTATGTTCAAATATGTACTTACCTAGCGTGCAGTTAAGGGTACATAGTACAGTGCATTCACATAACATCACATAACCTTTTCTAATTAAGTAATCAAAAATTCATCAATATTTATTCTACAAAAACTTCTACTTTTTTTTTAAACACTTCACCGCTTCTTTTCTAAAACAGGTATACTTAGATGATGTTCCGTATCGCCAATCCAAAATCCTTTAGGCAACGCCGATCCTCAATTATATTTTACAGCTTTATTTGCTAGTTTGCTCTTATGTTGCTGCGGTAAAAATGAGGACTTGAAGATTATACCTAAAATTCTTTTTCAAAATGATCAACTTAAGAGATAAAAATCTTTTCCTTAAATTTGGCATAATTTTACGGTTAAATTATTGCTGGCGATATTAGGCTAATGGACGACGTTGGTTATTTTGAGAAACCTACTAATAATAGAAGTTTGACGATGATTGCACCTTTGACATAAATTTTTCTGATTCGAAGAAAATTTTCTGTTACTTTCTTTTAAAACGTGAAGGCGTCAACAATGAAAAACACAGAAGCCTACCAGATTGTATGCAAAACATCAGATGCTCATTTTTTATTACGCCATCCATTAGAATAAGTGGCAGCGGGCGACGTCTTTTCACAACAGCACGTTCATCTTATGTCAGCGAAACAAGACAACAACGCCACCGGGAATACGATCAGGAGCCGCCGCTAGACGTATTTATTAAAACTCAACGGAGAGTAAAGTAGATAAGTTTAGTAGGAATTTGCCCTTTCTGCTGTCCCGAACATTGTGCAACGATAACTTTTGTACTATCCGTCCTGGCTTCCTATTACTGCGGTAAATTTCTCGTTGATATATGTATAAAGAACTGATCGGAAGGATACGATTTAGCATATCTGATCAGTTTCAGTTTGAAAATTGGACTGGTTAATAAATATTGATAGGTATTTGAAAAGTTATAGGTGCATTAAAAAAAGAATGAAATTTGTATTGCATTCGTTGATTTTATGAAGAACGAAACGAACATTTTTAGCAGAATTTTTTTATTAAAATTACTTTGATAAGCTAGTCGAAGATCAAACTTTAATGACTCTTTTAAACCTAATGTGCCTTTAGCAGCTCTTTTCAAATTTACGTAAGTATATAGTATGAAGCCATAGCCTCCATCTAAAAATACTTCTCGTTCATGCCGTATTGTATTAAAAAATATTTACTCATAATATTGCCCAACAATCATTTTACTCTTAGACGGTAACTGATAAAATTAAAGAGTGTATATACAGTACAAATTATTCAAAAGATTATACATGTTATTGGCTTAGCTGCTCTAATACTAGATGTGAATTTAAAGAAAAGTAAAGAAGTGAAGGAGGTAACAGATAACAGCGAAGCACATGCCATTGCAGTCGAAACAATGTTACAGTAAAGCGATTCTTGGTTTCTGATTTTTGTCTCGTCGATCAGGTTAGTTGTTAGTAGAATGATTACTTTTATGGGCAGGATGGCAAAACCCGAGTAGAAAATCTTCGATGTCTGATACCCCTGGCTGCTGAGAAATTGCGTCATGTAATTCTAATTATTAGTGCAGTAGACTGCTAGTATGTAGCTGAAACTTAACTCATTATGTATTATAAATGAATTTCAGGTTAACTTGCGAGCTGTATTAGGAAGGAAGACGAATTTTTAGTTTACGACTATGTTGCAGTTGTAAACTTCTCATACTCTTAGTCTTAAATAATAGAATATCCGCTCAAAATTATTGCTTCTACTGCAGTATATGTGCACATATGCATGTATAACAAGCAAAGGTGAACCTTGTATTTTCTTTTCTATGGCCACATTAGCATAAAACATACAACCATTGCATGACAATATGTTTTTAATATTATTTGACACATATTAAATGTCAATTTCTTCCCCTGAAGTACTATTTTAACAAATGCATAATTTCTATCTTCTGGAATAAATTGATTTTTAATTAATTCCCGTTTTATTTGACCTATAAGTGAAAAGATACCTGGAATCAACTTACTAGAAATTATCAGAAGTCGCTAACTAAAGATACTTCATCCCAGCGGCATCGCAAACATATTTTGGTCACAATCTTATAATAGTAACATAAAAGTTTCGAAAAGTTACGGTCTAATGCTAGCGGCTCACAGGTCAAGTGTCTCAACTTGCACAACCGGATGTATTATCGTAGCACCTTGGATCGTTAGCAATGGCTAGATCTACGTATACTTGAAATTTTCGTCTCTAAGTGAATATGTAATAACATTGGCCTGACGAAGCTTAGAGAGAACCTCTCGGTTGGAGTACCATTTCATCCAATACCTTTGGGAGGGGTGGATGCCTGTCTGGATTAAACAGGCATCCACCCCTCCCAAAAGTATGAGCAGACGAATTCAATAAATTAAAAGTTGTTACGCAAAATTTACATTTACGTATAAGTTATCTATGTAAATATATTAAAAATGAATATCAAATGTTATTTTCTCTTTATTTTTAAAACAGTACGAGCAGTATAATTTTGTTTATCAAAAATTCTTGAGCGTTATTGAATTTCATTGCCGAAATTCTTTATCATCTACAAATCAATCCAATTGAATTAAACAGGATCCTTTAATAAATTAAATAGAAGTACCCTTTCATCTTTGTGAAGTTCCTAATTCCATTACATAATATACGCTGAAGTAATCTCATTACTGTATATATGTATAAGTTGTCGCTTAGTAATTACAGAGATACCTGATTTTCTCGAAATTCTTCCCAAAATATATATATTGAAACAAACCAGGCATTCTCTCTTTACATGATAAGTATTACGTTGCCATGCTAGGTTGAAGTTCTTCTCGACGCAGACTGTCAGAAGCATTAATAATGTTCGTAGCAGATGTGCAGATATTATTTCCATCAATAACTTCCGGAGGAAAATAATCCAATAAAGAGGTTATATAAGAACGTTTTAAGGTCTTTTGATGTTAGTTCTAATACAAATTGGAGATATGAAGAACATCTAATATTAAACTGCATTAAAAAGTATATATCGAGATAATTATATAGGAATGAAATATTTGAATATTTCGATCCTTATAAACAGTGTAGAATTGCTAAGACATTAAAACAATTATAATTGATAAAGTAATCTTGTAGTTAGAATTAGGTAATTAGTAACAATGCAAGTGTATTATTTATTGTACCTAAACACAACGTCGAGCCCATGTCTAAACTATTAACCCTTATCATTACGTGAATTAAACCTGTATATATTTGTCATATGTATCTCTCTTAATTCTGCGTGTCTATGTGTGCAAATGATCTCTGTCTAGATCTATCTCTGACAATATAGCCGTGTTTCCAATTATATTGCGGTTAATGCAGGCTGCAATAACGCGTCAAGGGTAAGATATGATCCGCTAGAATTTGTACCTAACTTTGCGTGAATGGTGTAACTTTACAACTGTGGTAGACCCCTAAAGGTCAGAACATAAGTTTAAGGACGGGACAATACCACAGACAATACACGAAAAGTTTCTTCATGTTTAAAATAAATATTGTCGTTATTTTTACATATACTCTTCCACAACAAATTTATTTACCGTATCAATCTTCTTTCATTTAAAAGAGTTTAAATATTTCATTGAGAGTAATCGCATGAAAAGTAGAGTTGTTATTTGTATTCATAAGTATATATTTTTGAATCGAACCTACGTAACATCACAGTATAATATCTTCGTGTTTAATATAAAATATTGAATTTAATTGCTTCTATATTCGCCAAAAGCTTAATTCATACCCAATTAAATACTAAACTGGCAACACAATCAAAACTTATAATATTTTTTGGTGAAGTCATCAGTACAATGTACATATCAATAGAATAGAAAATATTCAGAAAAAATTCATTAAATGTATTAATCGCCGCGCTAACAGGTATTGCTAATGAATCTTACCTGCAATCTTGTATGCGATTGAATATGCATTCGCTATCAGAAAGACGACTGGTTAATGATATTTTGTTTGGAATTCAAATCGTAACTGGGTTAGTTGATAGCCCGTATCTACTAAATCTAATGCGAATAAATGTTCTCAGCGAATGTTGCGGTTCCCTCCTCTTCTTCATATACCTTTTAGAAACACTAACTATGCTTCTAACTCTTCCATCACGCGAATATGTTCCACTATTGATCGATTTAATATAGATTGTTTTGCGCATAGTTACCTTTATTATAAACATCATGTTCTTCGTTTCGTGTGTTGGTGTGATTCTGAAAGTTGAGTTTTGCATTGTTTATTTTTATGCCTACACTCTAAGTACACGCATATGTACTTTTTCTTTTTTTTGATTCTGATGTATATTTACTCACACTTATTGTGATCTATTGTTGCTACATATACCTACTATGTTTGTATTATAAATTATGTAATAGTAGACTCTTTACTGAAGATTTCTCTGTCTGAGTCTCAAACTGGAAAAATAAAAAATAAAAAAAAAAATATAGAAAATTAATCGAAAATTTTATATTAACTTGTAACGATAAGAAAATATTTATCAAACCAGACATTTTTTATACATTGTCATTTGGAGGTAGTACGTACCGTGTGGCCAACTAAGAATGGCGGTAAGAACGGTTTATAGTACAGCTTCAGGAAAAAATATCACTGACTAAAATGGCTCCGAGAAATATCTGGAAATTATTTAGGAAAGTGTAGGATGACCTAGATGGTGTAACTGTACATCAAAAATTTAAATTCTTATTTTATACAAAGTTTACCAACTTAAGGTCCAAAAATTCCGCATATTTTGTACTGGAAAGTTTTTTATATTTTGCCAAATAAGGAGAGAGGAAGAGGCGAAACTTTATCTTGAAGGAACGCTTATAACTCCGGTTTTGTTGAATCGAATTTCGGAATCTTGGTGTCGTTGCAAACAGCATTACTCCTACAATCTAATGCTTACCAATTCAAGCCAATATAATAAGTAACGAAATATAATAAGTAACGAAAATATTAAATCGAAACATAATTTTTGACTACAGATTAATCAAATCAGCGAAATCCGGGAAATCCGCTATCTTTTACTAATCCGAACATCTTGAAAATCTTAAAAATCTTCAATGGTAAAAATTTCTTCAATAAATTAAAATTATTCTGCTTACCCTGAATGAAATTATGGCAATTTGGTCTTGTTAGAAAGAATTTTTCTTGGGTTACATTTAGTGATTCAAACTGTTTATATTATTTTATCTTTTCAAAAATCGCAAAACTTACGTATTTACATTTTGTTAACCCACCCTAGTGGTGATGGACTTCCTTTTTTATATTGTGTATGGGTGTATTCCAGTTTAGATTTCAATTAATACGTTAAAATAAAATAAGTTTTGTTTTTGTTATACACGTTATTAAATGAAGTTACTTCTTGGCCACGCTAGTTCCGTCTTCTTTATAATTATTCCAAACAAAAATTTGTTGTAGCTGAAAGATTTCTGCTTTCAACTTGATCTCCAGTATAATCTTTGTGTATGCTAAAACTTTTTAATAAAATGTTTTAAGGACTGATGCATCAAGGAAAGATTATTAACATACATTCTATCTCAATCGACATATACCTTATTTAGGATTTATTATTGTATTGTATAAATAACATCAGCAAGAATAAATAAATGAATAAATAAAAAAATAAATGTATATACTGCCTACTTCCTGTTATTTGTCAGGTAAGATAATCACTTACACATGCATAACAGAAATTCGATATAGAACAAAGAACTTGATAAAAATAATGATATTGCGAATAAACTCGAATTTGATTAATAGCACTTCAACGGCAGATGTTTTGATGGACATGATTTATTTGCCAATAAATGAAGTGGAATGAAATCAATATCTGTTATTATACACTCTCAGAGTCGGCAAAATAGGTTATGTAGGTGTGTCAATAAGCTTTCTAACTCCCTTAATTAAACTGTTTCAAATAGAAAAATGTTAATTGTTATATTTGAAATACTTATTTTAATAATCTCTCTAAGTTCAATTATATTTATTTCCAGATGTAATGCAAATTAACTGTAAAACGTTTTGTATTCTCAAAGAGAAGTGGAGCAATGCGCTTAGAAAGTGTCGTGTCTGAAATAATATATATGTAAGTGTATATCCTCTCTAAAATGCGCAAAACTTAATTTGAATTATCTAAGTTTTAATAATAATAATAACTAAGAAAATGTACTAATAGACAATTGTATATGCAAAGATGCTATAACCTACATACAAAAGAAACATTTCAATGATCTGGATTGATTATAAGAAGTCCTGTATCACTACGTCGCATGCGCTCATCATAATGATACTGAAAGGAATGGGAATAGATCACCAAATAGCAGAAGTACTGAAACATCATTTGTAAAAATGAAAAACGAAAGTCTTCCTGGGGTGAGAAAATGACAAAGTATCAACGTAGCCGATTAATACTAGCGAGGCGTATATCAAGGAGATTCACTGAACCCTCTCCATTTCAGTGTAAAAAAGAACTGAACAACATGGTCAAAGTCATTCAGAAATACTCCAACAATATTGGAATGGAACACCTCGAAAAGTGCGCGGTGTGCCATATAAAGAAAGCCAAGTAATAGACATAGAAGACAATATGGGGTTGATAGCAGCTCGGAGCTAAACGCAGTCAACAACTGCGGAACAACAAATCTCTTGTGACCATTAACTCCTGGATATATACATACGTTTGGTTGTGTGAAGTGGAACGTGGAAGTACTACAGAGCATCGATCGCCAAATAAGAAAAGTTATGACGAAGCATCGAAGTCTACGCGCTAATGCGTCTATTCAAAGCCTATACCTACCTAAGAGGGATGGTGGACGAGGTGTGTTGGTGTGGACAACCTTTACAACAGAGTCTCGATATCTACGGCGTGGAAAGTCACAAACACCAAAGATCCACTTCTGACGTTTGTGAGAGCTCACGAGACCATTAAAAAGATGGGTTCCGCTATACTGCTGTAATAAGATCTGCAAAAATGCTTAAATTAACATTCGATCAGAAAGCGATGATCTGAAACACCTTGAAATTAATCAAATGAAACAAAAATAGAAGGCCAACTATATATTATAATTATACAAAACCACATGGAGAAACCAATGCATTCGCAGTTCTACAACAGTATGTAGGTATATATATAAGAACAAAACTTATCGCATAGCCTTACCTTCGGTTAATTAAAAAGCGCACGATTTATATTCTGAGACAGAGAGAGGATATATTACGGCATGTCAAGACGAGGTGTAAAAATATCTGGTATACCGTAATGTGATCCTGAAACAGCAACGAGAGGACACCAAATATCGCGCATGAGGTAAGGAGCAAGAAACAATGATGCATTTCCTAAATACGTACAGACCCTGTATATAAATAGACATGATATGGTTCTTTCTCTGGTCTCTACCATTTCGTTTCATGTATGGCAAAAACTAAACTATGGCGAAACTAAAGTGTCACCATGCATTGATAAGCATATCCCAACAGTTATTTCTAATGAAAGGGGTGTAAATCTTCTGAAATTTTGCATTCTCAACTACCACCGAGATTACAGCAAATAAACCAGATAGCCTTGGAAAGAACAAATAAACAGATGTACGTTATTGAGATGTCCTGTCAGGCAGAGAAGAACACACAGGGGAAGGAAACTGAAAAAATGAACAAATATGGAGACCTGCTTCTCCAACTTCAACGCACTTCTCCGGCCCTCTTTATTTCATTAATTATTGGTGTATGTGATGGGATGAAAACATCTATCATGAAAGGACTTAGCTCGCTGAAATTTAACAATGCCACCGCTGGAAGTATTGTCTATCAAATGCAGAAATACGTCATTCTGGGTTCACTTAGGGTCCCGCGACTGTGTTACAGCAGATAAAGTTTTAACTTATTTTTAAGTTTTGCTAACGAACTACAGATCCTTATCTCACCAGAAAGTTTAATAAAGTTGTATAGGCTTTGTAATATGAACCATTCTCAAATAAAGTCGTTCTATGTCCCGGTACATTTAGATCATAAAATAAGCTGAAGCCGATTTTTATTTGTAACATGAAAGCAATTCTTTATAACAGTCGTTGTGGTTTTACTTCTATATATTTCCACCTTTTAAAAAACGTTATAAAAGTCCAGTTTATTAGAGTCATCTGTTGCAGGTGGCATTCTTTCAAATGTATACTAAATGTGGAAGCAACATTTTAATGTTTTAAAGTTGTTTACTTAACCTTATGGATTTGTCACATACAGAAGATTTATAGTCGTACGCAAAATCGCAAGTAGGTGGTGACAGGGTTTTACATAATGCCTCCGTTGTCGCGCTCTATATAAGAAGGACCATAAATAATGTATTAAATCGTTCTAGTCGTAAATCCAACATGACGGAATGCAGGTCTTATATATTTACTCATCTGGTTATTGTTTCTGAACGTGCTCATTTCAACGTTACAAGCGGTTTCTTATAATGCGACACATAATGGGTTACTCAGAATATAGGAACAGCGAATTTGAAAGTTCCGTCGTATTAGATTTGCATCTAGCATTTTAAGGAAATTTGTAACCGATGTGTTGATGAGATAGATCATGCATATATATTTTGCTTGTCTCATCATTATTTTTCGCTCAAAAGGAAGTTGAATGTAATATGAGCAGTATATATGAGCAGAATAGTCTGAACACTGTGCAATACGCTGCGTGAATTACACAGCTCGATTTCAATTCTACCACTACAATTTCGAAATTGATTGAACCAATTCATGAAATAGTTGGGTTTACGGAAGCTTTCGTACTTTTGATTAGGATATATGAACCAGATTGACCACTTTAAGAAACTGAATAGTAATTTTATGTAAATTCTGTTAACTCAAATAGGGTTTTAAATGCTTGGTATTTCACTGAAGTATCGATATATCGTCCAGTACTTGATAGTCGATCGATTCCACAGTAGATAAGAATCGATACCGTAGGAATCCACATCTCCTTCTCTATGAATGTCAGCTCATTAGTTCTCCAATCCATTTTCTTTTCTGAAGACCATTCTTATGAATATTTGTATGTAGGTATGTACATATTATTATTATTAAGCTTATCGCACATTTTATTATAAATGTATTCTATAACAAAAATAGGGAGACCGTCAGTTTGCCGCTTTTAATCAGTGAGCTACTTACTAAGGCCAAACGAATAATGTTTTACTTATATTTCATAGAGGAATAGATTAGATTAGATTAAATGTGGATTGTGTACGCAATGTTGCCTCGTCTCTTCACTACGACCTATAACATCTATTGTGAGTACCCTTAATCTTTTAGTCCCAATTAATCGCCAGACTTCTGAAAAGTCTAGGATTTTTACTACTAACCGGTTCTATATCCGCCTGTTTGAGGTAGTCGAGTGCCGGCCATCTCGCTGTGTTCCGAACAGAATCGGTATTTATCACAGTCCAACTTGCCCATCTTATTCAGATGGTACCTTAGAGGGCCGTGGCCAGTGAGTAAAGCCGTAATGGTTCTGAACTCTCTTAGCTGTTAAGTTAGAGATGAGCTCTAGTATGGCTTTTGGTGAGACCACAGAATGGCTCTGGTCCAATAAATCGGACCGCCGCGCCTTTCTTTGCAAGACCATTGGCAGTTTCGTTGCCTTCACTCCTTCATTAACCTGGTACCCACATCAGTGTGACTATGTTTCTTAGAGGAATAAGAAGCCGACAAAAATGTTTGTGACATTCTAGTTTTTCTTAGAATTGAATCGACTTCTACTTGATGACGCAAATATTTGGCGCTATAATTTTTGTGCACAATAGAGAGCTGTGAAAATTATTACTTCTTGTCAGATGTATTTAATTTCCAATTATTTTTTTCTGGCACAAAAAACTGGCGAATTTCTTATTGTATTGTTAGTTGTTTACTACATAGGTGTTACTTTTATTATTCCTTTCACATAAAACCACCCAACTTAGTCCTGAAATTACGGAATCATCTGTAGAAGGCGCAAAAGGTACAGTATTATTAGTAACTATAGTCCATTTGAAATAAGAATGGGACAGATGACGCTGCAGTCGAAGCACATACCAGTAATTCATCTAAGTACTAACAAATTGTAAAAATATCATTGAAAAGCGGTTTCTAAACACTCATAAGAGAACATTTTTTAAGGTACGAATTTATCTCAGGAACGAAGCGGTTTGAGATAATTATATGTAGAAGTATTTTTCATTTACGTACATATTAACGAATCGGCGTATGTATATCCTAATTATTCACACACACCTTTAAAAGGGTGTTCTTAGATATTACATTACGCGTCGCGAATGCCAAAACTGTCGGTATCGCCTAGACCTAATGGTAGCATAAAAATTGTAGTATGGATAGGAGAATATTAACCCAATCCGCTGGTAGTACGTTAAGACTCTCTATTGGAACCCTTAATGTTGGACATTTCTTTGCACACAATCAATTTGTGTTGATAGCACGTTTGAGGAACATTAATACAATTGAAGAAATACATAGTTATATGATGTAAAAAAGAATTGATAATTCTGGATTATAGCTAACCAAATTCTTGGATAACCATGAAGTTAAATTGTCAGCATTCTTCCAAATATATTGTAATATTTACGAAACTAATTAGCAGTGTTTTCTAATAACACAATTACAAGTTTACTGCATCATAATTATCTCAGAAATGTGTATTATGCACAGGATAATTCTATTCTTGAGTACAAAAATTGCTTGGAATTATAATGTTTACCAACCTTTTTTTACAGTTGCTAGCGAATATCTAGGCCAACTTTTGGTATTTTTAGGAGAAATATAAAAACGTGAAGTCGCTTTAAAAAATGGCCAGGTGTTAAGGATTCCATGTCTTTTAACGTACACGGTTAATCTAATGCGTCGCAATAAAGAATAAAATACTGTAATGGAACCAATATACATAAATCTAAGAACGTGTTTCTCTCTAAAGCTTACGCTGGTCCTGGTGAAATGGCGAAGCTCCATTTTTTTCATTGCGAAATTTCAGGTGATTAATCATTCCTCATAAGTGTATGAAAAATTGCCTTTTTACTTTTACTTAACCTTACAAAATATATTACCCAATTGCTATAGATTTATTGATAAAATTTTCAAAATTAGAAAAACGTTTTTCTGTATATAACGTGAATAAATTATTATTTTGTTGGTAATGTACATATATTATAACGTACAATTAATTTTAAAGACGTCAACACTAAATTGCTTGTTTCAGTGTAAGATAAAATTAAATGCTAGTTTTTGAATAAAATACGGGTCGCTAATTAAAGTAAATAACATATAACCTATTGAGTAATTGTCGGCTAAATCACAAATGCAACCCAGTATGAACTAGCGTAGAACATAGTATCTGAACACAGTAATGAACATATAAACATCAATCTAATTCAATAAAATAATTCATATATTAAAAAGAACCTTTGTATTTCACTATACAATACAAGTGAAAGCAATCTATAAAAATAATGAAGTCAAATGGGTGTAACATACATTCTAGTACTTACATATTTTCACGTATTTTGAAATCCTAATTTGCAAAATACCATTGCAATGGAGAAATCTCCTTACAATAAGGACATTTTCTAATTCTTTATTGGGATTCCTGCACATTTCCGCATTGTGTATCGGGGTTTCGTGAACCAGTGGTATCCGCGGATCGTCTATTGAACATATTTTATTATCGGAGTTCGGAGAAGGACGATATTCGCATCGTATTATTAACGTTACGTTGCGCCCTAATAGGATTAAGAGAGAAGGAGAGATTTCCAATCAAACAAATCCGACGTCGATTTCTGTAAATACCTCGGAACGATGTTGACAATCCAATGAATCATTAATGCGTTTTGCTAAGCGAGCATAATATACGTATACACTGCGTCTGGGCGTCTTAAACGTCGGTTGTTGGAATGGAGCGAGACCGAAAATTACAAGGACGGAACGTTGAATTCCAAACGTAGCTCCTGTATTTACTGAAGCGTTCGGACTAATTCCAATAACACCCGGGCAGAAATGATTGCAGATGGCGTAATTGGTTTTAAACGGAAATATAACGAATATTGACGAGCAAGATATCGCATAAGAAAACACAACCTTGCAGGCACTTGTTGAATAGCATGTACTCACATAAACTTGCCTTACGAACTGTACTGATTTCTATTAATTTATCCTTTAAAGACTTTCTAAGACTAAAACTTTGAACGCCATGTCACATATACGAAAACATATCAGGTCCACGAACTGTGAACAAATACGTATTGCAATGTAGTCAATCGATTTTATCAACTCAAATAGTTTGATGTTGTTGTTTTGATTAGATATATACTGCGATGCAAAGCGGACGTCACCCTGTGTATCATAAATTATTGTTAACTATAATTAAAAAGAATATATCAAAGAGGTCACGAAATATCATTAATAACCACACGCCCAAAACATTTCTCATATTTTTTTGTATTGAATACTGCTGAGAGAAATAATATATTACTTTCTCGTGGCTAAATGCACATAACAAAGTTATAATAAATATCGGTTTATTTTAGATAAAATGTATAATCTTAAAACAAGCTAAGATTCCATGTTGTTAAGCAAAATTTGAAAT